>PVIW01000470.1:245916-490552 GCA_004026585.1 Noctilio leporinus | reverse complement strand
GGTAACTGAAGAAAATAGTTTAAATTCACCTCTTGATCAGACAACTGACAAAAATAGTTTTAAAAAAAGTAGAGTTCAGAAACTGGAAATGCCATCCAAGAAAAATTATTTCAGTTTTTGCCTCTTCTCTTCATTGTAAAAATTACAGCTACACTATGACTATAGTTTAGTCAGATATCAGTTAATGCTTCAAAAAAAACCTAAAAATTAGTGCACATTTTTATCATTTTAACTGTAGAGAGTCTTCGGTAAACTACTATATAGTAAAATCTTAAGAAAATTAGATGACAGCTCTTCTACGTTCTCTTCCACTCCAACAACTATCCTTCCTTTTATGGGTAAACCAACCTATGAGAAAGAGTTCACATTCGAACTGTTTTCTATGCCCTTGACTGCGTCTTACTCATAGCTGAATTTCTAGTCTTTCATGGTTGATTTATACAGTGGCTCCAAAAACCTACTTCTCTGTCAGACTGGAGGTGTGGATCACAAGCACGTGTAACCAGAGTCAGGTAAAATGGCTTAAGTGACAACAATCAGTTTATCAGGCCTTTCTTCAGTCATGAAGTATGGTCCCTTACCAAAAATTTGGAAAACGAAGTCAGGGGGAAAAAATGGGAATCACCCATAGTTCTCTCCTGCAATGGTCTGGTTTTCAGAATTGCATCTTTGCTTCCTCATGACCGGAGACAGACAGGTCTGTCTCCAGCAAGCATTTCTTCTCACTCTTCTATTCGTGCTGCTCCTGCACTTTTCCATCCACATGATCCTGGTATAACACTGCACAGTCCTGGGGTTTTGGAGTGTTCCTGCTTTCCCCAGTGAGCGCCGTAAATATGCCCGCGAACACTGATTTCGGGGCATTTGAAAGATGTTCCAAACGGAATGAGGTAATTTCAGAACATTCCAGGGAAAGGCGGGCAAGGTGGAGTCAAGGCCGGGAGGAACTCAGTCACACCATACCAGCCCCCAATGCCTCTCCCTAGCATATTTGTCAAGTGTCTATAATTTTTACCTTTTATTCAAATTCTAGCTTCTCATCTTAACCAGTGTTTGGATATCCATTCTTTGAAAATCTATACTAATATTTAATCAATATTAAATCCACACAACAGAAAGTTAATAATGGCTATATCTAAGTTTATGGTAGTTTGCATTTTTTGCTTCCCTACATTTTCTGATTGTTCTGCATCAAATTGGCATGATTTACATTAACACTTAAAATTAAAATGCATTAAAACATTCAACAGATATTTATTGTGGGTTTGCCATGGGGGTGTGAACAATGTGTTGCACATCACGGTGAACAAACACAAAGAGATCTTTCCTCTAAGGACTTGGAGTCCCATCGATGAGAGGAAATACACACATAATTTAGTATACTAAAAAGCAGGCAGCCATCAGCGCAGTAAAAAGGCTATGCCAGCCGGGAAGGCCGAGGTCCAGAAAGGCTGAGCAGAGGCAGGGAACTGCACGTGGTGCGGCTCCAGGCTTAGCCCTCTGGAGGCGGCAGCTTGCACCTCAGGCTCTTGCAGCCCCGAACAGGTAAGAAGTCCACGTACCTGCAGGACAGACCACACAGAGAGCCCCAGCACCACCCGTGACCCGGGGAGGCCAGCGGGGCTGCGCCCTGCCGCCCCAGGCACGGGCTGGAAGTGGGGCCTCACAAAAGAACCGCCCGTGAGCCCTTCCCAATCTCCTGATTCACAAAGCTGTCAGCAAATAAAACCATTGCGTGGTCCTGTCACTGAGTTTGGGGGCGGTTTGCTGTGTACCAATAGCTCGCTGAAACAGAGCTCAAATTTTATTTTCTCTTCGATGGGAGCAATGCAGAGCTGTCTACGCTTGAGGAAAATCAACCTAGTTGCATGTGTAAAGCAAACTGCGGAAGACATCTGGTGGCAGGAAACCCAGACACCAGAGCTGGTCAAGTCTGAACTAGAGTTAACGGTGAGCAGGGGAGGAAAACACAGACACCAACCACAGAATTAGATTTAATGTTTTTGTTTTAAGATTCTATTTATTTATTTAAAAAGCCTTTATTATTTTTAGAGAGACGGGAAGGGAGAGAGGCAGGGAAGGGAGAGAGACATCAATGTATGGTTGCCTTTCACCTGCCTCCAGCTGCGGACCTGGCTGGAGACCTGGCTTGCAACCTGGTCATGTGCCCTGGCTGGGAATCGAACCAGTGACCTTTGGGTTTGCAGGCCAGCACCTTATCCACTGAGCCACCAGGGAGGATCTAGATTCTACTTATTTTTAGAGAGAGAGGAGGGAGGAGGGCGAAAAATATCAATGTGTGGTTGCCTCTCAAGTACCCTCAACCAGAGACCTGGCCTGCCACCCAGGTATATGCCCTGACTGGGGATCAAACAGGCGACACTTTAGTTCACAGGCCAGCGTTCAGTCCAGAGCCAGGTCAATGAAATTTTTACATGTAAATGATCATCAGAGCAAAAGAAAAAAAGGTGTCAAAGGCAACCTAGATGCTGAGATCAGCTGAGTCAAGGATGGTGACATATATCCAGAAAAAACACACCCTGGCTGATGTGGCTCAGTGGCTTGAGCCCCAGCCTGCAAACCAAAGGGTCATGGTTTAGACCCCCAGTCAGGGCACATGCCTGGGTTGTGGGCCAGGTCCCCACCTTGGGAGCATGGGTGGCCAAGAGGCAACCAACCACACATTGATATTTCTCTCCCTCTTTCTCCTTCCTTTCCCTTCTCTCTAAAAATAAGTAAATAAAATCTGTTAAAAAAAAAAAAAAAAAAAAAGCGGCTGTTCAGGGCACATGTGCAGCTATCTTAAGTGTGTCTCCTTGCCAGATTTGTCCAGCAAGGGAGTTCCCCCCAAAAACCAACCAAACAAACAAACAAAGAAACAAGAAGGAAGTGAAGAATTCAGCGTAAGAAAATGCAATGTGAGCCCTGGCTGGTGGCACAATGGACAGGGTGCTACCCTGCGAGCCCAGGGGTCGCTGGTTCGATTCCCAGCCAGGGCACATAACCAGGTTGCAAGCCAGGTCTCCAGCCAGGTCTGTAGCTGGAAGCAGGTGAAAGGCAACCATACGTTGATGTCTCTCTCCCTCTATGCCTCCCTCCCTTCCCCTCTCTCTCTGAAAAATAATAAATAAAATCTATTTTTAAAAATGTGATGTGTATTTAAATACACCGGCAAAAAAGGAAATAACTAAGGTAAAATATCACCCATAATTAGATATAAGTAAGCAAACAAGATTTTAATCCAAAAATTAAATTGAAAATGTTCGATGGGTGGGCTAAGGAATTGATCACAGAAGTCACGATTTCCCAATTTCCCTTATCCTTCCAGCGAAGCTGGGCTCGTACACAGGGGCTATGTGCCACAAGGGGGGGGGGGCAGGAGCCCACCGTTTCCAGGACCTTTTGGCCTTAGGTTGAATCTTCGGTGAGCTCACAGGACCCTGGCCAACACTGGAGGGCTTACCTCAGGCCTCCTCCTGCCCCTTTACACCCAAGAATGGCTGTTTCTAGAACATGCCCACTCCCCACCCAACGGGCAAGAAAAATGGCTGTTTCTAGAACATGCCCACTTCCCACCACTCCCACCCCGGGGCAAGGCAAATGGCTGTTTCTAGAACATGCCCTCTCCCACCCCCAGGCAAGGAGAATGTCTGTTTCCAAAACATGCCCACTTCCCACTCCCGGCAAGAAGAATGGCTGTGTCTAGAACATGCCTGCTTCCCACCCCAGGCAAGAAGAATGGCTGTTTCTAGAACATGCCTGCTTCCCACCCCGGGCCAGAAGAATGGCTGCTTCTAGAACATGCCCACTTCCCACCCCCCGGCAAGGAGAATGGCTGTTTCTAGAACATGCCCACTTCTAGAACATGCCCCATGCCTTCCTCTGGATGGATCACCCTTCCGCGCCTCTAGTCTTGTTTCAATTCACAGGCCACTTCCCTGGAGAAGGACCCGTCCTAACTCTCCAGGATTCAATCACACATCTCTCACTCTTTCAAGGGACTTGGCACAATAATCTCCAATTATTTAGGGCGCTGTGTTTAAGATACAGCTCCTCCGCTAAAACAAGTTCCAAGATGGTGGGACCTTCATCATCTTCATTCCCACAGCCCCAGGACACCCTGCCTGGCATCACGATGTCACTCCGTGAGCTTTCTAAGTATCCACAGGTACAGGAGGGCAACCAGGATCAGGGACTGTGAAACCAAACAGTTCAGGTTCTAGCTCAGGCCCTTGCGGGCTGTCATCACTGCATTTTCTTCCTTTTATTTTTAAAATTTTTAATTAATTTCTTGTTGCTGCATTATAGCTGTTTCATTTTTTTCCTCCATTCCCCCATCCCATCCCCCCTCCCACATTTCACCCCCCCCTCCCCGCATTTTCTTCCTTTTAAAAATAATAACAAAACCCACGCCACTGAGGATTAAGAATTACTACGGGGAAAACGCTTAGAATGGCATCTGGCACATAGCATCACGTTCTGTCCTATTATTACACTACCAGCAATGAAAACCAAACAACACGATTCGTGTGAAGTGTTAGTTCCCGTGTCTGGTCCATCCTAACAGCCCGGAACCCAGTCAACCCCGGTTAGAGACGCAAGTTCGCGGCTCTATCCCGCCCCAGGAACTTCTAGTCTCCGGGACCCACACCTCAGCCTCATTAGATTAGATTTGTCCTTGCGGCAGGCGACGCTTCTCTGGCGTGAGCTGCTGCTCAGCCTTCAACATAAAAATCGAAAGTCCCCGTCTCCAGCCGGGTCCTCAAATCCGATCCCCCCCCCCCCCGGCCCCCATCTGTCACTAAGAGAAAAACAGCCAGGCCCCTTCGGAGCGGTCTTCCTCAAACAAGATGCTAGAAGGTCCTAAAACCTTCCCGGTCCCCTCCCGCCGCGTAAAGCAGCTCCCTCCCTTAGCAACGTGCCCGGGAGGAGCCCTACCGAGACACTTGTCACCGAGTCTCGGAGTTTCCTGCAGGGCAGCCGCCCTAGAAACGGAACTGGGCCCCGCAGGCACTCGGGGCGGCTCGTCACTAGGCAGAAGGGGCCCAAAGTTCTGGACCCGCGTCGCGCGGCGTTCGGGCCCGTTCCGCGCGGGAGCGTCGCTGCGGGTCACCGCCCGGCGCAGCAGACAGGCGCGTCGGGATCGCGGTCTCCGCGCCGCCCGGGCGGACTCACCTGCACGTCCCCGCGGGGTGGGGGAAGGCCACCGCCGGCTGCCCGGGGCGCACACCGCTCCGGAGCCGAGTCCCGCGGTGCGGGCTGCGGGGTGCAGGGTGCGGGCTGCGGCCCGTCGGCCCCGGAGCCCGAAGCCCCGGGCTCCCCGTCCCAGCGCCGCGCTCGGCTCCGCGGACCCGCCTCCCCCCAGGTGCCGTCCAGGAAAACTCGGACTTGCGGCGCCTGCCCCCTCGCGCTGCAGGCGGACGGACCGGCCCGCGAAACTTCCCGAAGTGCCGGGAGCGGAGGAGGGTCCGCCGGCCGCCCGCGCCTCGGTCGCCCCCACCTCACCGCCCGCCCCGCCGCTCCGGCCGCCCCAAGCTCGGCAGCGCCCGGCGCCCCCGCCGCCCCTCCCGGCCGTGGCCCCCGCCCCGACCCCGGGCTGCGGGAAGCGCCGGGCGGAGACGCCGCTCGCCCCCCGGAGGAGCGGGGCGCGCCCCGCGGCCGACACTTACTCGCCACTCCGCTCGCCGGCTCGCGAGGCGGGCTCCGCAGCGCCCGGCGCCCGGGCTCCGAGTCTCCAGAAGCCGCGGCCGACCGCCCGCTCGCCGCCGTGGAGGCCCGGGCTGCGCTCCTTCCGGCCCTGGCGCGGCGTCACCGCGCGCCTGCGCGCAGCGCCCCCTCCCGATGGGTGACAGGAAGAACCATAGAGGCAGCCGGGCGCGGGGGAGGAGGGGCTCGGGGACTGAGACCATAGAGAGACGGACGCCTGTCGCCGCTCCCTCCGGCTCCCGGCCCGCAGGGTCTCGGGTCCCCCTCTGGGCGGGAGGACGGGCGGAGCCGGGACGCCCCTGGCGCCCTCGAGTGGGAAAGGGCGTGCGGGCAGGTAGCCGCGGAATCCGGCTGGGCAGGCGCCTATTTGCACCCGTTGCGCTCGGCCTGTCATTCATTCATTCATGCATTCATTCAGCGCCTGTCGTCGGGGGGCTTCCTGTGTGCCAGGCCCTGTTCTAGGCGCTGGGGATGCGGAGGTCGAGAAGTCCCTGTGCTGATGAAGCTTCTGTTTTCGCGGGCAAGCCAGCGACTAGAGCACTAACTAGCGAACTAAAACCTGGCTAAGGGAGGAGTTATTTAGGGGGAAAACCCGGAGATTCACGCAGGAGGAGAAATAGAGTCACGGGGGTGATAGGGTGTCCCAGACGGCGTCTTCTGGGGAGCGGGCGTCGGACACTGAACGCAGTGAGCGGTGAGCCAAGGCGTCCACCCACAGGGCCAACACGGCCAGTAGGCGCCACGGAAAGACGTGCCTGGTGTCTGAGAAAACAGCGTGGCTGCAGTGCCGTCAGGGCAGGGAATGGGGTTGGCGAGGTGGCCGGGGCCCACATCTTAGCTGGTCTAGTAAGGCATTTGGGTTTTATTCCAAGTGTGATGGAAGCTATTAGAGGGTTGGGAGCAGGGGCGTGGTGGCTGTTTAGGGGCCAGGCTACAGGTCAGACGGAAGCAGGAAAGCCAGTTAGGACGCAATTGCGATTTGGACTAGTATGGCCAGGGAGGAGGTGGTGGGAAATAATCAGATTAGGAATTTTATTTGTTTTTTAAGTAGAACAGAGAGGTTCACAGATGGACCGCCTGTGGGGTGAGAGAGAAGGGGAGGAGTCCAGGATAACTACAGGTTGTTGGCTTGTGCATCTGGGTAAATAGCGGTTCCATTCACAAATGTGGGGAGGTATCAGGGGAAACCAATTTTGGTCAGGGTAGGGAGTAGTGAACCTATGTCGGACGTATTAAATTGCCAACAGTGCTTGTAGGCAATTACAGTCATGCATCGCTTAAGGGAGGTGACGTGTTCTGAGAAATGCACCTTCAGGCAGTGTCATCATTGTGCAATCTTCATAGAGTTGCACTGACACAAACCTGGATGGTACAGCCTGGCATGCATTACACAATGTAGCCTATTGCTCATAGCTGCAGACCTGGACAGCATGTCACTAGACGGAACACGGGAGGCAATGGTAAACAATGCTAAGTAGTTACGTGTCTAAACCTATGTAAACATAGAAGAGGTACAGTAAAAATATGGTATAAAAGATAAAAACGGGCTCACCTGGATAGGGCCCTGATGACCCTGCTCCATCTTACCAAGATGCCACATGTGAGCCCACACCTCACTCTCTGAACAGCGAAGCAGGGGAGCTGTGTAGAAAGAGGCCTCTCCACCCCTCAGACCTGTGAGAAGTCCCATCACTATAGTTCTCTAATCCACTTACTGCCCACCAGTAACATTTTTCTTCAGACTGATTGTTTTTTATTTTGTTAATATACATTTTATTTATTTAATACATTTGTTTATTTTTTAAAATATGGAACACTTCATGAATTTGCGTGTCATCCTTGTGCGGGGGCTATGCTAATCTCTGTATCATTCCAATTTTAGTATATGTGCTGTCGAAGTCAGCACTGTAATACACTTAATTTAAAAGAAAATGTCAGGCCCTGGCTGGTAGCACAGTGGATAAGGTGCAGGCCTGCAAACCCAAAGGTCACTGGTTCGATTCCCCAGCCAGGGCACATAACCAGGTTGCAAGCCAGGTCTCCAGCCAGATCTGTGGCTGGAGGCAGGTGAAAGGCAACCATACATTGATGTTTCTGTTTCTCTCCCTCTCTGCCTCTCTCCCTTCCCCTCTTTCTGGAAATAATAAATAAAATCTTAAAAAAAAAAATGTCATTTCACTCATTTCACTAGATAAAGAGAATACAAGCCTCACTTCCCATAAGCAGAAAGTAACCTTAAAAACAAATTCCATGAAATAAAACAATGTTATTGAGTTTTTCCAAAATTTATAATCAAACGAATGGATGAAAGACAATAAAAATTAAATCAGAGGAAATTCAATCAAATGAAGGTGTGACATGTGTAACTAAAAGCAAGCTGCATTAAGAGAAGAATGGAACCATTTGTAACCTATCAGAAGTAAAGGGCTATTCGGTTCCTGTTTTTCCTTTAAAGGATAAAATGACATGCTATGTCAACAGGAGCAGACACTTCAGGGGGGATTTGCCTTTCAGCATCAAGAATCAAAAAAGGCAAAAGATATCCCCCTGCCGATGAAACGGCTGTCAACAAGCATTGTTTTGTTCGTGTCCTGAGAAGCATGGGAGTTCCATGCTGGAACTCAGTGTCATCCATCCTGGCTGCCCACCATGCAGCCACGGCCCAGGTGTGAGGCTCACACAGCACTCTGAGCCTTTCCTGTGAGTCACCATTTTTTGGTGACAATTAGTATAACATGCCCATGACCTGCAAAATCATTTCTAAGAGCAGAGGACTGCTGTTTTCACCATTTGAGCATCATCACTCTGTTCCTAAGAGCTCACCTGTGGCGGTGCCATCAGCTTCATCTAGATGAAGCGGGGCTAGTCTGGCCATGGAGAAAATGATTCCTGAACTCTGCCCACTCTCAGAAGTAGTCATTTCCTGCTCCTCTGGTCTACTGCTTAAAAAAAAAAAAAAAAAAAAAAATCAATGTTATTACAGTGTTATTGATATGCAATACAAGGCACCTAATTTAAGTGTACACTTCTATCAGTTTGGGCAGATTTATGTACCCACGCAACCATCACTATAATCACGTTAGAGATGATTTCCATCACCCCAAAATATTCCCCAGGGCTCCTTCCTAGTTGATCAACCACCCTTCTCCCGGGTGCTAGGCAACCAATTATCTGTTTTCTGTCACATTAGATTAGAATTGCCTTTTCAGTCATTTCAGATAAACAAGATCATAAAGCATGTACTCTTGTGTCTGGTTTCTTTTGCTCAACATGTGTTTCTTTTTTTAGGTATTTTTATTGTGGTAAAATATGTACACATAAAATTTATCATCTTAACCATTTTTAAGTATATTAAAATACATTTATAATGTTTTGCAACCATCATCACTATCCATCTCCATAACTCTTTTCATTTTGCAAAACTGAAATTCTATACCCATTAAACAATACCCACCATTTCCCCCCAGCTTCTGGTGCCCGCCATTCTACTTTCTGTTTCTGGGAATTTGAATAAGAACCTCTTGTGAGTGGAATTATAGAGTGTTTGTCCTTTTGTGACTGGCTTATTTCACTTGACATAATGTCCTCTAGGTTCACCTATGTGGTAGGATGTATCAGAATCTTCTTTCTTTTTTAAGGCCCAGTAATATTTCATTAAAAGGATGGACCATATTTGGCTCACCTGTTTGTCTGCTGATGGTTGTTTCTATGCTGTAGCTGTTGTGAATCATGTCCTTAGGAATGTGGTGAGGCAAATAACGCTTAGAGCTCCTGCTGTCAATTCTTTTGGGTATGACACCCAGAAGTGAAATTGATGAATCATATGCTAATTCTAGTGTTAATTGCTGAGTAACTATCATATTGTTTTCTACCTTTTGACATTCCCACCACCTGTGCACAGAAGTTCCAGTTTTTCCACATCCTTGCTAATTCTTGTTACTTCTGTTTTTTTGTTTGCTTGTTGTTGTTTTTTTAATAGTAGCCATCAAAATGGACGTCAGGAGGTATCTCATTGTAGTTTTGATTTACAGTTCTCTAACAATCAACTTCAGCACCTTTTCATGTGTTTATGTGTTTAGCAAGTTGTATATTTTCTTTGAAGAAATGTATTTAACTTCATGGCCATATTTGAATGGAGTTGTATGTTTCTTTGTTGTTGAGTTCTAGGAGCTCTCCATATTTTTATATGAATCCCTTATCAAATATATGATGTCCTAATATTTTCTCCCAGTCTGTGAATTGCATTTTTATTCTGTTGATATTGGTTTTTGATATAGAATTAAAAAAAAATTTTTATGAAGCCCAATTCACCTATTTTTTGGTTGCTATTTTCTATGCCTTTGGTATTATGGCCAGGAAATCATTGCTTTCTTCTAAGAGGTTTATAGTTTCAGATCTTACATTTAGGTCTTCGATCCATCTGGAGTTTATTTTTGTATATGGAGTTGGCTAAGGGTCCAACTTTAGTTGGATTGAGTATTTTCATTATTCTAGTTGTGCTCTGTTAACATGTTATGTACATGTTAACATGTAATATGTTAACATGTTATGTATAATTTCATTACTCTGTAGTTGTCACCCTGAAATGACAGCATACATCATTGGCTCCTTAGAGTCTACTATACATTTGTCGTTTTCTCTGTCCGCCAGACAACGCCAGGACCTTACGACATTTGGCTTCCCCAAGAGAATGTGGAACAAGTGAGGCAGTTGACCCTTCCTACACACCATGAGATCAGGCGGCCTCCGTTGCAAGGCAGTAATTTACCTCCAACCATTTCTCTGGTTTCCAGACTTTCTCCCCTTGTCACTTGTCAATGTCTGGTCCATCTTCCTGCTCTGTATGATCAGGATTGCACTAAGCTTACCATGGTCTCCTTGGTCACCGTCATTAGTCAAATAGAGTTTCTAGAGCTGGGATCCTTCAAAACGGTCTCCAGTCCTGGATTTGAAATTCAGGAATTATAATGTATGTGAACAGCTGAAACTAGGTAAAATTTACCATGGCTTTTGATGATCAGCCTATGAAGGAATGTGTTGCTGATGACACACAGAGATGAGGCACCGGAAGCTGTACGTATGTCGACTGAAATTAAGTGTGACTTCCTCTTGAGTATTGTAACGTATTTGTGCCCATAATTTACCGGCCACCTTCCCAAATACTTCTGCAGTTCAAACTTTCAGCTGCATTTAATTTTCCCTGTTTCTGTTGACAGTGGAGAACTTAGTCTCTTAAAATAAATGCTTATTAAAAATACCTAGCTCTGGCTGGTAGCACAGTGGTTAAGGTGCCGGCCTGCACCTTAGGCCCAAGGTCGCAGGTTCGATTCCCCAGTCAGGGCACATAACCAGGTTGCAAACCAGGTCTCCAGTCAGGTCTGTGGCTGGAGGCAGGTGAAAGGCAACCATACATTGATGTTTCTCTCCCTCTCTGCCTCTCTCCCTTCCCCTCTTTCTAGAAATAATGAAATAAAATCTTAAAAGAAAAAAAAAAATACCTAAGGTCCATCATGGCACCAGCAGGAGGAAAATCTGGTGACCATTTCCGCAGAAGACGGCACGGGAACTAACCCGCTTTAAAACGGTGGCAGTATGGGGAAGCACAGACCTGTTTTCTCATCTCCCGGGACCCTGTGAGTTGACCGGGCTCAGCGGGCAGTTGAGCTCCTCATGCTGTCGCCCGGGGCCGCACTCGCCCAGCCGATGTGACTGAGGTTCTCACCGGCTTGGCTCACAGTTGGCGCTGGCTGCCAACTGTGGCAGGGAGCTGGGCTGAGCAGTGGAGCAGACTGCCTTGGTGTCCCTTCCACGGGCCGTGACACTTAAAACTAGAGCTGGAACCGCCAGTAGAGCGTCCCAAGAGCAAGCACGCTGAGAGAGAAGCTGCAAAGCTGGGCCTTAGTTTCAAAGGCCCAGAACCTCACTTGTTCCACGTTCTGTTGGGGAAGCCAAGTGTCCTAAGGTCCTGGCGTTGACTGGCGGACAGGGGAAACAACAAATGTATAGTAGGCTCAAAGAAGCCAATGACATATGCTGTCATTCCAAGGTGACAACTACAGAATAATGAAGTTATACATAACTTGTTAACAGAGCACAGCTAGAATAATGAAAATACTCAATCCAACCCTAAAGCAATAAAATTGGAAATTAATAATAAGAGCAGGTTGAAAACTTTCACAGTTGAAAAATGAAATAGCACATTACTAAAAAGCTCCAGTTAAAATGGAAACTACAAAGGAAACCAAACAAGATGCAGAACAAAATGATACAAACACCACTTCACAGTCAACACGCCACAAAAGAAGCATATAACGACAATTGATTCATTTAAAAGCATTCATTAAGAAACAAAAGACTCTAAATATTGAACGCAAGAGACAACCCTAAAGCAATAAAAAGGAAGAAAATAATAAAGATAGGGTCAACTCAGGAATCAATCAGATAAATGTTATTAGGGAAAAAAAGAGGAAACTCTTTGAGTCTTTGATTTCTAGAAAGCAATTAAGGAGATGGATACACCTCAGATCAAAAACATAAAAGTTATGGTTGAAATAAATTGCAAACCCAACAAGTCATGTTGTGTGTGTTCTAATATACAAGAATCAACACCCATATGACAGTAAACAATAAATTTTACGGGACATGGTATCTTGATTTTGTTCTTCCCAAAGATCTCGAGACGAGGACTAAAGTGCAGGTGGTGTTTTGGGGACTTGATCTAAGCGATGGCAGTGGGGAGTGGGGAAGTGAGACGGGAAAGGAAGCTAACAAGTGTTATCGAGTCAGCTTCGGCAGGCAAAGCTCTGAGGCAGGAGTTGCAGGTCTGCACAGCAAGCTGCCTTTGGAGTGTAAGTGATGCCCAGGTACCATTGGTGAGGCACAGACAGCTTCTCCTCCAGGTCACACTTGCGTTCCCTCATCTCCTTGTGTCACATTTGTTCTGCCTCACCATTGACTCTTCCAAGTGGTGGCGGCTGGTCCTGATTTCTAACAGAAAAACAAACAAAGGCATAACAGGATCACTGGGCTAAGTGACAGTGCCCCCTTCTGCAACTGCTCCTTCAACTTGTGCCGCAATCAACAAAGGTGACATTTGTCTTCCTCCACCCAATTCCTTATCTGCAGCCAGCACTTCTGTTGGTCTAAATCAATCACTGGGCAGGGTGACTTTCCTCTCTGAAAAGCCTGAGCCCCGGTTACCAAATACCCTTGTTAGGCCTCTGTTCTTGCCCTTTCCTGATTATCACTGGGCAAAGGAGCCCTAAGACACAATTTAGTGAATCTCTGGCATTCCAGACATACCCTCTCCCACTCTCAATGCATATCAAAGGCCACTGGTTCGATTCCCAGCCAGGGCACATAACCAGGTTGCAAGCCAGGTCTCCAGCATGGCTCCTTACGATCATCAAGGCCTATTATCCCAGCAATGGAGTCACTCCTTTCTCTGCCTGCTGGTCTAGTGGTGTAAGGGGGCCCAAGTGACCAGGTGGCGGTCAGAGCTTTTGGCCTAGTGGAGCCCTTACTGTGTGCTCTGCAAGAAATGTCTACACTGCCCGTCTCCAGGGAAGCTTCTTCTCTGCGGGACTTGCTCTATCTTCGCCCTTCAAATAACCCTCCAGCGTCCCTGCCATGCAGGACAAAGCTTCAAATGTAAAGTCAGCCCATGAATGAGCCGTCAAAATGGACTTATCCTATTTGAGTCAACACCCATGATAATCCACACAAAGAATATGCACAAGGCCACTGAAGGCGAGCTGAGCCGCAAATGATGTTGTTTGGGGCTTTGTTTTCGCCTCTGTTTTAATCGAAGGTGCTAAGCTCAGTGAACACTATTGCCACTGGGCTCCGAATGGCCGGGATTCTAAGGTTCTGTGTTGCTATGGGGATGGGATTAAGTGATTCCAATGCGCAGCGTGTCCCGTTGCTAAGGTAATTACAGGCATCTTCACCCCGGTATCAGGGCCTGCTTCATCAGAGACGTTATCCAGGGGATAAAATGAGTTTGGGGTTTCAGGGCCAAGAGGGAGAAGGGAAACCAACTCTGTGGAAGGCTGGGAGGAAGTGAAAACTTCCACTTGCTGGTTGACCTGGGTGACCTCCTGTGACAGCCAGCAGTACGAATGGTGTGGTTACTGGCGTCTTCAGGATAGGAATCGATGACTGCCATGTCACAGGGACGTGGCAGGATCATGACTGGCTGGCTGGCTGGCCAGGAGACACTGGTGGGCAGAGATAGCCAGAGGCCTGAGTGCCCCAGAAGTTGTCAGAGACTTTCAGACCTGCAGTGGGAAGGGGACTGAGTAAGGGGGACATGAGGGAAGTTCCCGGGATGGTGGACAACTGCATATCCTAACTGGGTTTAATCTCATGGGTGTATGCATTTGTCAAAACTCACCAAATTGAGTCCTGCCTGGTGGCTCAGTGGATAAGGCACCAGCCTGCAAACCCAAAGGTCACTGGTTCGATTCCCAGCCAGGGCACATCACCAGGTTGCAAGCCAGGTCTCCAGCCAGGTCCCCAGCTGGAGGCAGGTGAAAGGCAACCATACACTGATGTCTCTCTCCCTCTCTGCTTCCTTCCCTTCCCCTCTCTAAAAAAATAGCTAAATAAAATCTTAAAAACAACCAAACAAAAATCTCACCAAATTAGATGCATATGTTCTGTGCATTCACATCATATGTCCATTTTTTCTCAAGAAAAGCAGTAATTCAGACTAGATCCAGAGAAGGCCACCTTGGAGAAGCACAGGGGAGCAGCCACAGAGTGTCCCTAGGCTGGCATGTGCTGCAGCACGCGTCGCGGGATTTTCAAGGCACCGAGTTTGGGCCCTTGTCTCCCGTGCACATCATCCACCCCTGCTCTAGCCTCTGAGGACGCTCCTACCAGCCTCCCTCTTCTTCTCCTTCAGCCCCTGGGGGTCTGGTCACTCTTGGCCACCCTCCGCCCTCCAGGACAGGGAAGGGTGTCAGCGGGCCCAGCGGGAGGGGAGTTGGGCGAGCAGTGCTCTAGTCATCATCTGGTCCCTAGCCCCTGAGCCTGGGCTGCGGCTTCCGGAACGCCGGGCAGGGTTACTGGTGGGTGTCGGGGCCTCTGCGAAGAGACAGAGCACCCTGGAG
This sequence comes from Noctilio leporinus, assembly GCA_004026585.1. Lineage (NCBI taxonomy): Eukaryota > Metazoa > Chordata > Mammalia > Chiroptera > Noctilionidae > Noctilio > Noctilio leporinus. Next base: position 475,730 of record PVIW01000470.1, on the reverse strand, counting down.
GGTGCTGGTGGCGGCAGGGTGGGAGCCCTGGGCGGGTAGGAGCCCTGCAGGGGAGGACACAGGGCGGGGGTGCCCAATGGCGTAAGACATGGGCATAAGGCAAGAACATCAGCCCTTGGGCCTCCAGGGCTTCTACAATATTCAGGGGACCATCAAGGACACTGCAGGTGGGGGCACCTCGGGAGCAGATGATGGAGCCGAATTCCAGCTGTGCCTCCTGCACCTCGAATCATCCCGCGCCTAAGCTCTGGACCCCTCGGAGGAACCAGGGTAGCAGGACCGCGCCGGGCAGGAGAGAGGAGGGCGGTGGGGGGCTACCGCAGTGTGGGGGACCCGCAGGATCCCCCACACGGCTGCTCCCATCCCGCCTTGAGTTGCCCTATTTTCCTGGAACTGCTTGTTTCCCTTTCATTTGGGGTCCGACCCAGAGGCTCAGTCACATGCACGTGATGCTTTCAAGATTTCTCACAGCTGGTGCGGCGTGCGGCCTAGGGCCGCACGGGATGTTGGGGTTTCTGACATTTTTTTAAAAAGATGCCGGGAGTCATTGGTGATTATTGTCAAAGGATTCATTAGGGATTGCCATTTATAATTCTATTCATTCTTAATGTATTGATTCCCCCTTATCAGTTATTTGGTTACCCACTGGGTACTATTTAGATAAGAAAGATAAGATAAAAGTCTCCCCCCCCCATATATATCTGCTTTCAAAATAATGATTTGGCCTCCTAGTATGTTCCAAAGGCAATCAAATATATATTTTTGAGTGTGTCATCAAATACTTAGATTTTTGCCAATCTGTTGTTATGTGACAAATGCTCTCTCCTGGTGTGTCTCTTATAATGAATGGGATTGACCAAGTTATAATGTATTTTTAAAAATTTGCCTTTCCCTATGAACTGTCCATTCATACCTAGTATGCATGTTTATATAGGGTTCTGTCTTTTTGTAATTTTAGGAAGACTTTCTATATTACAAATATTAGACCTGTGTCTGCGATGTACACCACAAATATTTTCTTTTCCACAGGAAGTCATTTGTCTTTTTACTCTGATCATGGGCCTTTATGCTATAGTTAATGTTCTCCATTTGTGTTCAGACAAATGTACTCACCTTTCCCACTACTGTGTGTGGATTTCAAGTCTTAGGAAAGGCTCTGCCATTCCCAGTTCCAGAGGCATTTCTCCAGGTTCTGCTCTAATACTTGGATGGCTCCATTTTACGTTTAGATCTCGGATTCATTTGAGGTCATTGGCTCTGTGGCACGAGGAATAGATCTAGTTTTATCTATTTCCATAAGGCCAGCCAGTTATCCCAGCTTGAGACGCTGTCTTTGGTGGGCACTTATTTATTTTGTATCTGCAATTGGTTCTGTTGCTGTGTTTTCTCCCCTCTGTCTGTGAGTAAACTGGCACCTCATTTTATTTTTCAATTGTATTATTTTCTATTACTGTTCATCCCCTTCATACCCTTTTCCACCTCCAACCCCCCCTCCTGCAATGACCACACCATTGTCTGTGTCATGAGTCCTTCTTCCTTCCTGCTCTATCCCTCCACCTTCCTCCCCCTCTTCCTCCACCCCTGCTGGGCAGTGTCTCATTCTAATGGTGGATGCTGCATGTGCGTTCTCATAGACTGGAATCGGGCTGCACTTCAAGCACTGTCTAGCTATTCTTATTTGTTCTTTTCCAAATTACAGTCAACTTGTTTTTAATTCCAGGGGAAGAAGACACAAGGTATTTTTACTGAGATCATTTTAAATTTACAGATTAACCTAGGGAGGATGGACATCTTCATGAAATTGTCTTTCTACCCAAGAATGTGATATGTCTTTTCATTTGTTCCAGTTTCTCTTTTTGTCTTTCAAAAGTGTTTTTTTTTTTTTAAAGATTTTATTTATTATTTTTCAGATAGAGGGGAAGGGAGAGAGGCAGAGAGGGAGAGAAACATCCATGTATGGTTGCCTTTCACCTGCCTCCAGCTGAGAGACCTGCCTTGCAACCTGGTAATGTGCCCTGGCTGGGGATCGAACCAGTGACCTTTGGGTTTGCAGGCTGGTGCTCAATGGGCTGAGCCACCAGCCAGGGCAGAGTGTTTTTCTGAAATTGTTTTTTAAATATGAAAATATTTTAAAAATATGGATATTAAGCATTTTAAGATTATGTGTAAAAAAGATTATACCAGATATATTTTATCATCAATTGGGTCATCTCATTACACCTTTCTCCTTCCATTGCATCTTTTAAATGGCTTTTGTTTATCTAGGTCTTTGTGTCTTGATTTTATAGCCTGCTTCTTTTACAGAATTCTGTAATCTTGCGGTAGCATTTTCATGGATTCTTTTGCGTATTGTAGAAATGTAGGTGTCAGCTGGAACGTGACAGGTCTAGCTCCTTCTTTGCCCTCACTTGCTTTCTTTGGTTGCAATGCAGCGGGTGACTCCAGTACCACGTTAAAGTGTGATGGACTCCACAGCCCTACCCGAGTGGCAAAGCTCCCAGGGTTTGCACACAAGATTCATCCTGACTTTTGGGATGAAGCGCATATATGCTTTTATCATGCTAAGAAAGTCCCCAGGGGGACAGAGGGGAGCAAAAATGGGATGGATGTAATACAACAACAAAAATTAAAAAAGAAAAAAGAAAAAAGAAAGTTCCCATAAATTACTATTTTATATAACATTTAAAAAAATCACAACTGGGTTATGCCTCTTCAGCTTCGATGCAAGTGGTCATACAATTTTTCTCCTTAGTTCCATTAATGTGACATATTAGTGATTTTTCCCAGTATTGACCGACACTTGCAATCCTGATGGAAAATGCACTTGAATTACAATGTTTTCCTTTAACAATTGGATTCTACTTGTTAATGTTTTATTTAGGATTTTTGCATTACTATTTCATAAGCAAACCTGGTCTGAAGATTTCTTTTTGGTGTGTAATCTCCATCATTATATTTTATATATCACATAATATATATTTTTTTAAAATTAAAGATTTTATTTATTATTTTCAGAGAGAGAGGGAGGGAGAGAGGCAGAGAGGAAGAGAGACATCCATGTGTGGTTGCCTTTCACCTGCCTCCAGCTGGGCATCTGGCTGGAGACCTGACTTGCAACCTGGTTATGTGCCCTGGCTGGGAATCGAACCAGCGACCTTTGGGTTCACAGGCCGGCACCTTATTCACTATGACATCAGCCAGGGCCAGCAACAGTCATATTCTGATATTAGTCATTTGGTTAGGTCTGTTTTTCGGTGTTTTTTTTCTCTTCATTTCTGAGGTTTGGAGGTTTCTACTAAGATATTCTCAAGCACAGGGAGTCCTTCCTCAGCTGTGTTCAGTCTACAAAGCCCATCCAAGGCATTCTCTATTTCTGGTCCACTGTTTTTCATCTCCACTGTTTCTTTTTGATTGTTCTTAGGATTTTCCCTCTCACTCCTTACATTGTCCCTCTATTCTTCCATGTTGTCGGTCCCTCCCATTCACGCCCTCAGCACAGCAGTCACAGTTGAAAAAATTCCTTGTCTGAAGCCCTGGCTGGTGGCACAGTGGATAAGGCACCAGCCTGTAAACCCAAAGGTCGCTGGTTCGATTCCCAGCCAGGGCACATAACCAGGTTGCGAGCCAGGTCTCCAGCCAGGTCCGTAGCTGGAGGCAGGTGAAAGGCAACCATACATTGATGTCTCTCTCCCTTTCTGCCTCTCTCCCTGCCCTTCCCTCTAAAAATAATAAATGAAATCTTTTTAAAAAATTCCTGATCTGTTAATTCCAACATTACTGCCATACCTGACTCGCACTCTGACGCCTGTTCAGTCTCATCCCAGTGTGTCCTTCGCCCTTTATCTTCCCCCATAACCTTTTATTGAAAGGTGGCTCTGAGGTACACGAAGTCCTCAATGTACTCAATAGATTCTTTAACTTGAAGCAAGAAAAGTATGATGAAAACAGTTTTACCATAAGCTGCCTGATATAACAAGAATTAGGTTCCTACGGCATCTCATCAACATTATACCTAAACGACATAGAATGAAACAATGATTGTACTGGGTTAAAAAAGAAATAAAACCTGCTGTAAGTGGACCTTTAGCAACGTCCTAAGGTGCGGGGTAAACAGAAATGTGCATCGAGGCCACTGAGGAGCCTGTGCCTTCCGACTGGGAGCTCAGAAGGCTTCTCAGTCTTCACGCCTCCCCTCCTTCGGTGACATGGGCTGGCTGGAGTGCACAGCAATGGGCGTTTCCCCTCCCCCGGCCTGTTAGGCTCGGAGGGAACCCCAGGAGGGTAGGTCCCCATTAACTAGTTCCTCCTGAGGGCAGGTCTTGTTAAGAACAGAGGGCTCCCATGTATTTCAAATAGAAGCATGAGGGGAGTTTTCTCTCCTGTTTGAGCTCCCAGAGGTAAAACTCACAAAAGTGTGGGGACCTCCCTGGAGATGTTGACCCTCACACTTGTCCACACTGAGCCTCCAGCCACTTATCAGCCACAGGCCAGCGTTTCCTACCTTGGCCTGGTCCCCATGGAGGTAAGTTGTGATCCTCTAAACCTGCCTGTTTGCCGCTCCCATTTCAGGGCCAGCTGCTTTCCCAGTAGCCTCACTTCCCTGATGGATCCAAGGGTTGTTGGCTTTCCACTTTGTCTAGCTTTCAGCTTGCTGTGTTGCTAGAGTGGCAACAACTTCTTCTTTTTTTAACTTTTAAAAAATCATTTGATCCTTTTCCATACAAAATTTATTCAAATTATACCCATTTGAAATGGTAAGATCACAACTAGAGAACCTGTTACTCTGTAACAATCTATTTACAAAATCCATCATAAAAGCTTTATAGAGTCCTGGCTGGTAGCACAGTGGATAAGGCACCAGTCTGTAAACTCAAAGGTCGCTGGTTCAATTCCCAGCCAGGGCACATAACCAGGTTGCAAGCCAGGTCTCCAGCCAGGTCTGTAGCTGGAGGCAGATGAAAGGCAACCATACATTTATGTCTTGCTCCCTCCCTCCCTTCCCCTCTCTCTGAAAAATAATAAAATCTTTTAAAAAGTTTTTTTAGAGTCTCGACTTCTAAGCCCCTTAAGTCTACCATGTAATTTTATTTCCTTATTTATTTAAAAGGTTTTATTCATTATTTTTAGAGAGAGGGGAAGGGAGGAAGGAAGAAAACAAGAGAAACATCCATGTGTGGTTGTCTTTCACCTGCCTCCAGCTAGGGACCTGGCTGGAAACCGTGCTGTATAATTTTAGATATCTGGCTGACTAGTTGGGATTTTGGATAAGGGAAAACACAATAGCCTTGGGGAGAGTTCATCTGCCCTTGAAGATACCGAAGGAAACATTAGTTTTAATGAAAGACGGGCCAGATTTCAGAAGAAGGCAGATTCTACTTAGCCATCCAAAACCCTCATGGTGCGGCTGTGCAGAATATTTTTTTAGTCCTCACCCAAGGACATTTTTAATTGCTTTTAGACAGAGATGAAGGGGGAAAGAGAGCGAGGAAGGCGGAGAGAGAGAGGAAGAGAGAGAGAGGGAGAGAGATATTGATCAGCTAAGATTGATTGGTCGTCTCCTACGTGCACCTCAACTGAGGATACAACCTATAACCTAGGCGTGTGTCCTGATTGGTAATCCAACCTGCAACCTTTTAGTTCATGTGCAGAATTATTTTTTTTCTTAAAAGATTTTATTTTTAGAGAACGGGAAAGGGAGAGAGACATCCATGTATGGTTGCCTTTCACCTGCCTCCAGCTATGGACCTGGCTGGAGACCTGGCTTGCAACCTGGTTATGTGCCCTGGCTGGGAATCGAACCAGCGACCTTTGGGTTCGCAGCCTGGCACCTTATCCACTGGGCTACCACTCAGGGCCACCTGCAGCATTTTTAAAGGGTAAGAGATGTAGTTATTTATATTTTCTAGAAAGAGGAGATTTCATTATGGGACATTGATTCTCTCGTTGAAATTTGATGATACCAAGGATTCATATGATTCAAATATGGGCCTTTCACACTGTCAGCCTTGTGATATTTTAACTGTGCTGTCATTGCCTACTTGTTAAATTATTATCGATTGTCTCAAGAACATAAGGGGTTACTTTACCTCTGGGTAAGATTCCATATTGGAAAGAGATTTCATGCCGAACCTGAGACTTAGAGCTTCTCACGTGCATAAGCGATAAACTCCGCTTTATAGTCGCTCCAGGGCGCCAAGTCCAACTCTCCCAACGCAGGCGCCGCAGGATCGCCAGCAGTCCCCACGAACAACGGCCCAGGCTTCAACTACCGTGAAGGCAGGTTCTACTCTGGATTCATGTTCCTCATTTTCTAAATGTCTAATCTCATAAGGTTGTAACTTCTGGTCCAACTCACATAAACTACCTGACTGGGTTAAACCAGTGGTTTTCAACTTGGGGCAATTTTGCCTCTCCCATCTCCCCTAACTTAGAAGTGGAAACAATAGTTAGAGAAGCTGCCCCCGCTGGTAGCACAGTGGATAAAGCTCCGGCCTGTGAACCCAAAGGTCGCAGGTTCGATTCCCAGCCAGGGCACATAATCAGGTTGCAAGCCAGGTCTCCAGCCGGATCCCCGGCTGGAGGCAGGTGAAAGGCAGCCATACACTGATGTTTCTCTCCCTCTCTGTCTCTGTCTCTCTAAAAATTAAAAAAGAAAAGAGAGAAAGAGAAGCTCTCCATTATTGCTCCTCAGCGATTGGGGACAGACAGTTACAGAAGTTACTGTTCAGCCCCGACTGGCTTGGCTCAGTAGATTTAGTGACTGAAAGGTCACGCATTCAATTCCCAGTCAGGGCACATGCCTGGGTTGCAGGCCACGTCCCCAGCTGGGGGCAAGTGAGAGGCAACCACACAATGACGTTTCTCCCCTTCTTTTTCCCTCCGTCCCCCTCTCTCTAAAAAACAAAGCAACTTAATACAACAATAAAATTTAACAAACAAACAAAAACAAAGCAACTTAAAAACAAAAAACAAAACAAAACAAAACATAAAAAACCTAAGTTACTGTCTGCTACTGCTTAGCTTTCTGGATTGTTCTAGAGATAGCAATCTGGATTCCTGGGCTGTTTATTGTAGATAAGGGGTTGGTTCGCCTGGGGTAGGTCAGATTCCTACTTCTATATATGGTCGGGCCGCTGGCCGCATGCATATTCCAGATCTAAGAGGTAGAACTTCACGATCGCTTTATTCTGTCATGAGTTGCAGACATAATATTTAGGCAGGGTACCCTGAGAACTGAGAATTACCTCAGCGACTCCTGCAGAACTAAAACACTGAGAAAGGCTGCCTCTGAGTCTTCATCCGGGATACGGGGATAACGATACCTATTTCCGGGATTCTCGTGAGGACCGAGGACCGAAGGGTAGGCTTTAAACAAGATAAAGTCCCGCCTAGACAGTAGGTCACTGGGATCGGCCCCCTCCAGGCCGGCGGCAGATCTGCAACGCCGGGGCGGTCCTAACACGGGCCTCGTTCCCCCAATCCACGCCCCCCAACCCGCAGGCGCAGGGTGGCGACACGTCACATCCGGTAGGACACCACCATGGCGACTGCCACCAGCAACCACGTGGCGCTGGGATCGTCTCCAGGTCAGTCCACGTCTCCCGGTCGGTCCACAGCGCCATGCCCACCGCCACGCCCACGGCCACACCTGCTTCCACCGTGGCAGGAAGTGCCACACGGATGATCGGAAGTGCCACACGGCTTAGCGGAAGAGCTTCACGGCTAAGCGGAAGCTCCTCGCGCGCGTGCAGAGGCTCCCGGGAGTTGTAGTCCGGCCCGAGGCTACGGGTACCTACGCCGTATTGGGAGGTGTCTGAATGTGGGGTGCACCCCTCCGGGCCCCAGGCTGGTCTCGAGTGGCCAACACCTGGGACCTGGGGCTTCCAAGGCCGCCGCGGCACCTCGATCGGTGGCTGCCCTGTGCCAGGCTGCGGACCGACACGCGTGGCTGACGCCGCGCGGGTGGGGTGCTCCGCGGGGCTCCGGTGGGCGGCTGCGGCTGACGTCTCCCGCCGAGGGTCGGGTTCCAGTCTGGTGGGGTGCGGGGTGCAGGCAGGCTGGGTCTCACTGCTTCTCTGTCCTCCCGCAGCTCAGCCAGGTCCAAGTTCGCCGTCTGCAGGACACTCCGCAAAAGCCTTGGCCGGGTGAGCTGCGGTCAGCTCCCCCCAGAATGGGCACCCTGCTTTCCCAATGGTGCATTTGTTTGCAACCCTTGACCCCGAGCTTCTCTAACCCATCAAGGTCCCTGAACTCCGCTCAGCTGACTAAGCCGCCTTTGGGCAGGAGGGACCGCTGAGGAAAGGCCCCCCTCTGCTGTGGACCCCGCATTGCAGCCCACGGTAGAGGGAGCTGAGGGCAACGAAGGAAGGCTGTGAAATGACTGTTATTTCGGGGCTCTGCCAGTGTCTGTCTTCACTTGACAACCTTCATTGAGCGTCTGGGTCCGAGTCCCCGGGAAGCACCAGGTCCCATGCTTGGCTGGGGTCCTGCGGAGATGGGGGGCGCATGAACAGATAAGGGCTCCCAAGTGTGGGTATCCTGATAGCCGTCTTTGCTGGATGATAGACACAGGGAGGGAGGTCCGTTCCTGCATGGGAAGGCGTGACGAAAGTGCAGACGGAAAGAAAGTAGGGTCTGTGTAGGTGCAGGGACGGAAGGGTATTGCAGGGGGTGGAACCGCATAGGCAAAGGTGCGCGCGTGGCACAGGAGAGAGGGTAGCGCTGCATTTGGTACCACCCTGGAGCCCCTGGGTGGCAGGGCTGGAGGTGGCCCAGGTGCAGACGGAGGCAGATTAGGCGGTGCGGACTGGTTCCTGTTGGGACTTGGAGTGTTTGAAGCGAGGCAGTGGCGCAGTTACAGTTGTATTCGGGTGGGAATATTTCAGCAATGAGTAGAGTTGGTGGCAGCTGAGCTCAGGTGATGATAACAGGGTAGGGGGCTGTAACTCAGACCGTGAAGATGTCACAGCCCTGCCCGGGCGAGTGAGGGGGTGCAGCGTAAGCCTACAGTTTGCAGGTGAGCGGAGGTGGTGGGAACCGTTAGTGCAGACCATATGGCGAGGGTGACTGTGGGATGCGATGCAAAGATGATGGATTTATCGGTGATTGCTTTTTTGTTCAGGATGGGATGCACGTGAGCTGGGGAGGAAAGTGAAACTGGAACTATAATTTTAAATCCTGACAAGGCCAAACATATCAATTTTTTTCATTATGACTTGATCTTCAGTTTTATTACAGGTTTTCCTTACTATAACTCATAATTCTTTTAAAAATAAGATTCTATTAGTGACCCTATTCCATCTTTCTTCCCGTCACAACGAGGTCACAAGTCCTGAAATTGCTATGCAACCTTCTTTGGTTTTATTTCTTTATTTTTAATTTTTAAAAAATTATTATTTTTTTTAGAGAAAGGGAAAGGGAGACAGGCAGAGAGGGAGAGAGACATCAATGTATGGTTGCCTTTCACCTGCTTCCAGCCATGGACCTGACTGGAGACCTGGCTTGCAGCCTGGTTATGTGCCCTGGCTGGGAATCAAACCAGTGACCTTTGGGTTCACAGGCTGGGGCCTTATCTACTGAGCCACCAGCCAGGGATGAAAGTTGTCAAATTTAATTTGAGGTTTATCACATCCTATTCATAATAGTCTAATAACTTAAAAATACCTCTACTGAGATTGTCTTCTTTTTCCTAAGTATTGTGTACATTTGCCTTCTCTTGTTTTCTTGATCAGTCACGCCTGAAGTTAGTCTATTTTATTAGTTTTAAATACAAACCAATGATTTTATTAGTGTAAATAATCCCTTTTAAGAATTTATTTTAGTTGTTTTATTAAAAAAAAAATTTTTTTAGCCTTGGCTGGTGGCACAGTAAATAGGGTATCAGCCTGCGACCCCAAAGGTCGCTGGTTCGATTCCCAGCCAGGGCACGTAACCAGGTTGCAAGTCAGGTCTCCAGCCAGGTCCTCAGCTGGAGGCAGGTGAAAGCCAACCATATATTGATGTCTCTTTCCCTCTCTGCCTCTCTCCCTTCCCCTCTCTCTGAAAATAAATAAAATATTTAAAAAATAAATTTAAAAACATTTTTAAGAATTTTTTTTTTTCCAGAGAGAATGGCAGGGAGGGAGGAAAAAAGGGAGAGAAGCATCAATGTGTGATCGCCTTTCACCTGCCTCCAGCTACAGACCTGGCTGGAGACCTGGCTTGCACCCTGGTTACGTGCCCTGGCTGGGAATCTAACCAGCGACCTTTTGGGTCACAGGCTGGCGCCAATCCACTGAGCCACACCAGCCAGGGTCTTTTAAATTTTTTATTGGGACACAATTTCAGACTGAAAGAAAAGTCACAATGATAGAATGTACAAAGTATTCCTGAATACCTCTCATCTAAATGTCCTACATATTAACATTTTACCACGTTTTTATGGGGAGATTTCAAGGGATTTCAGGGTTAAGGATAAGAAGTAACCGTGAGGTGACAGGAGCACATGCAAACTCATGCAGGGTTTGGGGGCTGTCCCCAGAAGTATGAGATCCCCCAGAGGCTGGGGCTCTGGGGGTCACTTCCCAGAGGGTGGAGGGCATCTTAGGCATCTCTGGGTCTGAGCCTTCTGGGGTGTCCGTGACGTGGGGCTTATTTTACCTATGGCTGCCGATACTGGGTGCAGTGTCACACGGTGGGCAAAGCAGGCAGGTTCTACGTGACTACAAATCTGCTGCTTTTTTTGGGGCTGTGTTTAAAACACTTGTGGGTCTTTCAGTATGGTGCTGCTGCTGTTGGCCCGGTAAGAAGTAAACAACCTGGGGTCACTGTCCAGAGCCACCTGTAACCCGTTTACACAGCTTGATTTATCCTTTTCCTCCCTTCCACACATACGTGCGTGTGCAAAGCCTTCAGTGTGCACCCCCGGCCCCGGGACATTCTGTCACCACACACAGAATAATAATGATCGAAATCAGCAATTAGCAGGCCACGCAATGCTGTCATCTCACCCAGGGCTCTTGCAGATCTCACAGTCATCTGGACATACCCTCTCTCGCTAAGGAAATCACAGACCAGTTTTCCCAACTCCACTCAGTCTCCTTCACTCCGTAGCAGCTCCCCCGTCTTCCCGTATCTTTAACAACAGTGACAACCTGAGGCCACAGGCAGTCACAGAACGATCCTCAGGTTTCATCTCGAGTAGACTCGGGTAATATATTTGTGGCAGGATCTATATATATATTTCTTAGATTTCTTCTTTGTAGACCTCTGCTCTTGTTTCTTTTATTTTACATTTTCTGGGTTTACCTGTGGTTTTTTTTGTTTTTGTTTTTTTTTTCCTGTGCTTGCCTCCCAAATCGAATGTCATTAATGTTCAGTGTCATTTAATGCGTATCTTAGGGCTGTCATACTTGGTGAGCAAGTATGTGTCAGTACTTGCCCACCAGTTTTGATGATGTCATATTTTTGAGGTCATTGTCAATGTTCTTGCATTCTTTTTGCTATTTTCAAGTTTTGTTGCTTTTTGGTTCAGAGAGTGGCATCTATGCAAAGTTGATTTTTAAAATGTTTGCTGAGGTTTGTATTTTAGCTTAATGTATGACTTTTATAACTATCCTAAATGTGCTTAAAAAGAATGGATATTCTCTGCTTCTGGAGTGCATTCTTCTGGTTCAGTAGATCAAGCTTCTAAGTTATTCAGATGTCACACATCCCTGTTATTTTTCTTTCCTACCCTAGGTCATTATTTCTGAAAACACTCCCTAGAATCTTCTTCCCTCTGCTGACGGTCTCGAGGTTTCTCCCGTTTGCGGTGTGTTTCCTGTAGGTGCAGTTGAGCTGCTCATACACCGTGTGCACTTACTGGTGACCAGACCTGACATCGGGTCGGCTCCTGTCCTTGCACGGTTGCTTTGTCTCTTGCAGCGGGTTGTCCTTTCTGGTTTTTTGGTACGTCTTGTGTTTTCTTTTTTAACAGATTCTGGACACGGCGCGTGGATGACGAGACTTCTGCTCTGCTGTCCTCCACTTCTGCGGTGCTCCAAGTGGGCTTCTCCTGATGCCCCCTTGCCCCTCGGAGCTGGCTGGTCTGGAGGGAGGGGTGCAGGGTGCTTTTTCTTTTTCAGGCTTAGGGGAGCCTGTCCCTGGTCTGCTCCCGGCCCTTGCCTTCCTCTGGAGCCGTGAGTGGGGGTCAGCGTTCACCTCCACAGCCACGGAGCGATTCAGTTAGCCGTCTACATCACCTCCCGGCCAGCGGTGGCTGGCTGGGCGCTTTGCTCAGGTCTCCCCAGGCCAAGATCAAGTCGGATGGGCTAGCCTCCCACCTGGGGCTCTGGGGGGCTGTCTGCTTCAGGCTCATTCGAGGGCTGACAGTTGCTTCCTGCCCGTTTTGGGTCTGAGGCCCTCAGTTCTCGCCAACTGTCAGCCGAAGTCCCCTGCCAGCTGCTCCTCCTGCCGGGTGTCCATGTTCAAGGCCGGAAGTGCGACACGGGAGCCTTCTCGTGTTCACTCTTTCTGATTTTCCCCTCTGTCCCGACGCAGAGCTAATGTTGGCACATGACTCACGTGGCGTGTTTATTTCCAGGTGTTCTCAGTGCCTTTGCAAAGGCTCAGAATCGGTTGGCACGGAGGGGCTCAGTCCTGCCTGAAAACTCAAGGTCACTTCTACCCCGCAGGGAGCAGGAGTTGAGCCTGTGCTGTGACCACACACTCTCAGCCGAGGGCAGAGCCGTTGGCCCCAGTCCCCAAGCCCCCGGAGCTCCAGGAATAGAGAATTCTGTGAAGAAGGCGACCAGGGTGCAGCATTGTACATTGTACCTTGGAAGGGGGCTCCTTCTCTGTAGCTTAGGGCTGAAGTTGGAGGTCTTGGTGCAGGGCAGCCGCCAGAGATGTGTCCCTAAAACAGCCCTGACCCGCTTGCTGACAGAGCGAATCTGGGTGCTGTCATCACCTCAGGGGACCCTCAGGACTTGGGTTAGGGAAGGTGTGCTGGGAGGAGTGGTGTCTGGAAGGTGAACCAGGAGGGAAGGGGTCCCAGAGACACAGGACGGCCACCCGTGTCTCTCTGGTGCAGTGCACTCATCCTCTGCTGTCCGTGCAACGAGGTCTCTAGCTCATGGCAGCCTGCTGTCACCTCCAGGAGTCACTTCTTGTGGTACCAGACCCCCTTCTAGTGAAGCTAAGGCACCAAAGTTGCTTTCTTTGTAAGATTTTAAAAATTCATTCATTCATTCATTCATTCATCTTTTTATTTTTACAGAGCGTGAAAGGGAGAGAAACATCGATTGATGCGCGAGACACGTTGATTGGTTGCCTCCGACACGCCCCTCACCGGGGACCTGGCCTGCCACCCAGGCAAGTGCCCTGAGTGGGAATCAAACTGGCCACCCTTTGGTTCCCAGGCCGGCACTCAGTTCCCTGAGCCACACCAGCCAGGGCCAAAGTTGCTTTCTCAACCTAAGAGTATTTCATTTTTCCTTCTCAGGTTAAAGATGAAGGAAGATGGATGTGAGGGGTTCACAGCCGCCCAGCTCACTGGACACCCAGCCGGCAATGCCCCTGGAGCTCCTGCCCTGCAGGCCCTGGTGGGGGCTCCCTCCCATAGGCCACAATACCCCCCAACACTCATCCCTTCCCACCTCCAGCCCTTCAGAGGCTGGAGACGGCCTCTCGCCCAGGGAAAGGCCTCTGGTAGCGGGTCCTAGAGAGAAAGCCCAGTAAGATGGCATATGCATATCCTTCTGAAATATTTAAACATTCAACCGCGCGCATGTTTATTTTTTTAAAAAATAGGAAAGGCCACTTTAAAAAACAAACCAAATCCCACCATGCAGGGGTAGCCATCGTGAACATTGTGTATGTTTTCTGTAGTAGTTTTCCTTGTGTGTTCACGAGAACCCATTCCCTGGGCCTTGCATGTTGACAAACGGGAAACGCAGGGAGTCTCCAACCAGGCTGTCTGGGGTCTGCGTCCCTGTGCCCGTTTCCTGGGGCTGCGGCCACAACGTGCCAACCCCCAAGGGCCTTAAACACAGGCATGTAATCTCCCGCAGCGCTGTAGGCCAGAGGGTGTCGGCAGGGTGGGCTCCTTGCAAGGCCGGGGGTGTGCGTGAGGGGGGTCAGCTCAAGCCCTCTCCCAGCCTCCGGGGGTCTAGTGGCAGACTTTGTTGTTCTTGGTGTCCGCAGCATCACTGTGACCCCTGCTCCCGTCTTCATGTGATGCTCTCCTTGGGCACGTGTGTCCACAGGTCCCCTTTTTATGGAGACACAGTCCCGTTGATTTAAGGCCCACCCTCGGGACCTCACTTGAACTTGATCATCTGCAGACTCGTTCTAAATCAGGTCACGTTCTGAGACACTGAAGGCTAGGATGCCCATGTATCTGTCCGGGGAACAGTCCAACTGCGAACACTTCCCTACCGGGTGGACGTAGGGGGTCACCCTGGGTGATAATGAAGAGCAGGCTCCCCTCACTTGCCCAGTCTAGCCAGCATTTCAGGTTCAGGTTTCTCCCAGGCGTGAGGCCACGGAGCTGTCAGCTGGAATCTCCCCAGTGGAAGGACTGGGGTTGCGCTGTCCCTCCCCCTCCTGAACTCTCCCTTCTTACTGGGTTTTCTTTCTCCTCCAGGCTCGGGGCATGAGGAGGGGGAGATACAGTCATGCGTTGCTTAACAGCAGATGGGGACAGATGAGCAATGTGCCACTAGGTGACTTCATGGTTTTGTGAACATCACAGCGTACACTTAACACACGGAGAGAGGACATCCTGCCTCCCACCCGGGCCGTGCGGTGCAGCACGTTGCTCAAGGGCTACATACAGCATGTCACTACCATGTTGTATGTATGACATTAACTAATCACACGTTTTCCTAAAAGATGATGAAAATGCGATCAAGAGTGGCGGTAACTACAAGATGTACGAGGCTGCCAGTGTGAGTGCGAAGCCGTACCGGTTTACAGCAAACTTTTTATACGTACAGAGAGCGCACTCTAAAGTAACATAAAAATATAGTGCAGTACATGTGTGAGCAACGTCATCATTCATCGTCATGATCAAGTAAGTGCTGCACTTCTGTATGGCTGGCAGGGCAGGTCTGTGTCCATCAGCACCCCACACACAGGGATGCTGTGATGTGACCACTGCAATGTCACTGGGTGATAGGAAATGCCCAGCTCCCTTATAATCTCAGGGGCACCGTCGCCTATGCTGATATTGTTGGCAGAAAGGTCGTTCTGTGGTGCGTGACAGTAGAGAAAAAGTAGCATGAATTTTCCTTGCTCCGTCTGTACTCAGCCAGGCTGCCCTCCATCATGCAAGGGGCCACACACAGGCTGTTGGAGGGGTGCAGAGCCTGTGATTCAGCAGGGCTCCCAAGAAGACTTCTCTGCAGACCCCCAGCTCCTGGCTCAGGGGTCTGCCTTCAGGGTGGCGCCCCTCACTCCTCAGGCAGCCTGCGTGGTCAGTGTCCGGGCAGTGTGGCTCAAACCCACTGAGCTTCCCTGCCACCTCTTAGAGCCTGCGTTCTTGTTCCAGTGAAGGCAGACACTGAAGGTGGCCCCCGCTCCTGCCCCCTCCTCACCTGGCTGCCATAGGCGGCCTTAACCAGACTGATTTCCAAGTTCTTCAGCTGTGAAGCTGGCGCCTGTTTCTGGGTTCCCCCACCCCTTAAATTTTCACAGATATTGTCCTGTTTCCCTCCAGGGAACTTCTGTGCACCTCAGAGTTTCTGCAGCTGGACACACATCCAGCTTCGGGGTGCGAGTTTAGCACCCCACTTTTTGTAGGTCCATCCAGTCTCCATGAGCAGTTCCCAGGCCCCTGGGGAAATCCCACCCATCCACCATGACTCATCTGTGAGTCATACATTCACACACCTGCTTTGTTCAGTTTCTGGTATTGCTGGAAGATCCTTCCGTGCCACATACACCTTCTGTAATATTTTAAGTTGATTCCTATCTTGGCATGCTGTAATTGTATCATAATTTATTAAGCAGCCTTTTATTTTTAGGCACTTAGGTGGTCTCTGATTTTTTTAAAAGAAACACCCTCAGGAGTTTTTAGGAAGTTTCTGTAATTCTCGAGTTCAGCATCTCAGCAGACTTGTTGGCTCTGGCTCCAGTGTGCCTGCGTCCGGAGTAGGAACATGCCTGAGACCACCCTTGTTTTCTGCTCGGGAGAGGGATGGGGTGTCCAGGTGACGCTTTCAGCCACAGGAACCTGGCTCCTGTTCCCTGGGGAATGAGAGGAGGAGGGGGCTCGGTGGAAGCCATCGGGTCTCGTCCCATGTTGGTGAGAGGCAGGGCCAGCCGAGGCCGCTCCGGGCAGAGGTCAGCTCAGCTCTCCGTAACAGGCCCTGCGGGTGGGCTGCAGCAGCGTGAGGAGAATCCAGCAAAACTCAGCAGGATCCAGGGGCAGAGGTGAGCCCCCAGTTAATACCTCCATGTGCCTTGGCCAAGCTCCATTAATGGACTTCACAAGCCCTTTTTTTTTTTTTTAAAGATTTTTTTTATTCATTATGTCCAGAGAGAAGAGCAGGGAGAGAGGAAGACAGGGAGGGAGAGAAGCATCCATGTATGGTTGCCTTTCACCTGCCTCCAGCTGGGGACCTGGCTGGAGACCTGGCTTGCAAGCTGGTTATGTGCCCTGGCTGGGAATCGAACCAGCGACCTTTGGGTCCGCAGGCCAGTGCCTTATCCACCGTGCCACCAGCCAGGGCTCCCATTTTGTATTTTTCTTCGGATTTCCTCAACAGCAGGGCAGGGTGGTAATGGAAATTTTGGATTAGAACATTAGCAGGCTACAGGCATTTTCAATATAACTTCAGAAACATATGCCAAATGCCCCTCTGTCATAAAAAGCTTAGAAAAGTCAGCTAAGTACAAAGAAAGAAAAATTAATGATCATTGTCCAACTACGCAAAGCAAACTACTGTTAACCTTTTGCCTCCCATCACCTCGGAGATGATTTTGAATAAGCGCGTGCTAACACATGTGTGCATGTGTACATGTGCAGGTGTGCATGTGCACATGTGCATGTGTGTTCATGTGTACATGTGCAGGTGCATATGTGCACTGGATCAAATAGTGTTCACCTTTTTCGATGATCAGTATGCTATGAGTAGTTTTCTATGATTTCATTTTTTGTGGCAAAATGTTTATTTTCCTTTGGACATAGTATATTCATTTCCCTAGTGTTCTATAACTGGGTAGTTTCTTGGGTTTTTCCAGAGTTTGACCACATTCTTAATAAATATCTGGCCACTAAGTCTTTGCCCGAACTCATGATTACATTATTCAGAAAATATTTCTGTAATAAAATGGTTAATGTTGGGCAGAAGGTAGTAAATTGCACATTAACTACTAAGACACAGAGATACAGGGTCACTAACTAGAAAAATCCAAGTGCGATTCTCCCGGTCACATTCCAAGCTGAGGGCTCCTGGGGCCAGCCTGTCCTCCCCGTGCCCGGGTGGCGCGGCAGTGGACTGTGAGGTGGGGGACGTCAGATGTCACACCCGCCCCATCTCTGCTCCACAGGTGCCTTTTCCTAGCCCTGCCAGGAAGCACCATGTGCCCGTCTTTCTACTGCACTTCACTCCCTCATGGGAATTCTGCCAATAAAACAAAAGGCAAACCGAGATCAGGATCAGGGACCATGTGGACCGCAGGGAAGGCTGTGGCGGGGGAAGGGTGCTTGGATGTCCTACAGCGGCTGCCGGAGCAGGTAGCTGCCCTGCAAAGTTAGGTCCGGCGTTCCGGTGCTTGAAGACAGGTTCCGTCCAGTATACAAGGTCTGTCCCCAAAGTACCTAGCTTATGTCAATATAATTGAAAGTTTGTGTGGCCGATACTTTCAGGACACATCGTATGACTTGTGTGGTCTGTCTGGGACAAGCATATCCTGCCTCGGGGGAAATCCAACTTTTGGGGGCACTTAGAAATCTGTGTGATGGGTCTTGTCCGTGAGAGGCATCAGGCAGGCTCCTTACAATGACAGCACTGACATGGATGCCGCTGGGGGTCTCCCGTGACTTTCCTTTCAGTGTCAATGGGATATGATGCCAACGCAGAAATCTGTGACCACAGCGGTGCCTGACGTCATCAGCCTTGTGCAGTTCAATCTGACCCAGATTCCCCGCCGCCTCACCTGGAGGAACGAGCAAATAGCACGCCCTGCCTCTGCGCAGGACTTAGACCAGGACCTCACCACCTGCCCGTGGCCTCTGTGGAGCCCTTTCTCACTGGGTCATCATTATCTCCCTTCAGACGGCAGTGCCATCATTTGGCATCAGCCAGCCTGCATTCTCACGTCTCTTTCTTTTCTTTAGAGTTTATTTATTTTCAGAGAGAGGAAGAGGGAGGAGAAAGAGAGGGAAAGAAACATCAGTTGCCCCTCTCGCCCCCAAATGGGGACTCGGCCTGCAACCCAGGCATGAGACCTGACTGGGAATTGAACCAGCGACTGGCAACCTTTTGGTGTCCAGCCTGGTGCTTAGTCCACTGAACCTCACCAGCCTCTTGGTTCCTAAAAGGCCTCTTGACCCTCCTGCTGAGAATGATTTGATCCATGCGCCAGGTGAGAATTATATACTTTGGCTCTACAATAAATATACTGATTTGTAAATTGATCTGCTAAAAGCGAAACACTGTGCTCAGTACTGGGCATCCATTTGTAAGCAAAAGAGACAAAGCCCTTAAAATCACGGTGCTTATAATCCAGCAGGGAGGATAGACCTTAACAACATAATATTTCTCTCTCTCTCTCTCTCTCTCTCTCTCTCTCTCACACACACACGCAAAGTCCAATTCTTCTGAACTATGGAAGTTATGAAAAACTTTAGCGCAGGCTTAGTGAGGAGAAAATATTACAAGATCTAGGATCAGGACAACGCAGAAAAATCCTGCATCTGCATTCCTCTGATATCTGACCAGCACCCTAGAGACGCAAAGCGGAGGGATAGAGGAGGAATGGCATCAAGTGGGCTATTGATAGAACAACTTGAAAGCAAGCATGACCTTGTTAGTCCCTGGCCCACACCTCGTACTCTGGGCAAAATTATTGCTCATGCATCTGTTTTCTATACCGGAAATGGCCTCCCCAGCAGCTGACATGCCCATCTGGTTCTCAAAGACTCTCAACAGCAACCCCCTTTCCTCAAAAAATGTACCAGGACTAATGCAGCGTGTTAAGGGGTTCCTGCCCAGCCTACTGGCAGATATCAGGCACCTGTCCCAGGACCTTAAGCATCTCATTCCTTCTACCTGAACAGACACTTGGAACAGGGTTTGAAAATGCAACTATTAATACAGGGATATTAACCTCGTTAATCTAATACCCAAACGGTAAGCTCGAGCACCATCCGTTGCTGAGGAATCCCAAGTATTTTAGGTAATAGAAGAGAAGTTCTCTTGAACAACTACCTTTCAAAAGGATTGAAAACAAAAACTTAAAACCATATGAGAACCAGGCACAAAGCCAGATAACTGGTTAATTTGGAAAAGGACTACCTGGAGCACGTAGAAATGAAAACCATAGTCACTGAAATTTAAAATTCAACATTAAAATACTCCATGCCCTGGCTGGTGTGGCTCAGCAGATGGAGTGCCTGCCTGTGAACCCAAAGGTCTCTGGTTCAATTCCCAGTCAGGGCACAGGCCTGGCTTGCAGGCCAGGTCCCCAGTTGAGGCAAGTGAGAGGCAGCCACACATGGATGTTTCTCTCCCGCTTTCTCTCCTCCCTCCCCCTCTCTCTATAAATAATAAAATTAAAAACACAAAACTTCCATGAACGTGTCAAATGGTAGATTATATTCAGCAAAAGAGAAAGCAAATGCAAAAACAGAGCTAAGCAAGTCAGTATAGAGGGAATTGTGACCAGATGGGGGACAGACAGACTAAAATGACCAAACGCGAGCTCCTAAAAGGCAAAACAGAGAACACGGAAGAAAGGGAAACATTCAAAGAGGCAACCGCTCGGACTTGACAAAAGACAGAAGTTGAACAGAGCTGAGCAGCAGAATATGTGCCTAGACGGATAAACAAAAAATAAAATCGCATCTAAGTGTAGGGCTGGCCCGCAGTTTAGCTAAGTTACTGGTGGAACGGCCGTTGGGCGCGTCGTCTGGCCGGCGTCTGCGGGGTGGAACAGGCACTAGTCCCCTCGCACACGTGCACGGCCGACGTGGGGGGCAGGGGCAGAGACTCAGCAAGTGTAACCCCCGTTAAGGCTCCCTGCAGCCCTTGTGCTCCAGTCTCCTCTGCGCTCCCCTTAGCTGAGACGCCACGGAACCTACCAGCACCAGGCTCCTTTGGTTTGAATGGACCGGTCCAGCCCTAACCCGGAACCTCGGCGCGCTCCACCCAGGGACCCTGGCAAAGGCCTGTGCCCTGCGCCTCGCCGCCTACCTCTCTCGGTCTGCGCTGTGCCTTGACCGTCCCAAGCGGCCCGTCCCGGGGCGCCGTGCACCTCCTCCAGCCTGGGAGTGAGAAACTTCTGTTTCCTTTGTGGTCCTGTTGGTGGCGCAGCTCACCACCCCGCACCGCCGCGCCGCCGCACCGCGCGCGTTAGTTCATCCAAGTTGTAACCACTGGGGTCGCAGAGTGGAGAGGCCCGCTTGCCGCTGGCCCAGGGAACGCCTTGTAGCTGCAAATGGCTGGCTGACGGCTCCCCTGGTGGACAGTGCCGTCTGGGGGGCCGGGGCGCCCACCGCCTGCCGGCCGCCTTCCCACCGCCAAGCGCCAGCTCCCAAAGCAGCACCGAGTCCTCCGGGCCTCGGGCACCGGTCTCCGGGCCGGCGAGTGCGGCCCCCGCAGGGTGGGAGCTTCCGGCTGCGCCCCCGCGGCGCGCACCCACCCAGCTGCGGGCCGTTGGGAGAACTGGATTTTTTCAGGAGGCCCTGCTGCCTTAGTTAGCGGCCGGGACGCACGAGCGGTGGCCTGCCCAAGCGTGTCGTTACCTGGTGAAGGGGCCAGGCAGTGCCCTGAGGAGCGCGGAGGAAGGGGCCCCTGCGCTTGGGGCGGCACCGGGGCTCGAGAGCGAACCAGACCGGAGGGGGCGCCATCGAGGCGGCGCCTGGCTCCCGGCAAACGCACGCGCGCCTGGGGCGCGATCCCGCGGTCGCTGCACACGTGCTGCTGTCACACTTGGTTCCCTGACCCTGGGGGACATGCTGGGTCCCACCTCTGGCGCGGTGGCACAAGCTAATGTTTCAGGGCAAAGAGCCTGAGCGCCTGGTGCCAGGCCACCTGAAAAGCGCCCCTGGAGCAGCCTGGGCGCTGCGCCCAGCGGACCCACGCGCCCCAGCGCAGGCTGCTCCTCTGCTGTCACAGGTCTGGGGCCACAGCGGGGACCCCGCTGCTCTTGCAGCAGAGCCCGACCCTAATGCTAGAGAGCTCGATTGGGATACCCTGGAGAGGAAAGTGGCCACCTGCAGGTCCAGGGGAGGCTCACTGCAGATCTTGCCGCTCACAATCCATAAGGTCAAATCGGTGCAGGCAATGAAGTTTGAAACGGAAATTGGAAACTAGATGGTGTATCTGAGAGGTGCGAAGAGAGATCTCCAAAGTTCTCATCAAAAGAAGAACGAATTGTAACTACGTAAGGTGACAGATGGCCCCTTACTGTGGCGATCATTTTCCAATATATTCGAATACGGAATAATTATGTCGCACACCCGAAACTAACATAATGGTGTATGTCTGTTATACCTGAGTAAATAAAAAAGAAGCTGAGGTGGAACTTTGTGCAAGATTCAAAATATTTGAAGATATTTTGTGCCTAAGAAAAAATAAAAATACAAATACAAAAAAAAAAAAAAAGGGAAAAAGAACAGCCCCTCAGGAAAAAAAAAAAAAAAAAAAAACCCAAACAGCAACAAAAAGACTGCAGAGCAGGAGGGAGAACAGAGCAGACTGGCCGTTGAGAGGATTTAAAGTGTTCGGGCTCCAAGCCACAGAAGTGCAGCCTCTGGTGACAGTTCCAAAGACCCAGAATGTGTGGCCCTTTAAAAGCACCCCAGGACCCAACTTTATTTATTTAAAAAATTTTATTTATTATTTCCAGAGAGAGAGGAAAGGAGAGAGGCAGAGAGGGAGGGAGACATCCATGTAGGGTTGCCTTTCACCTGCCTCCAGCTACAGACCTGGCTGGGGACCTGGCTTGCAACCTGGGTATGTGCCCTGGCTGGGAATCGAACCAGCGACCTTTGGGTTCGGAGGCTGGCGCCTTATCCACTGTGCCATGAGCCATGGCTCAGGACCCCACTTTAGAAGAGAAGGTAAACAACCTCTTACTCCAAAACAACTGCAGCTGCCTTTGGTCCAATAGCCAGACTGGTCACCCCAAGTCGCCCCGCCAGCTAGTCAAGTGCACATGGTCCCCTGGGTTGTGGCTGTTCTCTTCAGTGCGCAGCCCCGACACTGTGTTGCTGGTGGACCCCTCAGGCCTAACAGCTGCCTGGCTTGCCTTGTCCCTCAGGCCAAATCAGCCGCATGTGAACCAGCATCCCTAAGTCTCTCTCCAGGAGTAGACATGCTCACACTTGTCGGATTTGGGGAGGTGGAGACAGGTGTCTAGGGCTCACTGGGGTGGGGTGGGGGGGTGGAGTCCAGGGCTTGGTAGCAGGAACTTCAGGGAGAAGCAGAAGGTGAGGATGGAGACAGCCTGGAGACACAGACAGAGGCCACCTTTCACAAGACATCTGGGCAGTTGACTCTTGGCCTTTTTTGCTGCCTGCACGGATGTAGTCCCTCTGTCTCCAAATCAGCTTTCAAAGGCACACAGTTTCTCCCACAAAGAGGTGAGGGAGGCAGAATTTACCAGCACTGAGTTCACCCTCCAGACTAAGCCCCTGAACAGACGCTCCAGGGGTATTTCTAAGAAAAGCTCCCTCCCGTGGAATGCGGGGCTCTGGCCTTGGGGTACAGTCAGGGCTCTCACATTTTCTAAGTGCTCCCCAGCATTGCTTCCAAGGCTCTGTGTTGGGAAGCTGGGTTCTCACAGCTGGCTCTGCCACTCTGGAACAGACCAGGGAAGCTTTCAGTCATCTAGATCCTTCCCTTTGGTGGGATTTAGTGGTGTCCCCAGCCCTATAACCTCCAAACCATCCAGAGCTTGTCCATAGTGTGTTCCTCTGTCAGCTATTTAGTAAGAACTGCCAAGGTCATTGATCTTGAAATATAAGAACAGGGTCTGAGATCTGGCTTTAAAGGGTTTATGATCTAATTAATGGTAGGGATGGGGTTAGGTGAGTGGGAAATGAAGCAGATGCTAAAATAATATTTTAGAGTGACAATAATTACAACTGAGAGGAGGAAGGAAAGGGTACTTTCCTAATGTGTTCAGGCAGCTGTATCAAAATACCATGGATTGAATGGCTTAAAACATAGAAATCTGCCCTGGCTGGTGGCACAGTGGATAAGGTGCTGGCCTGTGAACCCAAAGGTCGCTGGTTCAATTCCCAGCCAGGGCACAGAACCAGGTTGCAAGCCAGGTCTCCAGCCAGGTCCGTGGCTGGAGGCAGGTAAAAGGCAAACATACATTGATGTTTCTCTCCAGCTCTGCCTCTCTCCCTCCCTTTCTCTCTGGAAATAATAAATAAATCTTTTTTAAAAAATAGAAATCTATTTCTCATGGTTCTGGAGACAGGAAGTCCAAGGTCAAGGGGCCAGAAGATTCAGTATCTGATGAGTACCTATTTTCTGACTCATGGATGGCTGTCTTCTCCCTGGGTCCTCACAGGGCTGTAGGTCAAGGGAGCAGCCTGGAGCCTCTTTGATAAGGTCACTAATCCCATTCATGCGGGCCCCACCCTCATGGCCTGATCACCTCCCAGAGGCTTCCCCTCCTAATTTCATGACCTTCGGGGGAACACACACCTTCAGTCTCTAACAGGGACACTATTTAGGCTGATCCCTGAACAATACAAGGCATTTCACGGGTGGAAGGGAAGGCGTGATGGGGCAGCAGGCAGTGTAAGCCAAGGCGCAGCAGCTATGAAGCTGTGCTTTGCTTGTGAACAGCTCGCCTCTGCTGTCATGTATCTCACACTGGCAGAGAGCGCAAGGCTGAAGCATATGTATCAATGAAGACAGATGCCACCTGGCACCCAGCACTATGTGACACTGTCCTGGTGGGCGGTCCCCTGGGCCGAAGCTGACTGCCTGCTGCAGGGCGGCCAGCAAGTCCTGTTGGGCAGCGTATAGGTGGCCGGGCACCGCAGGGATGTGAGGTTGATGACGGACGCCAGCTTGTCCTCCTCCAGCCAGTGGCTGCGCAGTGGTCTGGCGTACCTGGCCGTGGTGCAGCCGTAGTGCAGCAAGGCCACGGTGAGGTGCGATGCCACCGTGTGGAAGGCCTTGTGGCAGGACGCCCAGGAATGCCAGCAGCACCCTGGCATAGGAGAGTGGATCAGGGCCAGGGCCAGGGGCAGGGGCAGCACCAGCAGGCAGGCCACAGAAGATGTGATTGGCCACCCCCGTGGCAGAAGGGCAGCCGGAAGATGGCCACAGTGAGGCTGGAGGCCAGGATGCAGCTGCACCCACATGTCCCACCGACACTTCTGATTCAACCTTTCTCCAACTGCACATGTGATCTCCAGCCCCAGCTTCCCCCTGCTTCCCCTGACAGTGCTGGCCCAGTGCCATGTGGGAAGTCAGGAAGTCACTGCAGGTGAACTGGCAGTCCTGTCCCCTCAAGTGCCACCAGGAAACTCATCCTGTCAGAAAGACCCCCAACTTCCAGAGGGTCATCTTTCCTCTCACAACCATTTCTTTCTGTCTTCTGCAGTAGTTACAACAATTTCTCACTGGTCCCCTGCCTCCAGCGGCTTCCTCCCCTCCACTTGTCATAGCACCAACTGGAGGGACCCTTCTAAGTGACAGATGCCAGTTCTGAGCTTCCCTGTCCCATCTTAACCTCCAGGATGAAGTCCAGAGCCCTCAGCACAGCCCCACGGTCCTTCAGTCCTTCACGCCTGCCTTCCAGCCTCATTTCCAGGGGCAGTGACAACACCTTCTTCCCATTTCCTGGGACTCCCTGTCAGTGTCTTCATCCCAGGTGGTACACCAGGCTCTGGGCTGAGATACTGACAGACAGACACATACAGAGAAACAGAGGCAGACAGACAGACGAAGACAGAGGGAGAGAAAGAATTTCCCAGGTTCCCCAGGCTTCTAGACCTAAAGATCCCCCCTCACAGAATTTCTTCTATTTCCTCTTGGTCTCAGCAGGGTCACCAGACCCCACAGGAGCCATCTTCCATGGTGTCCCCCCAAAGGAAAAAGAGCAGAATATAAATATTCATCCAGATTCAGGGCCACCAGACCCACACCATCATCGCCATCATCATCACCACCACCACCATCATCATCACCATGACCACCATCAGCACCATCAGCACCATCACCATCAGCACCATCAGCACCACCATCATCATCACTGGCAAATATTCAAAAGTCCCTGTTGAAGGACATTGACATGGTTCCTGGCCTTTGCCTCTTATAATATTGCCATAAACCTTCTTGTCTCTGTTATTTGGGGGGGGTGCAATTAGGAGGTCAAAGGGCCTGGGCATTTCCAATTTTGTTATTTTATTAGTTATTGACCTGCTACTCTCTATGGTTATTATAGCACCTGCACTTTCGTCTGGAATATATGAAGATACCTGTTTCTCAACACACCTGCACTGACACACTAATGAGATTGTTTTAACATTGATAATTCAATAGAAAGACAGTACATCAGTGTAATTTTAATTTGTACTTCTCTGTATGTAACACTGACCTTTTCATATTTTAAAATTTTAGGTATTGATTATTCATATTCTTACTCATATTTTTATTGCCTGTGGCTCTTTTACTTATTGATTATAACTTGTTTTTAATTTCCTGGTTTGCTATTTGTCTTCTGATGTTTATAGTGGACTTTGCCATGGAGAAATTTTTCTTACATCCATGTAGTCCGGCTTATATTTTCTTTTATAACTTCTGGGTTATGCATTGTAGTTGAAAGGCTATCCTTATTCTAAATCAAAGTATACTTGTCTGTGTTTTCTTCTTAAAGATTTATGATTGATTCTTTTACCCTTTAAATGTTTAATCCATATGCAATTCATCCTGTAAGATGTGGGTAGGAATCCAATTTTACTTTTACGTTACTCATTTAAAAATAAACATTAAAAATGACAGATAATAGATTTACAGAAAAGCGCACAAAATAGCGGTCACTAAGTGAAAAATAGAATATTACCAGAAGTCCAGAAACCCTCCTTGCCCCTCACCATTGCCTTCCCTCTTCTCTAAAGGCAAACATGGTTGGCACGTTGCATTAGTTTTGTTTTTGTGTCTGGTGTCAAAGGGTGTGACAATCGCTTACTGGAAACATGAGGCATGGAGGACAAGGGCTGCTGGTGCAGGAAGAGTTTTCCAGATGCCAGCTTATGCCGTGGTGAAAAATACTTGGGGCGATGGAGTCCCTGGCCCCGCCCGCCAAGTGGGCACCGCGCGACCCAAGTGGCGGCTGGAAAGGGAGGCGCAGCAAACACACTTCCGCGCAGAAACCAAACCTCGAGCGCACTGGCGCCAGCGCTGCCCCGAGAGCGGCCAGTGGTGACCTCAAAGCCTCTGGCCACCAGCGGGCGCCGGGGCCGGGGCCGAGGGAGCTGAAGCGTTCTGTTCCCTTACGGTGACTTTAGGTCCCAAAGGAGGGCATCCCCGCAGGAGTATCGGTGGGGAGAGGACATCTCACCATCCCTTGGGTCCAGAGCAAAGAGTCTCCCGCATTCCAAGTGACTTACTCAAGGACAGACCACGTCCTGAGGCCAGGTCAGCTGGGCCAGTTTCCCCGGACGGGACGCTTTCCGCGAGGACCGCCACCCTAAGCTTTCCTTCCTGCCTCCTGCGCTGGTAGCGGGGTGGCGTCGGGCACACCAACCGCTCTCCATCCTCCGGGGGCAGGCGGGTCCCCAAGGAAACGCAGGCTGCCTGCGCGGAACTTTTCTTCTCAACCGAGCTGGCGCGGCCTGGGGAGCACGCGCTGGGCCCCGCCACCGCGGCTCACGCCGAGCCCGGGGAGGGACCGGGGTGGGTTTTGGGGGGCGGCCTGTTTGGGGCAGGGTGGCCCCAGGCGCCCCTGCCTCGCGGCCCCCCGGGAGCGGTCGTGAGGCCGAAGCTCCTCCTGGAGCCGCAGTCCGGCTGCCCTGCCCTCCGCGCCGCGGCGGGGCCCCTGCGACCGGGAGGCTAGCCGCCCGCTGGGCCCGAGCCCTGGCCGCCCACAGCCCTCGCCTCCGCGCGGCCCCGGACAGCGGGCTGGGCTCCAGGAGGGGCGCCGTGCTGCGGGCCGGGGTGCCCCCGCGTGCCCGCGTCCGAGGGGCAGAGGGCGGCTGTCGCCGCTCCGCAGCGGGTCCCGGGGGTCTGCGAGCTGAAGGGCTGCGCGCCCCTCCGCCCTCTGACGCTTGGGGCCCCACCAGGCCTGGTCCCCAGCTTGCCCCACTTCTTAACTGGGTCCCGGCCCCCCGCCCTGTGTTCCCCGCTCTCCCTGTCCCGCGGCTGCCCCTGCGTCTGACTGTCTCCCTCCCTGAGCATCTCAGGGTCTGCCCTGTCCCTGCTTCCTGTCGTCCTCCTCCCTTCCCCGCGCGCCCCCGCAAGAGGCCGCCGCCACCTTGGACGGGGCTCTGCTGCCTGTCCCGGGCCACTGGCTTTCGGGATGGGGCGACAGTGGCGGTGGGGATGGGGTGACAGCAGCAGCAGGGGGACCGGCGGGCACCGCATGGTTGGTGGGCTGGGCTGTGGTAGGGGGAGGGCACAGGCTGCTGGTCAGAGGCCCCGCCTTCTGTCTGGACGCACCTTCCAAGCTGCCAGTCCCCTCTGCTCGCTTTTGGACCCCTCCACCCCGTGCCCTGTTCCAGGTCCATCACCCCAGGGGCCCGGCCGACACGCCCAGGCCTCAGTCACCGTTCACCTGCCCACAGCCCGGTCGCAGAGCACTGGGCACCAGCCTTGGGCTCCCCAAGGACCGTTAGATGCGAACCGTTGCCTGAGCACCTGCAGAGCCCAGGATGCCAGCTCAGCCAAGCCCCGCCACCCACTTGACACCCGCCCCGTCCCTCTTCACAATGGCCACATCCCCAGGACACGGCCACGCCCGTGTTCCTCAACCACACCCCTGCAGCCAGGCCCAATCTCTACCCAGCGGAGACACTTGTCCTGCAAGACCCCTGAGACTGGCGGCCTTGCCCCTCCTCCCAGGTGCGAGTCCCACCCTGACTGAGCCCCAGGGACTGCCCCTCCCACAAGCCCCACCTGCGTGTGGCTCCCCTGCGTGACCTGCCTTCCTTCCGGCTGCCCCCCTAAAGGCCGGTTGGGTGGGCACCACTCTGGGCGTAATTCCGGATGGAGCAGGAACAGTGGGGGAACGTCTGTTCCCAGGAGTTGAGTGATCTTGCATGGTCTTTTGATGCATTTAAGAGGCTCTGAGAGGAAAATATGACAAGTTACCAAACCCCAAGTTGAGCAGCAGTAAATGTGGACAAGGAGGAGGGGACCTGGTGATCAGACCTCCAAGGACCACCCAAGTCCTTGCCTACCCCTCCCAGGCCGCGGGGGTCTGCACACTCCCTCCCTGCGTGAGCCATGAGTCAGTCGCCACCCTCATCCTCGCTGTAGCTGTCACGGAGGCCTTTATTTTCAACGACCTGATTCAGCGCTGCCAACTGTACCTGAAAGGGCTGCCTGAACACTTAAATGCGCCTTTTCATGAAATCAAACTCACCATTACACTTCATCTCAGAGAATGGCCACCTCTGTGATAGGGTAACGAGGCGCCCACACTCAGAAATGTGGACAACCTGAGAAGACATGAGACATTCATACACGTTAGTTCTTTATTGAAGAGGTGGCTAAGACCCATTTATATATATCTATATATATATATATAGTATGCAAAGGGTAGAATGACAAAGTACATAATGGCCCACTACCTTTCACATTTCCTACTTAAAATACACAAACATTACAGTAATTAAGCTTTACGGTCGCAGCGTAGGAAATCTCAGTAGTTGCCATGAAAACCACTACAGAGTATCCCCTGCACGTCATTATGCAAAATCTACCACTGAACTTCTGTTCTGCAGCATATTCATACTTATGTGGAAAAATATGGCAAGTGTGCGGCAACAAAAATGGCAGACATCTGTGACTGTAAAAACCCTTTTCAGGAAGTGTGACACACGTGCACCTGGGGCACACACAACGCTCAGATCCTCAGGACCCAGATTTCAGGACGGCCCATTCCCAGCACCAGCGAAGCCTCCTTCTCTGCCTCTGCCCAGGCCCACTGTTCTGGCTCCTAACCGCATGCACAAGTTCTGCGTGCTCTTCACCTGCAGAGGTGGAATCACACACGACGTACAGGAGCACTCGTGCCCGGCCTGGGTTAGAGGGGTGCGTGCACCCCGGCGCCCGCTGGCTTCTCGTCACTCTACTGACAGCCCCAGCACAGGCTCCTTGGGACCCGCACTCTCGCCAAACGAAGCTTTCTTATTCTTTTCATTCGAACCCCTTCAGTGGGTGGGTAGCGGTACCACGCAGCAGTTTCATTTGCTTTTTCCTGATTACCGATAAAATGAACATACCTTTTCCTGTTTATCAGCTGCCCTAATTTCCTCCCTGGTGAAGTGGATTTCCAACTCTTATAACCATGTTCTAATGTTATTTTATAAGTGTTCGTTTTATACTTTGTATTAGGGGCTGAGCAGGCCAATCCAGACCTCCTGCTTGCGAAGCGTGATTGGGACACAGCCACATTCACGTGTCCCTGTGTTGTACAGGGCTTTCGCCGTGCAAGAGCCACGTGGAGTGGCTGTGCCAGAGACCGGCCAGCCTACGAGGCCAGATGCTATCTGGCCCCTTATCACCAACGTTCGCCAGCCCTCTGCAGTCACAGGCGTGAATCACACATTTCTCCTCCCCTCTGTGGTTTGCTTATTTCCTTTCTTAACGGTGTCTTTTTGGGATCAAACAGAAGTTTTAAAACCAAATACATCCAAATGAACAGGTTTTACTTTATGGTTCTGTGCTTTCTGAGTCTTGAGGAAATTTTGCTTACTATAAGGTTACATCACCTAAGTTTTCTTCTTATAACTATTATTTTACATTTCATATTTAGATCTGCATCCATCTCAATTTTTTTCTATTAAACCATGAAATTTAATGGACCAAGCATTTATTGTAAAGAACATCTTTTCCGCTGAGCTGCCCAGACTAGCGAACAATACAGTCAGAATGGCTAAAGGTGATCCCAAGAAGCCAAAGGGCAAGATGTCTGCTTATGCCTTGTTTGTGCGGACATGCAGAGAGGAACGTAAGAAGAAAAACCCAGAGGTTCCTGTCAATTTTGCAGAATTTTCCAAGAAGTGCTCTGAGAGGTGGAAGACAATGTCGGGGAAAGAGAAATCTAAATTTGATGAGATGGCAAAGGCAGATAAAGTACACTATGATCGGGAAATGAAGGATTATGGACCAGCTAAAGGAGGCAAGAAGAAAGACCCTAATGCCCCCAAAAGGCCACCGTCTGGATTCTTCCTATTCTGTTCAGAATTCCGCCCCAAGATCAAGTCCACAAACCCCAGCATCTCTATTGGAGATGTGGCAAAGAAGCTGGGCGGGATGTGGAATAACTTAAGTGAGAGTGAGAAGCAGCCTTACAACAGTAAGGCCCCGAAGCTGAAGAAGTATGAGAAGGATGTCGCTGATTATAAGTCTAAAGGAAAGTTTGATGGCGCAAAGGGTCCTGCTAAAGTTGCCCAGAAAAAGGTTGAAGAGGAAGATGAAGAAGAAGAGGAGGAGGAGGAGGAGGAGGAATAAAAAAAACTGTTTATCTGTCAAAAAAAAAAAAGAACATCTTTTCCCAAATTATACTGCGCTCTCATTTTCATCATCGCTGACAGTATTCTGTACAGATGTTTCTGGACCACCACCTGTTCCACTGGTCAGTTTGCTGACCTCTGTGCCAATATTGCACCACTGTAACTTCGATGGCTTTATAAAAGGTCTTGGTGTGTGTAAATATAAAGCCTCTTCCTGTCTATTCTACAAGATAGCCTTGACTGTTATCAGACTTTTGAATTTTCACACATATTTTTTAATTAGCTGTTTCAATTAAAGAACTTATTAGGACTTAATATTGCATTGAAAGTAAGAATTTAGGAAAACTGACATTTTTTAAAGAACTGTCCCGGAATCCACAAACTAAATGTACCTCTGTTTAATAATTTTTTAAAAGTTGAAATTAAGGTTAAGTAAGTTTTCCCCTAGGCACTTGAGGATTTTTGATGTTATTGTAAGTGCTATTGCTTCTAAATTTTTCATTTTCTATATTCACTGCTGATGTATTAAAACAATTTTTTCATAATGAACTTGCATACAGGGACCTTGCTACATTTACTCATGGTCATTATCTGTTTCATTGTCAGAATTTTCTACGCACAAAACCATGCCATCTGCAAATAAAGTTTTACTTCGTTCTAAACCTTATATGTTTTAATTATGTTTCTTCCTTCACTTTCCTAGGTAGGTCCTTCTGCATATTGAATAAAATAAGTCATAGTAGACATCCTTGTCTATTGTTTTTTCAATATTGGGAGAAAACCTTCAATATTTCACTCCTAGGAATATAGCTGATTGTAGTTTAAGCCACTTTCATGCAATTAAAGAAGCTCCTTTCTATACAGCTTGCTAAGAACATCAATGAGGATGATTTTTTTCCTTATGTCATATGCTACAGTTACTCAGTTTTGATGATTAAAACACCCTCACATTCCTGGGTAAGATACACTGGATCACTGTGTGCCCAGGTTGGGGTCATGTAACCATTGTAAGAGTTACTGGCAATGGGACTGGAATTATCAAGACTGGTTTAGACTAATCAGGGCTTACCCTCTGAGTCATGTGAAGAAATGGTAGACTTCAAACTCTTCCATCAAGGAAAGGGGAGAAAGGACATTGAGTTAACCAAAAGTGACTGTGAGAAACTTGCAAAACACTGGAAATGAGGTGCAGCGCACAAAAACAATGACCCTGTATTCATATGAAATAAAAGCATCAATAAAACTTCTGAATTACCTGATCGTGGCACACTGCACGGCCAAACTCAGGGGTTAAAACTGAGTGGCCTGAGGGCTGGGCACACTCCACAGAGAAAGCAGCATGGCTGTCCTTTTTCACTCAACACACTTAATTCCACATTATCTACAGTTTATGAAAATAGTCTGTTTCTAACTTTTTTTGCTCAATGTAGTTGAAAAATACAAAAAACCACCATTAATGAGGCATTTATTAGAAAGCCATTTGTAAATGCCCCTAAAGAAAATTATGCATTTAACTATACTGTACCTTTCAAGCGCCTCACCAACACCGGCCATGTCATTACCCAAATAAGACTACTGCCTTTTCACATTTTACTCAAACCCAAGCATGGGATTGCATAGAATTATTGCTAGATTGCATTTGTAAAACAAGGTGGAAACTTCCATCCGGGTATTCATGCTGACCGCATGATCAAGTCCTGATCATCTGAAAACTTCACTGTCTACAATAAAGGTTTATTCAGAGGTGATAACTTCTGATACCTTTCTTATGTGATTTTACATCAGAAATATGGCTTTTGGTCTAACAATGTCCAAGACAAAATCTTTCCCCCCATTTATTACTTTGACAGACTTTGCCTTGGTATAATTCCGCTATATAAATACAATTCAAAACCAAAATAAATATTAAATATTTATAAAGTTTATTCCTGTTTAAATTATCTAATGTTCAATGAGTTGTAGTGTCTTGCTGAAGGCTTTGTTTCTTGTTACCTCCTTAAGGATCTTCTCTGAAAATTCAGATGAAAACGAATCTAAGCCCTAAATGTTTTTCCCCATTCAGAAGCATGAATTCTTCAATCATGATATTTGACTCCAAATCATTATCCTCAGAGGATTTTCTAAAAGGAGATCTGACTTCACAGTAGGTTGCCCACATCCAGCACATTCATGTGCCCTCTCCTGTGGATTCTCTGATGGCTGTTGAAGGCTGATCTGTGGTGGAACTTTTTCCCACATTCATTACATTCGTAGGGCTTCTCTCCTGAATGAGTTCTGTAATGTACAGTAAGGTATGACTTCTGAGAAAAGACTTTTCCACACTCGTTACATTCATAGGGCTTCTCTCCTGAATGGCTTCGGTAGTGTACAGTGAGGTTTGACATTCGGGAGAAAACTTTCCCACATTTACTACATTCATAGGGCTTCTCTCCTGAATGGATTCTATGATGTATGGTGAGATACGACTTCTGAGAAAAGAACTTCCCACATTCGTAACACTCATAGGGCTTCTCTCCTGTGTGTACCCTCTGGTGCCTAAAGAGGGATGAGTTATGGGAGAAGGTCTTCCCACACTCGTTACAGCCATAGGGTTTCTCTTCTGAATGACTTCGATAGTGTATAGTATAGTATGACAAATCAGAGAACAACTTCCCACATATATTACATTCATAAGATTTCTCTCCTTTTGGAAGTGACTGGTGTCCATCAAAGGCTGAATTTTCAAGGAAGGTTTTCCCACATTCATTACATTCATAGGGCTTCTCTCCTAAAGGAGTTATATGATGGTCAGTAAGATAAAACTGAGAGAACTTTCCGCACTCACTACATTCATGAAGTTTCTCATCTGTGTGCACTTTGCGATGTCTAATGAAGGCTGAATTTAAATTGAACGTTTTGCCACACTCATTACATTCATAGGGTTTCTCTTCCAAATGGCTTCTATAATGTATAGTGAGGTATGACACCCGAGAAAAGAATTTTCCACACTCACTACATTGATAGGGCTTCTCGCCCGTGTGTGTTCTCTGATGTGTAATAAGGGTAGATTTTCGGTAGTAGGACTTCCCACATTCATCACATTTATAAAGTTTCTCTCCCGTGTGCGTTCTCTGATGGTCACTCAGGGCTGACTTCCGGGAGAAGGATTTCCCACACTCGTTACATGGGTATGGTCTCTCTCCTGAGTGATTTCTCTGATGTAGGGTGAGATGTGTCTTCTGGCAGAAGGTTTTCCCACATTCACTACATTCATAGGGCTTCTCTCCTGAGTGAGTCCTCAGGTGTTGAGTGAGATGTAACTTCTGACAGAAGGTTTTCCCACACTCGTTACATTTATAGGGTTTCTCCTCCAAGTGTGATCTCCGGTGGACAGTGAGGGTGCCCTTTTGGCTGAAGGATTTCCCACACACATTACATTCATAAGGTTTCTCTCCTGTGTGAGCCCTCTGATGAATAATAAACTTGGACTTTTTACAGAAGGACTTCCCACATTCACCGCATTCAAAGGGCTTCAATTCCATTTGTGATCTCTGGTACACATTGAAATTTGACATCTGGAGGAAGTCTGATCCAGAATCATTCCACTCACAGGGCTTCTCCCCTACGTAAGCTCTCTTATGAGTAATGAAAACAGCTTCATTGTCTAAGGCTTCCATACAGTCATTATATTCAAAGGGTTTCTCTAGAATAGTAATTTTCTGAAGAATACTTTCTTCATTCTGAGAAAAGCTTCCCCCATTTTGATTAAATTCATAGGGTTTTTCTCCAAGGTACATTCTCCCACATTCACTGCACTCATCAGGTTTCCTTCTTGCATAGCTTCCATCACTAATGATTAATTCCGAACCAGGTTCTAAATTTCTTCCACATGAGACACAGTCATGAGATACGCTTGAAGGAGCAAGGCTTGCTTCTGTATTACAAGTTTTATCAAATACATTCTCTCTCTCTTCAATCAGAGTTTTCTTATTGATATAAACTGTTTGCCTTGAATGTTCATCTTCACCTTGGATTCTGTGTAACACGTCATCAGCTTTCCAGATTTCTTCTGAAAAAGAATAAAATTAAATAAACCTTGTAAATCTGAATATCTCATCTACAGGAGAGGAGTGGTTTCAAGGACCCTATTGTGGGGTTGACTCTGGCTTTTAGGCCAATCTCTATAAATAAAAAATAATTACATGTATCGTTCCCGTTTCCACTTGACTTGTCATATCAGACAGACAGACAGACATACACGTGTGGAGCTGTGTGGGGGAAAGGGGAAAGGATGGGGGTCGGTCAGGACTCAGCATTAGTGGGCAAAAGGAAAATAAATTGACTTTAAACACAAGGACATTTGTTACTTTACAAATATGCTGAACACTTTGGTAGAAAAGGTAAGTAAACACAAGAAATGAAGAGCAAAGGGCCAAGTCATTGTTTAAAGGGAACATTCAAGTGTGAATTACATTTAGGAGAAAGAGATTGTAATTTATATTAAATGGTAGTACGTCACTTTGTAACAGTTATCATGATAACATTTTCACTAGTCTAGGTCCTTCCAAAATCTTGGCCTTTCTGTTCTGCAGACACCAAATATGCATTGTAAAAGCTCCACTTTCCTCACTTTTACAGGTAGTACCACAACCAGGGCCCCAACTGCCTAGTCCTGATCACGTTCACCAAGAAGAGTTCCTGGTGAATAAATGTCCCAAAGAAACAAGAAAGACCAGCTGGCTACAAAACTTTCAAGTAAGATCAACTCTTGCTGATGGGTGTGGCAAGGTGGCTGGGCATTGTCCTGTACCGGGTTGGAGTCCCAGGAAGGACACATTCCTGGGTTGTGGGCTTGGTCCACAGTATAGGAGGCAACTGATCAGTATTTCTCTCCCTCTCTTTCTCCCTCCCTTTCCCTCTTTAATAAATAAAATCTTAACTAAAAAAAAAGGTCGGTTCTCCAACCAGCTGGCAGTCTTACTCCAGTGAGTTCACACTCACCGGACCCGCCTGCACAGCAGAGGGTAGTGGTTGGGGGCACTGGAACCCACTTGAACATGTGACAAGCTGGGAACTGGGCAAATGTCCTGGCTGTGACGCAGTTCCACTCACCTGCCCTGCGGCCCACGGTGCCAGAGCACAGGGCTGGGAACAGCCAGCTCAGTTAGTGCACATCGTCTGCTTAGAATGTGCGAGCAAAATAAATGCTCATCCAGTTCCAGCATCCATTCTCTTTTAGTTTTCTGACTTAAAAGTTCTTAAAACCGGTCATGTGTCCGATACACCACTAACTAATTTTGAATAAAATAAGAGTTCCCATATTCCTGGGTTTCAGTTGGTGTAGAACCTTCACTATCGCATTCTTCCACATGACCCTAAAGTACTAACTCATCTAGGGACAGGGCAGATGGTTGAACTCTCTCATCTATAGTTAGCTGCTCTCATCCACAGTCAATGTAACCCTGACCGTTCTGTGCTCCAAAATCTACAACATCCTGAGCCCAAATGCCCCAAATACCAGCAGGAAAAACCGAGAAGAATCACGTGCCGGTAACATTTTTCAGGACCTGGATCCACAGTGTTCATTCAAACGAGCGCTGCTCTAGTCCCCACGAATACCTGCTGCTCCAAGAAGCCCGGGGTCCCGCCCACGCGTGTCTGTGCCACCATTCCCACACCTGTGCTCAACCAAGGGTGGCAGACAAAGCCCAGAGCTGGCAATCGGAGGGAGAAGGAAGGGCACTGTCACCTGTCAGATAAAACAGTCCCCTCAACCACAAGTTAAAGGTGTTGGGTATCAATGTGGATCAGCACATAAATGCAAATTGAAAAGCACTAAAAGTTGAGACCAGATGATCCTCTGAAGGGACCCAAAGAAAAGTAAAGAAGTGGAAAGCAGGTCCTAAGGGGAAGCACCCCAAGAAGGCCAGAGAATGAACCAAACCCCCACAATGAGACAAACGGTGCCTGAAGGCCTGCAGCGGACACAGGAATGGACAAGCATGGGGGCACTCGGGAAGGAAAGGGAGGCGCAGCTGGTGTGGCAGCACCAGATGGACTGCAGATACGGCTCGGGTAGTGGTCAGCCCCACCACACAGGGCGCACACGCTGGCGACCAGGCGGGATGGCGTCGTACCTCCAGGAGGGAATGAGGTGTCAGCCTCTGGATGCACAAGGTGGGGATGGAAACTGGGGCAAAAAACAACCTGGGGAGTTTCACAGCAAGAAATAAAAGGCCATGGAAGATAAAAAGAACAAACAGCAAAGACCAGAGTACATTTCCTGCTGGCCTTTTGGGTACTTGATGAAAGAGGAATTGTGAGCGCAGGGAGCATGCGTGGCCAGGACAGTGACCAGCCCTCGGTGCTGTGAGCACAGGTCTCTGCACTGGACCATCGCTCGGGAGACCACGAGGAGGCCTGGACACGCTGGAGAGTGCTGCCGGGAGCACCAGGGCACAGGGTTACTGAAGGGCACTCCCAAAGGTCTTGGGGACCATTTCTGAAAATGTGGCACTCTGCTAACTTACCTGGACAACTCTGGCATGGAAAGTCACCTTCTGCCACCCACGGCTCTTCTCCCTGCTCCAACTTGACGATCACATTGGGTTTGGTGCTGTCGTACCCTGTGCAAGAGAAACGGGGCCAGGCTGGGACCAGCTCTGGGGCCCCCACAGCCCTCACAGCAGTGCCACCTCAGAGGCTGCAGGGCAACGTGGCCCGCTGTGCACCTTTTCATAGCAGAACTTCCTGACAGAGAAGCAGGTACACATGCTGCCTGGTGCCCCAAGGGAATTCTCTGGTCTCATCACTTGTGTCTTCCAGTCAAGGATAAAAGCACTGGCAGAGCGCCGCCCACTCACCCACAGAGACCAGGTGGCTGTAGTTCTCCAGCATCACGTCCCTGTACGTGGTCTTCTCCACAGGATCCAGCTGCTGCCACTCCTCCTGGGTGAAGTCCACCGCCACATCCCTGAACGACACTGGCTCCTAGAATGGCACCATGATTGGGACTGGGTGACAGGACAAGGAGGTGGGAACAAGAGCTCACCAAGCTTGCTGGTAAAGTCAACAGGGACAAGGCATGGCTTTTACGTTCCAGGTTGTGGAAGGAAAACTCACTGTGTAGGAAACGCATGGCCTGTGGACTCCTCCTTGTGTCAAAGAATAAAATAAGCTAACAAAACCCTCAAACCATGGTTTTACAATGGACATATCTGAGTTCTGGGGGCCACAGAGGAATGAAGCTTCAGTCCTACTCTCACAGAGCTTCTATCCTGAAAAGGAGACACCAGGTAAGTGGACAGAGCCTTTGATCAGTGGCCATGTCCCTCAGTCACCTCTGCTGGGGGCTCCTGTCCTGCGCCCCTTCACATCTGCACCCGGGACCCTCCCTGGTTGCCCCTCCCCTCCCACACTGGTGGCCCTGGGGCCTCACCACCAGCTCTGAGTCCGACAACCACCCTCACAGGCCGGCCTCTGCATGACTAAGTGTCCTCCTTCCTTGAGTGTCATCTCCAGCGCCCTCTTCTCGCAGCAGCAACCTGCGGGCTGGCATGACTACGGAGGGTTATGAGAGTGGCATGAACGAGGCGGTGTGCATTGTTTTCCTTTCTGCTGCCAGGCTGGGCTCGAAGGCTCTGCGGGCAGCCCGCAGGATACCAGGGGGGTACGAGGATGACGCGTGCAGTGTCACAAACATAGAAGCGCTAGCGCGATGGTGGTTGGCCCAGGGCAGAGACCAAGAGGACACTTTGTTAAGGACAGCTCTGTCACAGTAAGAAGTGGTTCTAATTTGAGATTAAGGCAAAAACACACAATTACTTGCCTGCCTAAGACAAAACCCTCCAAGTCCAGTTCTAAGAAAGGTAACAACTGAGCATATTCTCACAGGAGCCCTGGGACACAGGGGTTTCCTGAGACACGGACACGGTGATAAACGTCAGAGCCATGGAGCACACTGCAGAGGGCAGGAGCTGGGCTGCAGCACAGGCGGGCAGCAGACTCGCCTACAGGGCCCTTGGGTGTCCCCGGGCCCATCAGCATGGCCCGTTGTGGCCCGGCAACCGCCTGACAGAAACCAATCACAGGATGACCTGAGCTACCCAGGAAGCCTCCTGCCTCAGTGGACAGAGCTGCCACATGCCTGCTGAGTCCGGTAAAACCCTGTGGCCAGGACATCGCTCCAGAGTCAGGTGACACATTCACTGGTCAAACAGAAAACTTAGGTCTGGGACAGATAATGAGCCAGATGGCACACTGGGAATGGAGGCGCCACCCAAAGCCACCTCAGGCAGACTAGGATGAGCAGTTACCTCAATCTATGTTGGACAAGGAGTGTTTCCCAGAGGCAACTCTTAGAAAACTACTCTGAGCCAAAAGCAATCTGGACGACGTCACCTTATAACGTCACAAATAATAAGTGTCAGGGAAACCGGAACCCTTGGGTGCCCGTCAGTGGCAATGTAAAACGGTGCAGTGGCTGTGGGCACTCAAAAATCAAAAGGAGAACTGCCATAGGGTCCAGCAATTCCACTTCTGACCTAGACCTCAAAACACTGAAAAGGACTTGAAGATATATTTGTACACTCTTGATGGTCCTGCCTTAAAACAATAAGGAAACTTTGACAGATGTTACAACATGGGTGAGTGTCAAGGACATCATGCTAAGAGAAATGACCCAGTCACAAAGAGACAGGGATACTGTATGACTCCGTATACTCAAGGTACATAAAGGAGTCAAGTTCACACGGTCAGGGAGTAGAAGGGAGGTTGCCTGGGCTGGAAGAAACGAATAGGGACACAGTTTCTGGTTTGACCATTGAGACACTCGCTGGAAATGGATGGAGGTGATAGCTGCAATCAACACAATCTGGATTGTGGGAAACTGAGGATAAGCAACCCAATTTCTTCAAAAACTGAATTGCAAAGAAATAACATGACACATAAAGGGAGAGCTACCATCAAAAGATTTAAAAGACCTATCCATCAACTGCAATACACGAACTCTGTTTGCACTGTGATTGGAAAGAACAAACCAAAAAACATTAGAAACCTGTGAAACTTGAACACCAGATATTACATCAGAGAGTGTGGGGACCACCTCATGTGGTTTTGGGAACTGTAGCATCGGTGCAAGCCAGGCCCGGAAGCAAGTCGGACCATCCATGACCAGATGCTGTTCTCTGTGCTCCTTTAATCCTATGGCTTACCCTCCCTAAACACTGATTGTTTTATGGCAAACACCTGCACTTTACTTTCTGCACGTACTCACCCTAATAAAAGCTGTGTTGAGAAAGGGGATGGGGTGCATTCTCCCCTAGAGAGAGCGGCCACCCCTTTTCTCCACAGGTACTTCAAGTCGGGGTCAGTTTGTTCAATCTGCGATCAGGGGACTCTGTGAGACAGGGATTCCCCATAAGAAAGAACAGTATTAGGAGCCCTGGCTGGTAGCACAGTGGATAAGGTGCCGGCCTGCGAACCCAAAGGTCGCAGGTTCGATTCCCCAGCCAGGGCACATAACAAGGTTGCAAACCAGGCCTTCAGTCAGGTCTGTGGCTGGAGGCAGGTGAAAAAGCAACCATACATTGATGTCT
This sequence comes from Noctilio leporinus, assembly GCA_004026585.1. Taxonomy (NCBI): domain Eukaryota; kingdom Metazoa; phylum Chordata; class Mammalia; order Chiroptera; family Noctilionidae; genus Noctilio; species Noctilio leporinus. The sequence goes on along the minus strand of PVIW01000470.1, from coordinate 435,317 downwards.
CTCTCCCTCTCTCCCTCTCTGCCTCTCTCCCTTCCCCTCCTTCTAAAAATAATGAAATAAAAAATCTTAAAAAAAAAACAAAACAAAAAACTCTTATTTAAAAAAAAAAAAAAAAAGAAAGAACAGTATTATAAGTTATCCCTACCCGCACTTTGAAAGACTCTTTTGTTCAAAGATGTATTTAGAAACATGGGTAAATTTTCCCCCTTTCTTCTTGGTGTGCTGACTGGGAATCAAACCAGTACCCCTTTGGTTCATAGCCTGGTGCTCAATCCACTGAGCCACACCAGCCAGGGCCAGGTAAATATTTTTAAAGCCAAATAAAGAAAGAAAATATCAGTTTGGAAGTAAAATAGTCAAAGGCAGATGAATGGCCACATGAGGAAAAGAACAAGATAATGTCCACTGGATTTGACCTTAACTAGGCTGCTGCTAATCTTTACCAACAGATGCTGGAAAGCAATAATAACAAAGCCAAGACTCAGAACTCACATGGGAACAGGAAGTGAGGACACCTTACTGGAGGGTGGTTTTCTGTCCTGTCTGTGGGGCAAGTAAACAGTCTAACAGAAACACCTGAAGGATAAACAGCTCACTATCCTATGGCTTCAGCTTTATCCCTGGATTGAACAGTTAAAATGGAAATGTGTTTATTTGTATCACAGTATTTTGTTGCCTGGAAAAATCATAAGCACTAAGTTCTCCTAGGCCCTCTGCTTACAAAAGTGAGTATAAGCCATACATTGAAATGTTTTCCTAATTGTTATTATAAAAGCTATCCACATTATACACCCACTTTATGGAAGAAAATGTTCCAAGTCCAAGGGAATCTTTACAACCCATAAGTACCAGAAAGTTCCTCTTCTTATAATCTATACAAATCACATAACGGAAAGCCTTTTTCTTCTTCTACGACAGCCAATGGTGTTGGTTCTATTTACAACGCAGCTTCAACAGCCCTAAAATACCATACTACCTGTACATGTGAACTTGACCAAAATCCTTAGTGCTGATCTGTCACTCTCAAAACTGTGTTCTACATGCTTTTTATGGATTTGTATGTTTCTATTTTAAAGTATGGATCCTTATAAACTTCCTTAAATGTATGACAAACCAAGTGGGAAAACTCACCAGGAATTCACGCATTTTTCTGCTGCTCTTGGAAAAGTGTAGATTGTTAATGGTGGACCTAGGGTAAAAGAAGCAAGGAATTGCAGTCATGAGTAACCTGGCCTGCCAAGACAAAAACCTCCTGCATAAAAACCACCAAAGAAAGTTCAATAAAATGTTACCCCATGACACTCAGAAGAGGCTAAAAGTGTGACAGAGGAGAAACACACACCTGAACCACTGTTAAGGTCCAATGGGTCAGAGATAATTAGACAGGTTACTGTCATTGGTGAGTGTAAAAAAAGTTCTTTTTAAAAATAGTTGGTCATCACTAAATAAAAGGTGGGAAAAAAAATCCCTTTATACTGTTTACATACTTATTGTTCCTTTCAATTGCTAGAAATTAAAGAACCCACTGGAATGCAGAATATGAGTTCTCAAAAGTGGGATAAATATGCATCAAGGCACAGTTTTGTTTATCTGACTAAATTTGGTTAGCGCTGCACTTAATCTTTTAATTAAGAAAACGGTAATACACGGGGCACCACGGCTTGGCCTGGGAATCAGTCCCCTCTACAATCCCACCTACAAACCCAACACCTCCAACAGGGCACCCAGTCTCTCCCCCTCTGTCACCCAGGCAGCAGCACCTCCCCCGTGAGGACTTATCCTGTGGCACAATGGGTGACCAGACAGGGCGCAACCAGGGGAATGAGCACACACTTGGCTCGCAGGACAGAGGTCCTGGTGGGCATTTAGAGACACGTGCGGAAGGTGGGGAGGACGGGAAGCAGAGGCAGGGGTGTTGGGTGTGCGCGCGGCCACAGCCCAGGCTGTGACACCCCAGTCGCCCAGGAAAGCGGCCCGCCCCTCACCCCGGCCCAGACACCAGGTGGTCCGAGAAGCGCGTCCTCACTGGGGCAGAGACCCCAGCCCTGCTCACCGCGGCCGGGAAGAACCTGCACGGCCCCGGGCCGCAAACACACGACCTACCCAGTCGGGACCCGCTGATCAGCCCTGGGGCCGAGGCTCTGGAAAGTCGCTGCCCCTCCCGCGCCTATCCCTGGGGTCCCGCCGCCGCCGCCGCTGCCACCGCTGCCGCCGCTGCTGCTGCTGCTGCTGCGCCTCCCCAGGCCGCGTCCGCGGGGAGCCGGCTCTCGGCCTGCGGGGCAGACTCACTCGGGAGGACGGCCCTCCCGGGGCCTCACCATCCCGCGCCCGCGGCCGAGCCGCAGCGAGGCAGACGGGCCTGGCCCGCAGGCTCCGGGGGCGCCTGGGGTCCCCGCTGCAGGCCGCACCGCCCGCGCGAACCCGGCCCGCACAGCCCCGCGCCCGCCGCCTGGCGGCCCGCCCGCGCAACGCCCAGCCCCGCAGCCCCCGGGATGCTCGCCCAACGGAGGCCAAAGCCCGGGAGCCGCGGCCCGCGGTGACCTGGGCACGGACCGGAAGCGACGGCGGCGACGCGGCGGCGCGTGCGCGGACACGCACGCAGCCCGGCGCACATGCGCAGGAGGACGCTGGGGGCGCGGCCAGAGGGCAGCGCAGGCCCACCTGCCGGGAGTTGGGGCGTCCTGCGGGTCTCCCCCAGTTTGTGTGTCGGGGTGGGTTCCTGTCCCAAACAACGGGGAGGAAGGCGCCCCAGGCTATGCTGGATGTTGTCGCAGAATTCTAGGTCCTAATGTCGTTAGCTGTCGCCCTTGTGGGCGCGGGACACACCCCTCCCGTCGTTATCAGGGTTGCGTGGCCACGGTTCGCAGCCGTCAGCTCTCCGCGCAGGGAGCGGGCACGTTTCCGCGGGGCTTCTCGTCACTCGGCCAGATGAGGAAAGGACGTGGTCGCCCGGACACCAGGGGCAGCGGCGACTTTACAGACGCCCCTTTCAAGGGAAAATGGGGTCCCGGGCGGGGCGGCGACTTCTCCCCACACAGCGCCTCTTAACAGCTGCAGGAGCTGCAGACAGACCCTCAGGACGCCCCGACTCCCGGCACGCGCGCCCCCGGCGTCCTCGTGCGCATGTGCGCCCGGGCTGCGTGCGTGTCCGCGCACGCGCCGCCGCGTCGCCGCCGTCGCTTCCGGTCCGTGCCCAGGTCACCGCGGGCCGCGGCTCCCGGGCTTTGGCCTCCGTTGGGCGAGCATCCCGGGGGCTGCGGGGCTGGGCTGGGCGCTGCGCAGGCGGGCCGCCAGGCGGCGGGCGCGGGGCTGTGCGGGCCGGGTTCGCGCGGGCGGCGCGGTCTGCAGCGGGGACCCCAGGCGCCCCCGGAGCCCGCGGGCCAGGCCCGTCTGCCTCGCTGCGGCTCGGCCGAGGGCGCGGGACGGTGAGGCCCCGGGAGGGCCGTCCTCCCGAGTGAGTCTACCCCGCAGGCCGAGAGCGGGCTCCCCGCGGACGAGGCCTGGGGAGGCGCAGCAGCAGCGGCGGCGGCGGGACCCCGGGGACAGGCGCGGGAGGGGCAGCGCCCTTCCAGAGCCTCGGGCCCCAGGGCTGATCAGCGGGTCCCAACTGGGTAGGTCGTGCGTTTGCGGTCCGGGCCGTGCAGGTTCTTCCTGGCTGCGGTGAGCAGGGCTGGGGTCTCGGCCCCAGTGAGGACGCGCTTCTCGGACCACCTGGTGTCTGGGCCGGGGTGAGGGGCGGGCCGTTCTCCTGGGCGACTGGGGTGTCACAGCCTGGGCTGTGGCCGTGCGCACACCCAGCACCCCTGCCTCTGCTCCCCGTCCTCCCCACCTTCCGCACGTGTCTCTAAATGCCCACCAGGACCTCTGTCCTGCGAGCCAAGTGTGTGCTCATTCCCCTGGTTGCGCCCTGTGCAGTCACCCATTGTGCCACAGGATAAGTCCTCACGGGGGAGGTGCTGCTGCCTGGGTGACAGAGGGGGAGAGAGTGGGTGCCCTGTCGCAGGTGTTGGGGTCTGTAGGTGGGATTGTAGATGGGACTGACTCCCAGGCCAAGCTGTGGTGCCCAGTGTATTGCCGGTTAAGTCAAAGCTTCTTGGCAGATCTTTGGGCAGCACACTCAGGTTGAGACAGATCATTTAAAGACTTAGCCATTCTTGAGGGTATCCCTTTACTCAGAGGATCCTGCAGACTTAAGTTGTTGAAACAGTAAGAAAGATGAGTATAACATTTCTTTTTTATCTTACCTCTAATGACGGAGGGTTATTTCAGTAGGCTTTAATGTTTATTTGCTAATCAGAAATGTATCCACTAAGTTACCATGTAATCATGTGGGAGTTATAGACATACTTTTTCGGGTTTAAAGGAACAGTATCCTACAGGTGCCTTTCATGGAACTTTCTGGGTGAGTTCTTATGCAGGAAGAGTATTTCCTTAGCCAGCCAGATGAGGTAACCGTTGCCTGCATTTCCCTTCTCCAGGCCTGCCTCCACTTTCACAGTCCTCCATATTCGTCCAAGAGCAGTAGAAAATGAAGAAATCTCTGGTGAGTTTTTCTGATTACGTGTTTATTCTCCATCTTGCTTTATAACACTCCTTAGGAGGTAAATAGCTCAAACTTTAAAATACAAAAGTAGAACAAATAAGATAAGTGCTCCGACAAAACCTGGGGCAGCAGATCAGCACCAGGCATTTCTGTCATGTTCATATGTGTGGACAGCATGACCCTTTGTAGCTCTGAAAGCCAAAGTACAAGTGTGCCTTATGTTCTTGATATGTTTTGCCAAAAAAAAAAATCAAATACCGTCCATTACGTGACTTACACCGACCAGTCCAAACACTTTTGTCTTGTCATGGTTTTTAAAGGTTTCTGGACAACTTCACTGTCATTGTGACTAGCCTTCCTAAATGACAAGCCCTGAGCCATCACCGTTGGTGCCTTGTGCTTCCTATCAGCTCAGGGTACATTGCCCAGGGAGTGCTCGGTGCACACAACTTTGCTGGTGACTGAAACACTGTTGTTCCATAGCTGTACTGTCTTTACTGCTTGGTCCAGGGGTGAAATGCGGACCAGCTGGGGAAATGGCCCTCTCACCTTTCAGAACATCCCTCTGAGTATCTCTGATTGTCCGTGGGTTGCACAGCAGACAGGGCAGTGGTGTTTCTAGGACAGTTCCTATTCCTCCCGTTCACATTTTGTCATGTGGCCTATGGTGGGCCCTGTCTCTGCCCTGCCCTGAACACGACCAGGTAAACGTCCCCTCTGATTGTCCGTGGGTTGCACAGCAGACAGGGCAGTGGTGTTTCTAGGACAGTTCCTATTCCTCCCGTTCACATTTTGTCATGTGGCCTATGGTGGGCCCTGTCTCTGCCCTGCCCTGAACACGACCAGGTAAACGTCCCCTGTGATCTACAGTAGCATGCAGACCCGTGGGGGCTTGCCATTCCTAACCTTGGGCCACTGCCACCTGCGCATCTGTGGTCCCCTTGTTGCCTTCTATGACAGGATCTTTTCTTGGACGTGATTTTGAGAGACAATTCTTTTGCTCAAGGAGCTTCTGTTCTCCTTGGAGGTGATTCATAGAAGTAATTGTGGGAGATCACCTCCCTCCTGTCAGTACACGGAGGCTGCGGTGGTGGCGAGCAGTCTGGTTATAACTGTCCTGTCGGAGTATGTATGTGGCTCAGCCAGTTGGCAGAGGGGGTGGCGGAGGCAGCGTGAGGCAGTTTGTCACTGTGACGACCCCAAAATGCACGGGACCTGAGTGGCTGCAGAGGCTGGCGAGGTGCTCAGGCATGAGGTGACTGACTGGCTTCCTTAGAACGGGGGCCTGCTGCAGAGGGACAGTGAGATGTGGGTGGCCGAGAACGTGAGGTCCACTGATGGGTCTCTGGTGCTGTCCCACGCTATGGTTTGTCCTGCAAAGAATCTGCAACCTTTGTGGTAAGAAAGTGAGTTCTCTGATAAAAAGATGTCACGTCACACAGGGACCACTCGTCTGCATGGCATGAAACGCAGGTGCAGGGTGGGCAGGTGTTGCCTAATGAGACCCCAGAAAAGGAGCGTAACTTGGGGTGTCGTGGCGGAGCCTGGGCCGACAGCACGTCCGTAGGCTTGCGATTTTCTCTTGGTGGTGAATGAGGTTTATACTTTCACAGATTTATAAACTGTTTCTCCCACTTGTAGACTATTTAGAGCAGCTTTGGTTTACCAGAAGGTGAGCAGACAGAAGCGTTCTCACACAGCCCGGCTTCTCCTGTTGCTTCCGTGTTCTGGCAGCTGGGCCTCGGCTACAGCCGGAGCGGCACTGGCAGCACGTTCGTGTCCGAAGTCTGCAGTTTACTAACGTTAGGGTTCACGTTGTGTGTGGTAGTTTAGGTTAGGACAGATGTACAGTGACATATCCTCCGTACGGGGCCACACGGGGGGGTCTGAGGACTCTATGTCCCCTGGCGCCATCTGTCCCTCCCTCCCCTCCCAACAGCTGCTGACCTCTGCTGACCTCTGCTGTCCTCGGCACAGCGTCGCGTAGCAGAGCGCCACACGCGCAGGCTTTGCAGGTTGGCCCGTTCCGTTTCACGCGAGTGCCTGCCCGGACCCACCGCCATCATCCTGCCGTGATACTCTTTTGCTTTATTGCTGACTTCAAAGTAATTTTAAACCTTTATACGTTTTCCCAGCGTGGGTCATGTTAGCAAACATGTTCTCCCAAGTTCATTAGCCTTTTCACTTTATTTTCCAGGATTACCATGTAATTCTGTAGTATTTTCACTTTGAGAATTTGAGTACTCTGTACGTATTTTTAAAATTTCCCCGAATGAGTGAGTGCGCCTGGGTGGGATTCCTAGTTCCGAAGTTGCCCCCGGCGGTGGGTGCTGGGTGCAGCATCTTTTCATGGTGGTGGGTGGGAGGGAAGTTCCCTGGCCAGGTGGTTCTTTTGTTTCCGTCCGTCCTCAGTCTTCCCCTCCCTGCGTCTGGATGGCGCGCCGGTCTCTTTCTTCGGACAGGCCACACAGGTGGTGTGCCCGCTCCTGGCTCTGGGAGCTTTGCTTGTCCGAGAATTCCTTTCTTTTCCCTGATGTGGCTCGGCTGCCTTGGGGGTCCTTGGACTTCAGTCTTTGGCCCTGGAATGCTCCCACTGTTCCCTGTCCTGCAGGTGAGACCTCCTGACACGCGGAGCCAGCCTGTGCAAGTCCCCTGGGGCTGCTCTGTCAGTCGCCGCCGGTGGGGATTCCTTCTTTCCTGGTCATACAAGGTGGGGGACGTGTCCCCTCCCCCCTGCAGGGCGTGAGCTGGCACTTTGTGAGGGGAAAGCCGGCTCCGAGGAGATGGTGGCTGAGACACCACTGGGTAGCCCCACTCCCACGCTTGGGAGCATCTAAGCAGTTTCCGTTCCGAGATCACACAGCTGCCTCTGGGGGTTACTGCACTGAGGGGTGCTTAAAAGCACACTCTCAAAGGTTGTTCCCTTACCTCTTGTAACCCCAAAATCCCTCAATGTCTGCGGTTCTGACTGATGTCTCCCCTTGTCCGGGTTTTCTGAAACCTGCTTTCTCAAAGCCGAACGTGCCGTAAAGCTTCTTGTTTTGAGCAGGAAAACCAGTCATTTCCCTTCTCCCTGTGCATCAGAGTGAACTTGGGCAGGCTGTCACCATGTCACCAAAGCAAATGTCATTTGGAACGTCCCGGTAATGCCGCTTTCCAGCAGTGACAGTGTCTCACTGCAGACACAGATGGGTGCTGGTGGCTCTGATGGGGCCTTGGGCGGACCCTGCGCAGGCCGACCTCGCAGGGAACCGCCACGGGACACGTGTCACGACGGCAGCTGCGGGGCACGGCCAGCAGCCGCAGGAGGGGCAGGCCTGGTCGGAGCAGGGGTGCCAGGCCTGCCCCGTTGTGTGGAACCGAGGCGAGGAGTCAGGCTGGGGACATGAATTAGGAAATGTAGATATTTAGATGGCAGTAAAGCCAGGAGGCCAGAGGGGACCACCCTCTAAGTGGTGCGTGTAGCGGACCGAGAGCGGAGCCCAGGGTCTCCTGACTCGGGGCGACTTGGAGGAGAGGAGGACAGCAAAGGAGGTTGAGAGGAGCGACGCCAGCCAAATGAAGGGGCCGGCACGCCCCGTGCCCCTGCGCGTGCCCCTCGGGTCTGTGCCTGCTACGCCCAGTGTCCCCAGCAGGCAGGGTCGTCCCTGGCTCGCACTGCTAGACAGCACGTGCTTCTTTGGTGTGGACTGGACAGACTCTTCCCCGTGTCTGCCTGGCCGCTCCCCACTCCTTCCACAGTTCGGAACAGGGAAGGTGCACAGCGTTCGTGGTTGACTGTACCTGTGAGTCCGGCGAGTCCTTGTCCACAGCACCTTCTCTGAGTCATCCAGTTCCCGTCCTGCTGCCGTTGCAGGGGCCGGTGTCGTTCAGGGACGTGGCGGTGGGCTTCACCCAGGAGGAGTGGCAGCAGCTGGACTCGGAGCAGAAGACCACGTACAGGGACGTGATGCTGGAGAACTACAGCCACCTGGTCTCCGTGGGTGAGTGGGCGGCGCTCGGCGTTGCTAAGATGCAGGCGATTTCCCTCACGTGTACTGACTTCGAGTTAGAATTTGATGGGACAAATGTGAGCAGTGTCCTGTGGTCACCAAGGCAGGCTGCTCCCCAGGGAATGGCGTAAAGATTGACGCAGCTCAGGGGGCGTTGAGCGGTGTAGTCCGTAAGGCAGTGCTCTGCTCAGATGGAAGAGGTCAGAAGCCTGGCAGCCAGGCTCAGGTTCTCTTTCCTTTCCATTCACAGGGTGTCACCTGGTCAAACCGGAAGTTATCATCAAGCTGGAGCAAGGAGAGGACCCGTGGGTAGAAGGAGAATTCCTGCGTCAGAGTTGCCCAGGTGTGTCAGGGGAGGCGCGGAGATCGGTGTAGCAAGTGGCAGTTTCCCAGGAATTCTTTGCGGTCCGAAACCTTTGGAGGTGACCACAGATAGTTACCTGTGTGCGTCAGCTTCCTGACTCGCTCCCAAAGGTGTCTTCCTTCCCCACCACCCTTGGGTTTGTGGAGCTCTGCCACGCGTCTCCCAGGACCAAAATCGAATCACTTCCTCTTCCCTGTGAATCGTGGGCCTCACCTGCCCTTCGGGCATCTCCAGCAGCCCACTGCCGTAGGTTCCTTTTGTCTTGAGGCCTTCGTACTCCTACTGTTAAAAAAACCTTCTGTGACCCTTAAGTCCTTAGTACCTTCCTTCCTCCTGCTTTCCTGTGAAATGCCCCAGACGTGCGTCTGCGCCCAGTTTCACTCTGCACTTCCCCGAGGGGAGTCTCCAGGCTCCCACCCAGCGGGCGCAGCTCCGGGGCTGGCATGTGAGCGTGTGTGCTGGTCGCTGTTCCTCAGCTCCAGCCCTTCTCAGGTTTAGGGACAGCAGGAACTGTTCCTCTGTTGTCTCTTACCGTGCTGTCCCCGGAGCCTTCCCACTGTCCTGTCACCGCAGTTGCTCAGTAAGTAGGAGGGGCAGAGAGGAACTGTGACTCATTTTTCTTGCCAGTCCCTGCATAGATATGGCTGAAGGATCTGCTTCCTTCTTCAGTCGTTCGTTCTGTGAAAGGCTCCTCTTGTCTCAGGTCTCTGGGTTTTTGTTTTCCTGTTTCACATGCCTGGCCTCTCCCGGAACGCATGCTCTCATCATGTGGGCTTACGCGACGTGTTGTCGGGGGTGTCCAGAGGCTCTCAACACCTGTCGCGCAGGGTAAGCCTGCGGTGGTCCCTGCAGTCCAGGGGGAGTGTAAGTTCCTTGCCCTGTTCTGCCTGGAAAAGTTAATTTTTGGTTGTTCCCCAAAACTCTGCTACAAACTCCATTTAATCCAATATCTTAAATGTGTTGTATTCATGTGATTATTATTGCTACAGCTTTGATTTTCGGTGGGGTGGGCTTCTTTTGAACAGATAACGTATTTGTTAACTCTGAACTCAAATTTTTCAATTCTTTCTATCCTTGAGGTTTTTCCTTCCAGCTCTTATCCCTACTTTAATCTTTCTTTCAACTTTTAGTGCACTCATGGTGATACCTTTAAAAAAAGTTAGGTCTGACCAAGGTGGTATATATGTTTCTTATTTGGTGTGTTTTTTGCCTGAGTGTCTTCCCTCCCCTCCATCCTAACCCTGTAAAGGAGAGAGTGTGTTCTCCCTCGCGCAGTAGGGAGACTTTCAGGGAGCCAGGCAGGTGGCAGAACTTCAGACGTACTTTATAGGTAAATGTTTCTGAATATGTGTCTGTCGGCCACATCTCCACGTTCTGAAGGACACCCATAGCATTCGGATTAAAAGAAGCATCTCTGGTTTCTATTTAGGGATCAAAGAAATAGGAACTAGCCGTACTTGTTAAGAGATGGGCTTTGGTAAAGAAAATAGAACGAAGCCGTATGGAGTAACTTGAAACTCAACATTTAACGTGGGAAGTTCATGTTTCCATGCAAGGCTGACTCCCTTTATGCTAATATGATTGTATGGAGGGAAATTATTTTCATCTTTTTTTTTTTTTTTTTTTTTTTTTTATTTTATTATTTTTTAAAAGATTTTATTTATTATTTCCAGAAAGAGAGGAAGGGAGAGAGGCAGAGAGGGAGAGAAACAGAGAAACATCAATGTATGGTTGCCTCTCACCTGCCTCCAGCCATGGACCTGGCTGGAGACCTGGCTTGCAACCTGATTATGTGCCCTGACTGGGGAATCGAATATTTTCATCTTTAAGCAGCTTGAGATGAGAAAGGATTTGAGAAGTGTTTTTCATAAAGCACGGAACCCCCAGAGGTAGGTGTGAGCTGATCACAGCCGCAGGTCGGGCGGAGACGGGGCTGAAAGTGAGCTGGGTCCTGCCAGCGCCACAGGGAGCTCGGGATGACACGAGGCAGCGCCCCGGCCATGCTCCACCTCAGACCTGCGGTGAGACAGCGAGCTGTCAGTGCTGACCCACCTCTGCCAGAACTATCCTAGTTGGGTTTCTCATTGTAATTTGAAGTGGTGAAGGATTTTTTAAAAACATTTCATTTATTTTTAGAGGGTGGGGAAGAAAGGGAGAGAAATATCAATGTGTGGTTGCCTTTCATACGCCCCCAACTAGGGAATTGGCCCATAACCCAGGCATGTGCCCTGCCTGGGAATAGAACCAGCGGCCCCTTGGTTCACAGGTTGGCGCTCAATCTACTGAGCCACACTAGCTGGTGCAAATTCTACCAGGTTTTTGAGTGTTGCTGTTTTGACAGTGGCCTCTGAGAAGTTGTAAGTTTTCATGTGGATAAAGCAAGTATATAGTCAAGCTTGTCTAAATATTTTTAAGATAAGTGAAAAGAAAGGTCAGAAATTTTGGATCAAGTTGAGGAAACTAATTTTTAACATTTGTACACTAAATGAAACTAGGGAGTGGGGAAGTGCTGTGGGCCTCTGGAATTAAGTGACTGGTATGTATGTCAAAGGTAAGATGAATTTAAGGAAAAATCTTAGGGGACTAAAAATAGGGAAAATAATGGCTAAGTTTATTGAGCGTGTATTTTGGGCCAAATGCTGTTCTGAGCACGTTGCACATATTAAGTTACGTGACCCCACAGCAGCCCCACGGAGCAGGTGCCGTGTTGTCCCACGTGACCAGCGTGGGAGGACAGGTCACTGACTCACCTTGGGCCACCTGCTAGGTTCATGCTGCGCTGTCCAACGAGGAGCAGGCAGAGGAGCAGGCAGAGCTGCGTGCTCTGAGTGACTTCTATTTAAATCACAACAGCATTCGAATAATTAGGAAATCCGAAGCCTTTGAAGGGATGACCTGCTCAGTAGTCTACCTTCCACTCCTGTTGGACACGTGTTCCTGGGGCTCTCCTTCGAGAAGAGTGTAGCTGGGGTTGGAGCCCTGGCACACAGCTACCGCTCTCCAGAGGGGGTTTACCTGCCAAGGTACTTGGCACTACTGTGTGGAATCTGAAAAATAAAAAAGGCCAACTAGTTTGGAAGGGTCTAGACTTATGAAAATGATACCACAGACCTCTGACTGTTAAGGTGACAGTGCTTAAGACCCATGCCTTTCCCAGGTTGATACAAAATGACACTGTGTAAAGCTTTTTCCTTCCTCCTTCAGAATGGACTCGTCCTTGGAGAGATCTGTGACCTTGTCCCCCAGCTCTCCTTGTTGCTCTGCCATTTAACCCCATTTGCTGGGACCTCTCACGTCTGGCTTCTCTGTCATTCATCAGGGATCCTGCCTTCTGATCACTGCTCTGAATTTCTGTTGTACCTTCTGTACCCAGTTTGAACAGGATCTTACAAAGATTATAGGTGCTTGTGTTCTTTTCAGTTTACTTCTGCCTTTGGTCATGGTTGGAAACGGAATGTGTGTGTGTGCGCCCAAAGCTAAGAATTAGGGGGAAAGGGTGAATGGGATTATTCACATCTCTGCCACAATGCAATGCTTGTGTGTGTCTTTCTCTGTATTTTGTGTAGGAAGATGTTCAAAATGTGGTTAATTTTGCCTCTTTTTAGCAGAAGTCTGGAGAGTCGACGTGATAGAGACGGTCCAGGACAGTGGGGACGAGTGTGCAAGGCAGGCTGAGTGTGTCAGCAGCAGAACCCTGACTGGACAGAGTGCCACCCTCCTTGGTAAGAGTCTCGGCGTGGAAACAAACCCTGTCCCTTTGAGGACAGCGCCCTGCGAGTGTGACGCGCGCGGGCAGGGCTCGCCCCCCGCCTCAGAGTTCATCCGGAGTGACGGGAGCTATGCCAGCGCCGGGCCCGGCACGTGCACTGCGTGCGGGAAGCCGCTGCGCTCGGGAGGGAGAGCGCGGGAGCTGCACCGAAGCGAGGAAGCCTGCTCTCTAAGCGAGGACGGTGTTTATCAGGACATTCACGTTCTGGAGAAACCCTTTGACTATATTGAATGCCAGAAAGCCTTCCCAAAGGACCCCGTTTTTGTTACTCCCCTGGAGAAGCCCTACAAGTGGAGCGAGTCGGAAATAGCCTTCCTGCAGATGTCCAACCTGGGGGTGCACCCCGCGTCTCCTATGGAACTGAAGCCCTACGAGTGCAGCGCGTGCGGGAAGTCCTTCTGCAAGAAGTCCAAGTTCATTATCCATCAGAGGACTCACACGGGGGAGAAGCCCTACGGGTGCAGTCAGTGTGGGAAGTCCTTCTGCCAGAAGGGCACCCTCACCGTCCACCAGCGGACACACACCGGGGAGAAGCCCTACGAATGTAACGAGTGCGGGAAAACCTTCTACCAGAAGCTGCACCTCATCCAGCACCAGCGGACCCACTCAGGAGAGAAGCCCTACGAATGTAGCTACTGCGGGAAGTCGTTCTGCCAGAAGACACACCTCACCCAGCACCAGAGAACTCACTCCGGAGAGAGACCCTACGTTTGTCACGACTGCGGGAAAACCTTCTCCCAGAAGTCGGCGCTCAACGACCACCATAAAATTCACACGGGGGTGAAGCTCTACAAGTGTAACGACTGCGGGAAGTGCTTCTGCCGCAAGTCGACTCTCACCACCCACCAGAGGACGCACACGGGGGAGAAGCCCTACGAGTGTAACGAGTGTGGGAAGTTTTTCTCCCGGCTGTCCTATCTCACCGTGCACTACAGAACCCATTCGGGGGAGAAGCCCTACGAGTGTAACGAGTGTGGGAAAACCTTCTACCTGAACTCAGCCCTCATGCGACACCAGAGAGTGCACACCGGGGAGAAGCCGTATGAATGTAACGAGTGCGGGAAGCTGTTCTCCCAGCTGTCGTACCTCACCATCCATCACAGGACTCACTCAGGAGTGAAGCCCTACGAATGCAACGAGTGCGGGAAAACCTTCTACCAGAACTCAGCTCTTTGCAGACATCGAAGGATACACAAAGGAGAGAAGCCCTACGAATGCTACATTTGTGGGAAGTTCTTCTCTCAGATGTCGTACCTCACCATCCATCACAGAATCCATTCCGGAGAGAAGCCCTACGAGTGCAGCGAGTGTGGGAAAACCTTCTGCCAGAACTCAGCCCTGAACAGACACCAGAGAACGCACACCGGAGAGAAAGCCTACGAGTGCTACGAATGCGGGAAGTTCTTCTCTCAGATGTCGTATCTCACCATCCATCACAGAATCCATTCCGGAGAGAAGCCCTTTGAATGTAACGAGTGTGGGAAAGCCTTCTCTCGAATGTCATACCTCACTGTACATTACAGGACTCATTCAGGAGAGAAGCCGTACGAATGTAGCGAATGTGGGAAAAAATTTTACCATAAGTCAGCCTTCAATAGCCACCAGAGAATCCACAGGAGAGGGAACATGAATGTCCTTGATGTGGGGAGGCTCCTGTGAAGTCAGACCTCATCTTGCGTGAGAACCGTTCCAACGTAAGGTGTACGGCACTCCCACCATTAAGTCAGAGTTCACACAGGGGAGTGTGGACCAGCCTCTCTGCATTACACTTGTAATCTGAAAGTTCACAGGGTAGAAACCACAGTTGCAACAAAACCACATGACTTGCTGGATACCAGACTACACAGGAGTAAAATTTATAAACGTAGAACGTATATACATTTGCGTGGTTTTGAACTGTTACATATCAGGGAATTCAAACCAAGGGGAAATTGTCATTCCAGGGAGCATGGAAAACACACTTCTTTGGAAGTTATTAATACTAAAAGTTATGTTTCTGATTGAGTTTTTAAGATACTTGTGAATAAATGTGCTCCTTGTGTAAACAGCTATAAAAATCAGACAGCGAACCAAGACAGCCACAAAACCACATTAAATTCCTATGTGAGTGTTTCCTGAGAAGTATGACTTTGTTTGCTCACTTGTTAGGATGGTACATTGCAATAATTTATGTTCATTCCGCATCATGTTTGAAAGGGTATCCTTATTGGAATAATTTGTACGACACATAGCAAGATGACTCATTTTAAGTAGCATCACCACGTTAGCACCTAAGATGCATTGTCATTGAACTAACACATGATGGGTAGAAAGAATGCTTCTTGGACTCTTCCCGAGCACTTAATAAATGTATTTGATCATTGTAAAGGAACTAATTCTTCCATAAAGAAGTCATTGTTTTCAATAATAGTATCAACTGTACCCGAGTCAGCAAGACATAGAAAGTTTGCATAAACTAGATCGGAAACGGCATAGCTAACTTTAAATTGTTGCACAAGTCCCCAGTAGTGAGAAATAGCCATAGTATTCATGGAGCTTTATACAGTTTATAACGATTCTTTTTATCTATTTTCTCCTAATCTGTACCTATTTTTTTCATCTATTACTATTAGGATGTCTACACAAACGTAAGTGTGCAGGCCACCGTACAGTGTAACTTAGGAATTTATCTGTATTTTTATTTGCTGTAGTAGTATTTTAAGTGTCGTGCTCTGCCCCGCCCGGTTCCTGAGCAGGTGAACGCGTTCACGTGGGTTTGTGGCCGATGTTGAGAAGCCACCCTCGCCCCCCGCCCCTACTGTTCGCTAGCAGTTTGCGCATCCGTTTCTCCTGATGGACTAGGGGATCAATCCTGATCCGTTTCAACCAGTAATGACAATCCTGCACCCATTGCCAGAGATGGAGTGGTCACAGGACCCACTTCTAGACACGTATACAAAGGAGATACCTGGCAGGTTATTTCCGGAAAAGATCTCCTCAGAGATTCGCGGAGCCCTGGAGGGCGACATGGAACCTGGTGTCGAACGCTTCTTGTCAGGATGGGATGCCTGGTGAGGTCCCGCGGCAACGAGGTGTCGCTGGTGTGGCGGAGCAGGAAGCCCGGAGGGACCCGGGCCTGATGATGATGAGGCTGCTGAACCAACCGGCTGGGTCGTCACTGCACTTGGGACTTTTTCTTTCTCTTGAGAGACTGAATTTATTTTTCAGCAAGTGGACTTAAGTTGCTCTGTTGGTGAAAACTGAAGAAGTTGCAGTGTTGCAGGAGCTACACAGCTGAGGAGGGGCTTTTAACGAAATCATTTATTTCCAAGTGTTAATACAGATTTATTTTCTGTAAATTTTGATGTAAGTAGTTGGAGCACTAGAAGCAATTAAGTAGGTAAGGTTCCTTGACTTGTTACATTGTTGGCCTAAGGCCTTTTGGAACCTGATACAATCTTTCTATAAGCATGACAAGCTGTGTTTAGGTTCATTTGTATCATTCATGCGTTGTTGCTACAATGTTAGTGGACAACGTACAGGTCTCAGTGAGGTAGGACCTGCTTTATTTAGTTTGCTTTCCGGACCCTGAGCCTGTAGAATCGGAACAGTTCGCCCTCCCCACTAAGGCGAAGTCGCGCCCGTGCGTTTCCACCGCGTGGCAGCGGCGCCACTCAGCACTTTCCTCTGTCTTCTGGGTGACGAGTGCACCCGGAACAGCACCTTCAGGCTGCAGGGCTGTCGGGTTCTGTGTGGGAACCATGTATCCGAAGTGTTTTTGGTTGAAATGCTATCTACCTAGGTTTCCACACTCACACGTCATCGTTATAACTTAAATATACTGTGCATTTGAAGTAAACTGTTGAACAGTCCCCTTGGTTTGCCACGTTCTTTCCTGCGTGTCCGGGGCTGGCGCTGAGCTGCCACTTCAGTGGCCTGGCAGAGTCACTGGTTGTCATGTGTTTGCATCCCTGTAACAGTTTGTCTTACGGCCAACGGAATGCCGCACCCAAAAGGTACCTGTTCCAGGAGGGGAGGGAGCGAGCCCGCGCAGCCTGGGTCAGCCCGCCTGCCCGGCAACAGGACCTGGGAGCTGACCCATCGGCAGTACTTGCGCCGTGAACACGGGGCCTCCTGCGACGTGGGTGGACCGGAGGGATTTTCGAGGGCTGAGCAGGAGGTTGGCTCTTCTGGCAGGTGGAGGTGAACTGCAACCCGCCCCTGCCAAGGTTTTTGGTCATCCTGTGGTTAGTGGAGCGTTGAGTCAGTTCTTGCTTCTGTGGCCTCTCACATAGCTGAAAATGCATTCTGCCTGAGGCCAAAGTCTCCCTCTCCTTGCCTCCCGCTCTGCGCAAGCCTGGCGGGGTGCGCCCGTCACGCTCCCAGAACGAGGTTGTGTACCCTGGGCCTGCAGCCCGGACACTGGCCAGCTGCACAGGCTCTCTGCTTAAATGAGGAAATGCACTTTCAGTGTGGTTGCGTTTTCTTCTGATCACAGGTTGCTTTCCCTCCCTTGCATTTAAAGGCTATCAGCCCTGGCTGGTGGCACAGCAGATAGGGCATCAGCCTGCGAACCCAAAGGTTGCTGGTTCGACCCCCAGCCAGGGCACAGAACCAGGTTGCAAGCCAGGTCTCCAGCTGGAGGCACGCAAGAGGCAACCACACACTGATGTGTCTCTCCCTCTTTCTCCCTCCCTTCTCCTCTCTCTAAAAATAAATAAACAAAAAGCCCTCCTACTAAAAAGAACCTGTCTGCAAAGTAATTTTCCAAAAGGTGAAGAAATCTAATGCCAAGAAAAACATTCAACAGATTTACCAATCAAAGCATGACTTCACTCTAGATAGAAATTAAGTTCTTGGAACAATATGACAGCAATTTAAGAAGGTTAAAAACGATCAAAGATAAAAATAAAGGCGTAAGTTTAACAATATTACAGGATAGAAATTGCACGGAGCCTCCCAGTGACCACTTTGGCCGGCGGACATGGGAAGGGCATCAACATTCACTCTGTATCTCAAGGTGGGAGCAAGACCCTGGGTCCTTCCTCCCTGACCCAATTTGTGCCTGAAGAGGGTTCACTCAGTGGCCCTCTTCCCACCTTGGCTGTTCCAAGCCAAGGTCAGTTTTCACCTTCTGACTTGCCTTTTGCCACAGCTCTGCTCTTCCACGCCCAACCTCTCAGGCATACTTCACCCTTCCAGCCAACCACCTCCCAACAGTTCCACGTAGGTCAGCCTCCCGAAGCTGCCCCTCCTTATTATGCTCAAATCAGAATGACGTATAGCTGTCATGCTGGATAGCTTTCTCCTGGACTGGTTTCACTGTTTCCTACATCCCAAACCTTCTTTCCTGATTGATTCTTCCATTTTCTGATAAGCCTGTTAATAATTGATTAATGGATGATAAATTTCTTGAATTCTTGCATGCCTAAACATGTCATTACTTGTTCTCACAACTAGAAGAATAGCTTGACTGCACATAGAATTCTGGATGGAACTGTTTTTACTTTGGAGAAAAATCAACCCAATAGCTCTGAGCACCCCGGAACCCAACTTGTGATCTCTAAACCTTATTTCCCACTACTGGAGTCGGGGCTCCGTAGAGAACTGGCTGATTGGAAGTTTGGAGTAGGAAGTTTTCAAGGTAAGCCTGACACATCTTGTCATACCAGAAAGTTTGAACTGGGTGGGGATATGTAGCCACGGACAGAAAAATACTTAGCAAAGACCATGATTAAAAAAAAAAAAAAAAATGCTGTAACTTATCTACATGTTAAAAAGAAATAAAGAAATGCAAGCCATTTACCTCCCTGGGAAATGAACAAAGATTGAAGCAATTGCTGATGTCCTCCTGTGGTGTCTAGGGATGAACAGCACTTCCGCCCTGCACTGGAGAACATGCTGTTGGACTGGTGTTAGCCTTTCTTGGTGGCAGCATACCTGTATCCAAAAATTTAAATATTTCTGCTCTTTGACCCAGAAATGTAAAAATCTGCATAGCCCAGGCTGGTTGTGGCTTAGCGGATTGGTGCCAGCCTGCGAACCCAAAGGTCACTGGTCTGATTCCCCAGCCAGGGCACATAACCAGGTTGCAAGCCAGGTCTCCAGCTGGAGGCAGGTGAAAGGCAACCATCCATGGATATCTCTCTCCTCTCTGCCTCTCTCCCTACCCATCTCTCTCTGAAAAATTAATCTTAAGAAAAAAAATTTATTTGCACTCCTGGGCTCCTTACAAAGAGCATGAATTTTGTTATCAGGAAAAAAAAAAAAAAAGCAACTAAATAATGAACAAGGATCATAAAGCTTTATTTAATAAATATAACCAAAAATTTCAAAATACTTTACTCCACATGTAGCCAATTAGAGAAAGGAAAAATGTTAGAAGGAAATGTTGGATGAGATTCAGTGAAAAGGGTCAGGAGGGAGGCCGGAGGTTAGGAATGGGAGAGCAGGAAAATCACCCCACGGGTGGAGGCGGGAGGGGTACTTGGGGCCCTGTGACACACTGTACCACTTCCACCGGTCACATGTCACAGGCACCCTTCCCTCCTTGGCGGAGGTGGACGCGCTACCCTCCTGTTTGCGGAATGAACCAGGGCACCAGACGTTAGGAAGCTCTCTGGTGCCCAGGAAGGCTGTATTCTTTTTCCCTACGGCCATCAGGACTGAGAATATTCCCCTCCAAGATGAACAAAGGGAAAGCGGGCTGGACCAGGGAAAGCTCTAGTAGGGAATAACTTAGCTTTTCTGAGTAGACGTTATGATCCTCAAGGCTATCCTTTTCAACTAGGTCTTAATACCCACCTTCATGCGAAGCCTGTCTTTTACGAATCTGAAACGTTGGGTTCTGTTCTGATGCCTCCAAATCACACGTGAAAACAGAGTTTACCTCACAGCTCACCTTTGTCAAGTCCAGGGGGAAAGGATCTAGCTGGGGGACACCAAGTGCTGAGGGGCCCATAAGCCAGCTCGAAGGTGTGCAGGGCTCCAGGGAGGCGAGGTGCGCTTTGCCCTGGCGCGGGGCAGGCGAGCCTGGATGCACTGTGCCGCGTTGGGGTCTGATTCCGGACCACCAGGAGGGGCACCATGGAAGGCCGGCCGAAACAACCCTAAACAAAACACGGTCCCCATCCAGCCGAGAGTATCACAGGAGGGCGTGTAGTGTGGGGGTGCGCTGACTCACAGAAACACTTGGTGGACACAGACAGCAGGGTCAAAGCTCACCTTGGGCTGATGCCCCATGGACCAAGACTAGTTTCTTGAAAGAGAAATTTCTAAAAACATGTTTGCAGCAACAAGAGGGGACTGAGGCCTTGTAAGCTGCCGAGGGCAGCGAGGAGGGGCAAGAACATGGAATCCAGTCAGAAACCTCGGTTCTCCAATCTTTATTAAAGCTAGGTCCTCGCGCCAGCGGCTCGGGGCAGCACAGAGCAGCTGGGCTGTGCCAAGGGGGACGGCACGGGGCTAGAACCTGGCCATGCGGGGCCAGCCCACCTTGCCCATGACCCTTTCTGAGGCTCCTGTCCCACAGGAAGAGGAGAGAGACCAGGGACCAGGAGCCCTGCCTTCCTCACCACCCCACCCCACCCTCCCCCAGGGAGGCGAACCCTACTAGCACCGTCCAGGCCCTACTCCCACCCACTGGCCAGTGTGCCTCCTCCTCCCAGCCTCCAGCAGCTCAGCCCCTGGCTCTCAGGCCCCAAGGCCGTGTCTACACTAGAACAGAAGAAACTAGGTATAAAAGGGAATGCAGAGGCTTCAAAATCTGTATTCTGGCCCCACTCACACTGGCCAAAGGCCCGTTAAGAATGTGGGGCTGTCTCACATGAGCTGTGCACCAGCCTGCCAAGTGGTCTCCAGCGGCCTGGCCCGCAAGGTGGGGTGTGGGCCAAGGTGGGCCTTGCATAGTTGGGTGTTGGCTGGTCCTTGAGCCAGGGGTTCAGTGCCACACCCCAGGGGAGGACCACCACTGGGCCGACTGCCCCCTCGGAAACTGATCTGAGCAGAGCCACTTCCTGCTTGGAGTGTGGAACGACCGAAGCAGGGTCAAAGGGACCGCGGGCTTCACGGGGCCCTGACTGTGAAATGTTCGGAAAAGGTCCCACCACCAACCCCAGTCCCTTTACACTGGTTATTAGATCTAAATGAGCACCAGGCTCGGAAAAACCCGACCTGCTCCAGGAGCGATGGCAGCCCCGGGTTTGAAGGCTGGGGACCCCAACCCCAAGGACCTCTGCGCCGGACACCTCCAGTGCGAGGAGGAGCACCGAGGGACTCAAAGGGAAGGCTGGGACGGAAGGGACCTGCGCCACAGCGCCTGGCTCAGCTGAGTGCTCAGCGGGCGACGGGAGTGGGTGACTCCCAAGAATAAGGCTTAGATTCCCTGGGGACCTGCAGCATCTGCAACCCGCCCTCCCTGGAAGCCAAGGGCTTGGTTTCTGGCTTTTGTTCCTCCACCCGATTCTTCCGGCCACACGCAAGATGGAAATAAACGTTCCCAGTCCACAGTCCAAATCAAAGCCTCCCCAGCTGCATTTCCCGCCCAGGTCAGGGAGGAACATCGGCCTTTGGAAACCCACAGGCTTCCCCACCTGCACGGTCCTGAAACCTCCCTGGAGGTACGCGAGTGACCAGGGGGTCCCTAGTGTTCCACTGAGGGTTGGAAGGGGTGACAAACTCATGGAGACGCACATGCGTGGCCCTCCACCACCCCCCTTCCCGTGACAGAAGGGCCTCCCCTCCCTTGTTGTAAGACCCCCGGTTATAGACTCATTGGCCACCTGTCCCCTGGGCCACCCAAGTCAGAACCCCAATAAAATAAATAGCATGGCCCAACATCCCTACTGCTTGGCTTCACAGCCCCGATCCGGTCGTTGAAGTCTTCACCGGGATGCGTGGGCCCCAGCCTCGCCCTCCGCCGGGTCCGCTCGGCACGTGAGCCCTGGCAGGAAGGAAGCCCGAGGCCAGGCCAGGGCTGCGGGAAGGCACCGGACCTGGACTGGGACCCTCAGCCCCAGCGGCCAGGGAAGCAAGGGGCTGGCACCCAAGCCGCCCTGGGGAGAAGGCCGTAGCTGAGCTGGCTGTGCCTCCATTGGCCTGGGACACTCACAGGACGCTCGCCCCGTAGGCGCCTGATGGCCCCGTGAATGCGCCCGTGGGCTCGGACCCGAAGCTCGTTCCTCCCGCGAACTCCAGCAGGGTGCTGCCGTGCTCCCCTGGCCCCGGGCCCGCGCCGGCGGGCCCCGAGGTGGGCGCCTCCGCCTTGGGTGCAGAGGCGGCGGCCGCGGCGCCCGTTGGGGCGGCGGCGCCGCGGTGCGTCTTCATGTGGGTGAGCAGGTGCGAGCTCTGCGAGAAGCGGCGGCCGCAGCTGGCGCAGGCGTAGGGCCGCTCGCCCGTGTGCGTGCGCTGGTGCGTGACCAGCACGGAGCGCTGCGAGAAGCGCTTGCCGCACTCGGGGCACGGGAAGGGCCGCTCGCCCGTGTGGCCTCGCCGGTGCTTGGCCAGGTTGGAGCGCTGCGCGAAGCCGCGGCCGCAGTCGGAGCAGCGGAAGGGCTTCTCGCCCGTGTGCGTGCGCCGGTGCCGCTTGAAGTCCGAGCTGTGGCCGAAGCCCTTGCCGCAGTCCGGGCAGCGGTGCGGCTTCTCCTCGGCGTGCGCCCACTGGTGCCGCGTCAGCGCCGCGCTCTGGCCGAAGCGGCGGCCGCACTCGCCGCACGCGTAGGGCCGCTCGCCGGTGTGCGCGCGCCCGTGCGCCGTCAGGTGCGCGCGCCTGCTGAAGCCCGCGCCGCACACGCCGCACACGAAGGGCTTCTCCCCGGTGTGGCCGCGCACGTGCGCCGCCAGGTGGGAGCCGCGGGCGAAGCGTGCACCGCACTCGGGGCACGGGAAGGGCCGCTCGCCCGTGTGCGTGCGCCGGTGGCGCGCCAGGTGCGACCCGTACACGAAGCTCTTGCCGCAGTCGGCGCAGCGGTGCGGCCGCTCGCCCGCGTGGTAGCGCTGGTGCTTGGCCAGGGCCGCTCGGCGCCCGAACGTCTTGCCGCAGTCGGAGCAGATCCACGGGCTCTCCTCCTCGGCCGCCGCGGCGGGCGCGGGCTCCGCCAGCAGCCCCCCGACGGCCGGTCCGAAGGCGCGCAGCCCGCCGCCGCGCCCCGGCCCGGCCCCACCGCGGAAAGGGTCGCAGACCAGGCCGGCGCCCTCGGCCAGGGAGAGCCGGGCGCCCAGGGGCCCCGCCAGGGGCCGCGCGTCGGCCGGCAGCCGCTCCCGGAAGTCGGGGAGGCCGAGCAGCGGGAAGCCGTCCGGATGGAGCCAA
The DNA here is from genome assembly GCA_004026585.1 of Noctilio leporinus. Taxonomy (NCBI): domain Eukaryota; kingdom Metazoa; phylum Chordata; class Mammalia; order Chiroptera; family Noctilionidae; genus Noctilio; species Noctilio leporinus. The sequence continues at coordinate 412,364 of PVIW01000470.1, read as the reverse complement.
GACTTGGGGTGAACAGAGAAGTGGAAGCCGAGCGGGTGCGAGGAGCCTTCGCTCTCCCCGAGGCCGTTGCCCAGATGCGGGGGCCGCCTGCCCGGCTCGGGGGGTTCCTTGCTCGGCGGGGCGGGCGCCGCCGCCTCCCTCTCAGCCTCGCTGGCTTCAGGCGCCCGGGGCCCGTCCTCGGCGTCCTCGGGCTCGGCCTCCAGCACCGCGTCGCAAGGCTCCTGCCGAGGGCCGTCGCCGCCGGGCTCCGCGCAGCCCCCGCCGCGCCGGTGGCGCTGGAAGTCAGCGCGGAGGCGGAAGGCCTGGCCGCAGTCCGGGCAGCAGTGCGGCCGGTCGGCCGTGTGCACCGCCTGGTGCCGCGCGAGGGCCGAGCTCTGGCTGAAGCTGCGGCCGCAGTGCGGGCACGGGTAGGGCCGCTCGCCCGTGTGCGTGCGCTGGTGCGTGACCAGGTAGGAGCGGCGCCCGAAGCCCGCCCCGCAGAAGGCGCAGCGGTAGGGCCGCTCGCCCGTGTGGATGCGCCGGTGCGTGACCAAGTGAGACTTGTAGACGAAGCGCTTGCCGCAGTCCGGGCACGGGAAGGGCTTCTCGCCGGTGTGCGTGCGCTGGTGGATGGCCAGGTGCGAGCGGTACACGAAGCCCTTGCCGCACTCCTCGCAGCGGAAGGGCTTGACCGCCGCGTGGTAGCGCTGGTGCTTGGCCAGCCGGGACCGGTGCGGGAACACCTTGCCGCACACATCGCACGTGGTCTCGGGCCGCCCCGCCTGAGCCGCCACTTCGGCTGGGAAGGCCCACGGCGCCAGCAGGTTCCCGCCCGGCTCCTGGCTCGGCAGGAAGGGCTTCATCTCCGAACCCTCGGCCAGGGCCCCGAGGCCGCTTGGGTCAACCCCCCAGGCCTCCGCGGTCTGGCCCGAATCAGAGTCGTCGGGGCCCCAGGTCCCAGGCACATCCCCCACACCGTAAGCTGCGGACCACAACCCCGGAGGCTCGTTCTCTTCCTCGGCCACCTCTGCCAGGAAGTCCTCGTCATCTTCCTCTTGGTCCTCTATGTCATTGGTCCAGAACCAGGCACCTGAAGGCGGCAAAGGAAGGCCGAAGAGAGAGGTCAGAAGAGGCCGTGGCAGGAGCCTCTGCCGGCTCCGTCCCGGGAACTTGGAGTTGCTGCAGGGCCAGCGGCCTTGGGAAGCTCTACTCTGCGTTCCTTCCCCTCTGGGTTCTTCGCCACCAGCCTAAGGTGGGCTAGCAACCAGGGGTCTCCCTCCTGCACCCAGAGCAGAACCAGGAAAGACTGCCCAGGGCCAAGGAGAGCTGGGGCTCTCTGCACTCACCCCAAGAGGCTCCAGCAGCTGTGCGGCCACAGCCCAGGCTTCCCTGCCAAGCCAGCCCCAGCTCGGTATTTTCTGAGTGGCTGTGCGTTTGGGAAATGGCCCCTAGTTGGTTCAGACTGCAGGTGAGCTGTAAGTCACTTCCCACCAAAAAAGGACAAGGACTCCCAAGTTCCCGCTGTTGGGGTCCTTCTCCAACAAGCTGCACCTGGACCTCTCCCTTCAGTGCAGAGCCCGGGAGTGGGGCCAGGTGATCAGGGCTTCCGGGTTTATACAGCAGGGGTGCTGGTTTACCTGCTGTCATGCTATGCCCTGGAGGGAACGCACACTTCTGGAGGGGCACGAAGTCACACAGGGAAAAGAAGGAAGAGCACCTGGCCCACAGGCCCCAGCTGTTCCAAAGCACCTGCGTGCTTCCTCGGGTACACTTTCTGCTGTGTCCACGTGGAGGTGCACCATGCTGCGGCCCCCCTGCAGGGGGAACCTGGCCAGAATCCAAGCCAGAGCGGTGCCCAACTGGTCAAGCAGAAGCGAGGAACACGTTTATGTTCTAAGGCTACAGTCTAGAAACTCAGGGGCTCTGCTGGGCTCAGAATAGTTAGCACCTGTCCTGCCTGGCCCAGCCATCAACTGACCCAGCTGTGTCGCAATGAGGACTAGAAGAGGCAGGCTGCTTAGCGGGCAGGTGCAGTGACAGGGAGGACCTCAGGTGATTGCCCTGCAGAGTGACCCCAACAGGCAGGGAGGACCTCAAGTGATTGCCCTGCAGAGTGACCCCAGCAGGCAGTGACAGGCCTAACGCTCTGCTTGGATCCTACCCACCGGGGCTCTGCAGACCGGTGGTGGTGAGTGGGTGGGGGGCGGGGGTGGGGAGCATCAAGGCTCCAGCCAGTTTGAGGACGCGTTGCAGCCCCACCCCAGGACACTCGGAGAACCGCGGAGGACAGAGCATCCAGACCCCGTGATGAGAGAGTGGCCAGTGCCAGCCTGTGGCCCCTTCACCAGCTGGCTTTTCTGAGACATGCCCATGAACAGGACACATGTCCCTCTAAGACCCTCGAAGACATGTCACAGACATCCCAGGCTCATCCTGGAGGAAGCAGCGATAGTCCTCGGTGGCCAGAGCCCTCCTGGCTCTGAAGCCCAAGGAAGATTCCCGGAGGATCTCAGACAGTGGGCACTGGGCAGAAAGCCCACCCTGCAGCACACTGGAAAGTGAGGCCTGAGGCTGAGCCCTCTGAGGGCAGGTCAGGTCATCACCAGCTGAAAGGTCAACTTCTCATCGGCAAGGTGACCCTAGTTCCACAGATGGCTATCAGCGTATGTTAGGGAGACTGAAGAATACACATGTACGCAGAGCACCATCTATGTTTTTCTGTATTTTTTATTTTAAAACACACCTCATGCACTGCCTCAAGTCTCTCCAGGCATGTGACTGGCATGAGACCAGTGACCCTCCCGAGGCTGGCGTCACTCAGCCCAAAGCCCAGCACACCTACTGTGTGAGGCCCCCGCTGCAGCTGCGGAAACACTGAGTACCTCACAGCTCTGCATGGGACACCTCCCCAGCACCGACGGTCCGACGTCCTTGGGCTGGAAACTATAGAGTTAGTTCAAACTCTTTATTTTCAAGATGAGTCAGTGAGGCTCAGACAGATGGAGGAACAGAGCCAGAGCCAAGTTCCCAGAGACATCTGCCACCCCGAAGGCTTCGTGGAAGACTCTCTCCAAAATCCCCTCTCTGGAAGGTCCAGAGCTGCCCATCCAGGCCATAGCCTGTCTCTAGGTCTTCCAGGGACAGGCGAGAAGACTGGAAGGGACCCCCTGTTCAGAGTTGGCCAAGCGGGTGCACAGAGCAGGCCGGCCAGCTTGAGCCCCTCCGGGACCGACAGCCCGCCCGGCTCCTGCAGCCACCCCCCTGAACCGGCCCCCACTTGCAAACACGCTCAGAGGCTCCAAGGCAGGGACATGGGGTCATTTTAAAGTCTCCTCCCCTTCTTCCCAGTGGTTAGTGCTGAGTGCGGTGTGCCCCATGCTCAGAACACACATTTATTATTTAAAAAAAAAAAACCTAAAAAAAAATTTAAAGTCTCTTTAAAGAACCCTGGCTGGAGTGGCTCAGTGGACTGAGGCCAGCCTGTGAACCAGAGGGTCACCAGTTTGATTCCCAGTCAGGGCCCATGCCTGAGTTGCAGGCTCGGTCCCTGGTTGGTGGCCCTCAAGAGGTTACCACACACTGCTGATTTGCTCCCTTTTTCCTTCCCTTCCCCTCTCTAAAAATAAATAAAATCATTAAAAAAAAAAAAAAAGTCTCCCAAAAGGACTTCTAGGCTCCCTAAGGACCTCCTGCCCGAGGCTCCGCAGCCTGGGCTGCAGAGGAGCCAGCTCACGAAGGCAGAGCTGAGCCCACGGTGGCCAGCCTGCCTCCACAAAGCCCACCCCGTGGGCCGACCGCCAGCACCGTCCGAAGCAGGGAGCACAGATGAGGCCGAAGTCTGCAAAGCCCGGGCGGCTGTGTCAGCAGAAACCCTGTGCGATTCTGTCCCACGCTCACCTGTATACACACCAGTGACAATGTCTCCCTCCTCAGGACGAGGGCTATCTGGGACCCAAGGTTCCTGTCCTTGTTCCAGCCGGAAGATCAGATCCGGCTTGGGGATGGGGTACCCTGCAGGGGAGAGAACCAGACGGCAGTGCAGCTGCGCCCACAGGCCCTGCCCGCTCCCAAGTCCCTCTCCTCCCCACCACCCTGTCCCACTCTGGAAAATGCCACATTCCGGAGCCCTGGCAGCCCCCGCTCTCCTGCCGAGCCCCTCCACACCCCTTGTGCCGCGTGCCCAGCCCCTCCTCCAGCGCCCCGAGAGGCCAGGGCTGGCTGCAGCTCTCCAGGACGGGCCCACCTGGCTCTTGGCACTACCGGGCCACAGTGGGGGCCCACCCAGAAGCAGGGTAGTCCCTGGGGCTTCTGTGGGAGGTGGGCCCCTTTCCCCAAGACCCTGTGGCTCTAGAAGCTACCCCCTCAGACAGCTAAGCCCTGGCAGCCACGCACCATGATCCTCTCGGGCTCCCGGGGACCAAAGGCCCCTGCTTACCCAAGGACACCAGGATCCCATAGTTATCCTGCATGACGTCCTTGTAGAGGTTCCGCTGGCCGGAGTCCATCCTTTCCCACTCCTCCAGGCAGAAGTACACAGCCACATCTTCAAAGGTCACCAGCCCCTGGGAAACAAAGCACCCTGGTCACAGCTTACAATTGCTCCCGGAAGGGCAGGGCCTACAGAGGGAGCATGGAAATGACCTCAGCTGAGCCCTGAAACATGGGGCTCATGGGGCCACAGCCCAACCCCATGCCAACAGGCCCACAAGAGCCCAACAGCACTGGGGGCTTCCTCGCCTTGCACAGCCCTGGGCCGGGGACCCCATTCCCACTCAGAGAATAGAAACCCCGCTCCAAGAGGGCACACACCCGGCTCCTAGGGGGCAGAGGCAGGGTTCGCACGGACATCAGGGGCCAACGGTGCCAGGCCCTCGCCCCTCCTACCTCCCTGGGCCTGGCTCAAGCCCCCGCGGTCACGCCAGCAGTGTGAGGCCCACACCTGGGCGGACAAGTGGCACCAGTTAAACAGAGTGTGGGTGCTGGTGTCCAACCTGACTGGGCTCAGCAGGCCATCCATGGGAGCCTGGTCAGGTAAATGGCACTTCAGGTGGGGCACAGCCTGGCCCCAGGGAAGACCAGGCCTCTGAAGGAACTGCGCCATGCAGGGGAGGGGGTGGCAGTCAACACGTGCCCATGGTCTGGGAAGGGCCGGCCCCATAAGAGTGGAACCACGGCCCCCGGCCTTGGTCTAAGGACCACGGTGCTGCTGCCCCTTCAACAGGGCCGCAGGTGGCAAGTCCCTGGGGACAAGCCCTGCCCGGCAACCGAGCTCCAAACGGGAAGGCAGCTCACTTGAGACCCAGATGTCAGAAAACCATCCTCCTCCTCCTCTTCATCCTCCTCCTCCTCCTCCTCTTCCTCCTCCTCCTCTTCTTCCAGATCTTCATCCCGAAGCACAACTGGAACCTGGAAGGCCTGCAGGGCTGAGGGAGACCCGCAGGGGCAGCTGCCTTCAGCACTGGGCCGACCGCCCACGGGCAGGCAGGGGCAGCAGGAGCCTGGCCACCCCCATCTCCACGCCCGGCCCGAGCCCCCGCGCCAGCTCTTCCGGCCGCCCGCGCCCCCCGCTGCCTTCCCCACAGGCCAGGCTCCTCCTCTCACCCTTCTCCCGAAGAACTGGGGGCTCAGCGTCGCCCTCACGGCTGAGGTGCTCCTGGGTCCCCGGCGCTGCCACCACCTCCTGCAGGTCCGGGTCCTCCTGCAGCTCCACCTCCACCTGCTCCACCCACCCTGCCTGCGACGCGTCGTCCTCCAGCTCCTCCACCACCTCCGCATCCTCCTCTTCTTCCGCTAGGAGCTCCTCCTCCTCCTCCTCCTGCTCCTGCCCCTGCTGGGGACCACACTCCGACCCATCCTCCGCCCTCTCCAGCTGGGCGGCTGGCGAGTCTGGCGCTGAGTGCAGGGCTGCCATCTCCGTGGGAAGTGGGCCTCAGCTCAGCCTGCAACACACATGGGCCCCGCGTGAGCCGCCCCGCGTGGGCCCTGGGACGGAGGGGGTTTCGTCTCCCCAGTTGTAGTGGCAGCAAGAGATGAGGCAGGGCGGCAGCTCTTCCCACAACCTCGTTTGCACAACAAGACATTCAGTGCCGAGATGCTGCCCAAGGAGCCCCTTTCTGTGACCCCCTTTACGTGGCTTCAGCTGCTGGAGCAAACCTGGGGCTTATCCCAGGTCTTGATCCTAAGGACCAGGATGGCTGCAATGGGATTAAGTGAAAGACCTCGAGACGAGGTTGTCCTGGACCAGGGTGGCCTCACATCCAACGACAGAAGAGGTGACACAGACACAGAGGAGAAGCCATGGCAGCCTAAGGGGCCCAAGTCTGGCCGAGAGGAGCGAGTGTGGCCCTACAAGCACAGCCCACCTGGGCACAAGAAAGGGCTCACCAGCCCCCAGCACGCAGGCACTGGGCTGGCAGCGCGTGCTGGACGGGGGGGCTAGACAGGGCGGCTGCATGCAGACGCAGGCACAGCCAGACAGGGCGGGGCACCGGGCAGAGGGGACAGGTAAGGCCAGCCACATCCTTCACCGCCAGGGCCGCCTCTGGATGCCCAGCAGGTCAGCCTGCCCCAGGAGAGGCCCCGCAGATGCACACGCACTGCACCGCACCGCCCTGCTGCCTCTCTTCCCCGCCCCGTGCTGGACCAGAGCTCAGGGATCATGGAAATTTAGATCATCGCTACACCAGCAAAGACCGTATAAAATGCTCTGGAACTTCTCTTCAAGTTTGGAGATCAGAGAATCCCAAAAGCTGAATTGTCCAAGTCCCAGTGGCTTACAGGGTCGTGTCTCACCACTGTCACAACCAGTTCAAACCAGGCACTCAGAGGAGACAGCCGGGCGGTGTCATGGCGGAGCTATGGGTCCAGGGAAGGGTGGCCTCTGGCCCCGGGGCAACTCCACCCACCTAGCTGTGAATCCGCAACTGGCCCCAGGGAAGCCCCAAGGGCAGGACAGAGCCAATTTCCATGAGTCCGTTTTGGCGGCCCCTTTTCAAGTGTAAACCTGAAGACAGGCCCAGCACCCACACCAGCTGCACCAGCACCTCAAAACTCGGCAGCCTGTCCTGGGCCGGCCACACTCACTACACCGGGCAGCCCAGGGCCCAAGACTGAGGCGCGAACACAGGACAGACCCTGAAATGCCAGACCACACAGGGCACCTGGGCCCAGGTGGCTCTCCGGGCTCTACCAGCATCTTCCATAGAACCCGTGACACAGGCCACCAGCGTAAAGATGCCCAGGGTCATGAGGACAGTTCAGACCACTGGGCACCCAGGAGACCTGCTCGTGCATTAGTTCTTCATACTCGTCACTTCTGCACTGAGGAGGCCAAGTGCACTCCCTTCTGAACTCCCGTGAGCTCTGCTTTACCGTCCGCACTTCAAAAGCTACGCACCTGACTGGTAGCACAGTGGTTAAGGCGCCGGCTTGCGAACCCAAAGGTCGCAGGTTCGATTCCCCAGCCAGGGCACATAACCAGGCTGCAAACCAGGTCTCCGGTCAGGTCTGTGGCTGGAGGCAGGTGAAACGCAACCATACATTGATGTCTCTCTCCCTCTCTGTTTCTCTTCCTTCCCCTCTTTCCAAAAATAATGAAATAAAATCTAAAAAAAAAAAAAAAAAAAGCTACGCAGCTCAGAGCATTTATGCGGCTCCTCCTGGAGCCCAAGGCCAGGGTTCAAGGGCTGGGGCTCACCCAGAAGCCCAGAAGCCACCTCTGTCCTGACCTTCATGCTCCCCTGTGCTGGCCCCAGCCCCATTCTAGATTCACAGTCACTGAGCCGAAGGTCATGGGTGAAGCACTGTGCCTAGGAGGCCCCCGGCCTCTCCCAGAGCGACCCCTTGGTCTCCAGAGCGCTCTGGTGTGTGACGGAACTGCGTGTCCCCCCAGCCACCTCCAGGTGCACACAGCCCCGCCCAGCACTGGGGACAGACAGCACGCCAGCAGAGGACCCCCAACTGCCACCCACCTCAGGCTCGGAGGCGGCCTTTTCTCGCCGAGACCCCATGCTGCAAAGGCAGGTTGAGCCTGGCAGAGGGACCTCCTGCCTGGCCACCCCCGGAGCAGATTTCCCTGGGCCAAGCCATGGTGTCTAGGGACCTACACTCCCAAGAAAACACTGTGGCTTTGGAACAAACCGAGCTCATGCTCAGGACCTGGAACTCTCTTCCCAGCTCGTCCTCCGCCGACAGCTCCTGGCCTCGCCCGTGCGGTGCCTGTACTTTTTATGTGCTTAGGGACTAACCGTCCGCTCACTGTCGGTCTCCCAGGCACAGTCAACTCTAACAAGGTGGAAGTTCCCTTTGCTCACCTCCGAGTCCACTCAGGGTGGACACAGGGTAAGTGCGCAACAAAGACGTGACTACAGCCTGTAGTCAACATGATGAACATGACATTTTAAAATCTCAGTATGTGTAGAATGTGACCATCACATTCTAGAACAAGACTGGCTTCTGCTGAGGGTCCCACCCCAGAGGCAACAGTCTCTGTCACCAAAGGGGTTAAGCCCGAAGTCCCTTCTCCCACAAAAGGCACATGCTGGTGACCAGAGAAGGGAGCAACCCAGCAGCCAAGGAGGTCGGCAGTCACCCTGCAGCCGGGACCAGGGCCCAGCACAGTCAGACACCCCATGAACCCGACCCAGAATGCGGGACGGACCGCTTCTAAGAAACGGACCTCGGTGCTTTCAGCACGAATGCCGTCCTGCCTCCCCAGGCCAGGTACGTGCTGGGCACACCCCCAGACCTGCACACACTCTCTTCCCTGTGCAGCCTGTCCGGCACCAGAAACTCACTTTGCTTCCTTCCCAGCACTGACTCCAGGTCAGCAGCCACAGAGGGTCAGGGAAGCAGCACTGCTAACAGAAACCCTGCAGCACCCCAGACCCTTATTTCTGCTGGCACCCTGCACCCTAGGCTACAGGACTGCAGACAATTAGACCTGGGCTGACGTGATGCCCTCCGGTGGGGAAGGGAGGTCCCCCAAGGACAGAAAGGGCAAAGTTTGAAAACGGTGAGAAATGCTGCAGCAAAGTGGGTAAGCAGGCACAGAGAAGGCTGGGAGGTGTCAGGGTAAACACGAATTCCTTCCCTCTGGTGGCCTTGCTGGCCACACCCCTGTCATTCAAGGCTTTCCAGGTTTTTCAACTCCTCCAGGAAGCCCTCCCTGACCACCAGGGAGCTCACCATCTGACCCTGGATTGGGTCCCCTGCTTTCCCGAGCTTGCTGCTGGGGGTCCTACGGACCATTCCAGCTCTCTCACCGCCCAGCCAGCTCCCCAGATCTGCCCACACTTGTTGAACGGAACCAAGCACCAAGGTCGCCCCCCACGGGCGCAGCGAGGAGCCTGATCCGCCTGCCCCCCTTCCCCCCACCGACCGGGTCCTCCATCCAAGGCCAACTGCCCCCCCACCTCCGCGGCCACAGGGGGCAGCCAGACCCCATCCAACTCCACCGCGGGCAGTCAAGGCTTAGCGTCGCAGGGGCGTCCATGTGCGGACCAGGGGGGCCGGGCGAGGCCCCCACGGTCCCCGACCAAGCTCACCAAGGGGGTGGGACCCAGCCCCTCATTCCTCCAAGGGGCCGCTCGGTCTCGGCCTCCCACAGCCGTCCCGGCGGCGACAGCCCCTCCTGCCAGGGTGCGTCCCGGGGCCACAGCCCGACCCCCGCCGCAGACGGCGGCGCGCGCCTCCCGAGGGGTCGCGCGTGTCCCCCGGCGCCCGACCCCGCGCCGCCCGCCCGACAGGCCCCGGGGGCGGAGCCGCCCCGTCGCGCGGGCCGGACGGCGTCTCGGCCGCCACGGGCGTGGGCGCCGCGCTCGAGGCCCCGCCAGCGCTCCGCCGCCGCCCCGCCCGCGCCGCAGGCCGCCCCGCCGCCCCCGGGCCGGCGCCGAGGGGCAGCCCTGCCCGGCCCGCGCCCCCCGCGCCCGCGCCCCCGCCGCACCTGCCGCGCGCGCCGCCGCCCCGCCGCCCACTCACCGCGCCGCCGCCGGACGCCGGGCCGGGCCTGCGCGCCCCGCGCTACACAAAGTGACGGCCCGGAGCTGCGCGGCGGCGGCGGCGCGTGGGCACCGGAAGTGCCGCCGCCGGCCCCGCCCCGAGGGGGGCACTTCCGGTCACGCGGCGTCCAGCGCAGCCCCCGGAGGGGCGTCCGCCGAGCCGGAGGAAGCCCCCGCCGTGCGAGGGCGCGCTCGCCCCGGGCGCCCCGCGGTCCGCTCGCACCCCGAAGCCCGCGGGCCCCGTCTGGACGCCCGGCCCACCCGCCCGTGGGGACCCCGCGAGGTTCCGCGACGCCCAGCCCCCCCCTCGGGGCGCCGCTGAGAGCCAGGCCGCGCTCGGCCCACGCGCGACCTGCCCGGGGACCAGCAGTGCAGGGGGGCTACGGCCCTGGGGGCTGGGGGGCTGGGGGCGCCCCTCCGGCCCGCGCGCTCGGCCCGGATCGCGAGGCGGGTGGGTCCCGGCCCGCCGCCCACCGGCCGGCTTCCGGGGCGCTCGTGCGTGTTGGCCGAGGAAGGGTGAACTCGGGCGGGGTGGGCTCCCCAGAGCGGGCGAGGACGACTGCTGGGGACAGGGGCAGCTGAATAGATGCAATGAGGGCCGCGGGTCAGGAAGGGACCCTGGACCAGGACCGCGGGGAGGACCTGCCCCCGGGAAGCGCGGGGCAGAGAGGCGGGCGACCGGCGGCCCTCCCCGTAACCTGTCTGCACCCCACCCCAGGGGACGGAGCTGAGGCCTGATGGGCAGCCCTTGCACCCCCAGAGAAGGGGCCCCCCTTCAGCCTGGCTGCAGCCCCAGTCAGGAATGGTGTGGCGTCCCGCCCCAGAGGACAGGTTCACACCTGCCTGAAGTAAGAGCTGCTCCCCTCGCCACGGTTCAAACCTCTATTTCACAAAGGGGTGCCCCCCCTAAAGCCTCGCCTTCCGGAATCCAAAGCACCAGCTGCCTGCCCTCCACCTGAACTCACTCCTCACGAAGATTGTGTTTGGCTTCTGGCGCTTCTTCAATGTTTCAAAAGTAATACCTAACACCAAATTGAGGGGCTCACCAGGCCCCAAGAATCACGCACAGAGGCTGGAGGGCCCAGTGGGAACAGACAGGCCAAAGTTTGAGGTGCGGAAAGTGATGGGGCCCCAGAGCTGTGGATGGGGAGACACCCGCGGGAGGCGGGTAACAGGAGCAAAACCGAGGGCTCCCCACAGTTCCCAGGACAGCCTGTGGGACCCCACTCACCGTGAAGTGGCAGTTAAGGCCATCTGAGTTGACCTTGGCCATGGGGGTTCTCAGAACTCCAAATGACAATCCCCCCTAGCAGTGACAGGGAGCCCCTTAATAACAATAAACATAAGCACGGGGTTGGTATTCTAGGTTATGAATAATTGCGGATCAAGCCCTGGCTGGTGTGGCTCAGTAGGTTGACTGCCAGCCTGGGACCTGAAAGGTCATTGGTTTCATTCCCTGTCACAGCGCGTGCCTGGATTGTAGGCCAGGTCCCCAGTTGAGAGGCAGCTGATCAATGTATCTCTCATACATTGACGTTTCTCTCTCTCTGACTCCCTTCTGTCCCCTCTCTAATAAATAAATAAAATCTTCAAAAATAAATAAATAAATAAATAAGCCCTGGCTGGTAGCACAGTGGTTAAGGCGCCAGCCTGCAAACCCAAAGGTCGCAGGTTCGATTCCCCAGCCAGGGCACATAACAAGGTCGCAAGCCAGGTCTCCAGTCAGGTCTGTGGCTGGAGGCAGGTGAAAAGCAACCATACATTGATGTCTCTCTCCCTCTCTGCCTGTCTCTCTTCCCCTCTTTCTAAAAATAATGAAATAAAATCTTTAAAAAAAATAATAATAATTGGGAATCAAGATGGGGGTCTGATGCCATTTTTTGACAGGATGGGCTGGGAGCTAGATATGCCCAAGGTCTGCCGATCACCTGCCTTTTCGAGGGGCAGCTGAGAGGCCGGAAACAAGAACAGAGGAAGGGCCCCAGGCCTGCTCAAGGCCTCCGCCGACAGGAGGGGGACTGGCAAGAGAGGGAGGGCGGGCGGCTGTGTGGGCTTCCGAGCCCAAAGGAGAGGGGAAAGGTGGTTGGCACATATCCCGGGGGGCAGGGCTGGCCCTGGCCTGTGTGCCCCCAAAGAGAAGGAAGCAGCGGGAACAAGCAGCAGCCCCTGCCAGCCTCAGCTTGAGCCCCAGCATGGTGACACCTGGGCTGGTCCAGGGGCCAGGGGGCAGGTGAGGGACGAAGGGCCGAGAGGAGGGCCGATCCCAACTGTGAGGTATGGACGGAACCATGGGCCAGGAGCGGAGGGAAGCAGGAGTGAGGAGGTCCCTGCAAGGTCATGGGAGAGGGGACATTTCAGCCAAGCCTGGAAAACAGTTGGAGATGGGCATGCAGTGGGGGTGGGGAGACCTGGACTGAGCCAGAGCCAAGGTGGGGTGGTGGGGCCAGGGTGAGGGGCTGGGGTTCCATGGCTGGAGCCTCAGCAGCCATCAGGGGCATGGGGAGAGACAGGTCATAACCTACCAGGAGGATCGGGACCCAGGTGAAGGGCAGGGGGCTCTCAGAAAGCTACAGAGGCAACCCAGGTGCAAAAAGAGAAGCACCTGCCACAGAGGGCAGGGTGGAAACTAGGCAAAACATCACTGTCAGGCTGCTACAGCACAGATCCCATAGACTAGGCGGTGTAAACAACAAACATTTCTCACAGTTCTGGAGGCTGTGTGGTCCAAGATCAGGGTGTAGGCTGATTCGGAGTCACAGCCGGCTCCTTCTTGCTGTGTCCTACGGTGGGAAGAGCTGGGGCACTTTATGAGGGTGTCTCTTCTGTAAGGGCACAAATTCCATTCCCGAAGGCCCCACCCTCAGGACCTAATCACCTCCCAAAGGTTCCACCTCCTAACACCATCACATTGGGGGTAGTTCAGCGTAAGAATGTTCATTCCTAGCATAAGGTGACAGAGTTAGGCTGTGGACAGGGGAATTGTTGTTTGTGAACCTGACCACATCCTGGTCCTATGAACCTTGACACCATTGTAAAGGAAGGATGCTGTCGCTCACCCTTCCGGAGGGACTCCTTCCTGCCCGTCCCTCTGTCATGGGCGCCTGCAAGCCTGCACCCTGAGCCCATCCCCGCGGTGCAGGGCAGGCTGGGAGAGCCCTAGGCTGGGATGGCCAGGGGGCAAAAAGGAAGGGGAGATAGGTGATGGAAGTGTCCACCGAATGTGGATGGAAGGTCAGGTCCAGGCCCCTGCAATGAGGCAGGGAGAACTGAGCAGGACAGGGTGTCGACCGCAGACAGCAGGCACGAGGAGAGGGGACAGGTTCCCAACTCGACTAAACTCTCAGTCTGAGCCTCATCTCTGTTAGGCCCCCACTTGTGGGCTTTCATGCCTGTCTTGGCATCACTCCGCTCTCGAAAAAATCCTGTTAAGTCAGTTTAGCCAGATTCTCCACCCTGGATATCTGATCACCTTTCACATTTGCCTGATGTCCTCACTCACCCTGCCAGCCCCTGGACTGCAAGTGGTCACCCTGGCCTGCCTTCAGCAAGAATGCTGCCGGGTCAGTTGAGTCATAACCGCCCCTCTCATGACAGTTCTGCCCTCTTGATTTTCTATACACCAGGTCCCCCATCCCCTGAATAAAACGTTTTTATAGCCTTAACTAATGTCCAGCTCTGGATGTCTTTCACGATGGTACTTCAGCTCTCTCCCCAAGCTGGGTGTGCATGATGGCTTGGTAGGGACATCAGTTATCACCCCTCTGTGCCAGATTCCTTGCTAGCCACCCCACCCATCATCACGGGAGAGCCAAGGTGGGCTTCCTATTAGAGGAGAGAGCTGGGAGTTGGCAGAGCTCCACCCAGTGAGCAGCCCAGTCCCAGAAGGCAGTGAACACCTGTGGGCATTCCCTGCATGGAGACGGGGCGCCTCCAACAGAGATGTCCCAGACTTCACAGATTCCCACACACCTAGGGTCCTCGTTCCTCCCAAGACCCTATGTCCCTGCTGGTGAGCCACAGCAAGGCTGACACACAGGGTGGGCTTTGTGACAATGACTGGGTGGGCTGGCATGCCTCTCAAACCCTGCGCTCACCATAGAAGGCCGAGCAGAAACCAGGCCATGTCAGTGCTGGTGAGCTCTGTTCATGAACACATTTTCCGACGCCTCCCCAAACTACTGGCAGATCTGGAACAGTGATGTGGCAAATGTACTAACTGCACGAGATAAGTGCAAAGCTTGTCCTCAGGAGATGCCCACACTGCCTCCACAGGCGTCCACCGCTGGTCCCCACCTCTCCCGTGACAGCTCTGTGGAAAAGTGCCCGCAGCCCGGGGGCCGGAGCCGAAAGGGAGGCTCTGGATGAGGCGCACCGGGCACACACTGGCCTCGGGGCAACCAGGGACACGTCCCGCACCAATGGAGCAACTCAGAGGCTCACAAGACCGTGTGTTTCTTCATTTAAGCGTAGCGTATTTTTAATTTGTTTGTTTGTTTCTCACTTGCCAACACAGTCGTAAAACGAGGCAGGCTGTGTTAGTAAAGGAGATGCTGGGAGGAGAGGGGGCGGGAGCTTTGCAGCCACCGGGGACGCCAGGAGCCAGATGTGCGTGGAGGGCAGCGTCCTCCGTGGCACAAACAGTCCCAGGTGATGTTGTAAAAGTAAGAGCGCTCCTGATGTCTCCCACCCTTGTCCCCAACATTCTCCCTCTGACCCCAGCAATGAGGCAGGGTCTGCTGAGGCCACGCCCTGCATACCCTACCCAGGAGAACCCTGCCCCTGGGTCTCAAGGATGAAACCCAGCCTAGAGCTGGAGGATGACAGGGAAAGTGGGGGCCCGCTCTACTGGCTCCTTCCACGGGGAAGGTGGGGGGATCAGAGATCACTCCTTTGGACCTTGCAGCATTCCCAGAATGCCCTCTGCTTCAGCCATAGGTGTCTATTCAGGAGGACATGACAGTGTGACTTTGGACATGGGGACAGGTAGCAGAGGCCTACAGCCTGCCTCCCACCAGTGTCAGGACCCCTGTGGCCCTGAGGGAAGGGTCTACCTTTGCCCAGAAAAAGGACTTCCTGCCACTTGCACATTGTCCCACTGGACACTCTGACCCTGTGTTTATGAACACAAACACTTAAATCAGGGTGCTATCCATCCTGATGAATTTTGGCTGGAGAAAGCATCTTCAGCGCAAATTCCACTGAGGACCATTTAATGCCTTGAGCAGTTTTCTCAATAGCGCAGACACCTTGCCTTTTCCCCCCATATTTCTTTGAAATAATTTTCATCAGGATGAAATCCTTTTCATGGGCCTTTTACCAGGTATATGATTCCCTGGATAGCGTCCCATCCGGGTCCAATGTCACTAACTGTCCCATCTGTCACTGGAAGTTTTCTTGGGTGGCTCTCACTTCTAGTAATTCCAGTATTTCCTGGGGGATGCTTCTGGGAGGTCTCCTCGCCAGTCGGTAGCCAGTGATGAATGTGTGCCGTGTGCTGTTTGTTCCTGCTGGTGTGCAACACCCGTGCTGCTTCAGCCACACCGGCTTTTCTCACAAGTGAACCTGTCCCACTCTGCAGGCCACCCGAGGAAGGGCGCAAGCCTTTCCCAAGCGAGATTCCAGGATGTCCAAAAAGACCACAGAGTTGGGGTCAAGATGTCCCAGTAGGGCCAGGCACAGTGCCGCCAAGTCAGCGGAGCAGGGTGCCCTCCCGGTCATGAAGCCTGGTCGCCGGCGGCCTGCTCAGCACGCGGAGGCTCAGCCGTGGCAGCGCGCGTGCCGCGGAGCAGACCCAGGCCCCGGGAGCGGCCGGCTCCGTGGAGCTGGCGCTCGTGGCGGCGGATCTGCACCTTGTGGCGGAAGCGCTCGCCGCAGTCCTCGCAGACGAAAGGGCGCTCGCCCGAGTGCGTGCGCCTGTGGCGCAGCAGGTTGGAGGAGACGCTGAAGCGCTTGCCGCAGTCCCCGCAGGCGTAGGGCCGCTCGCCCGTGTGCGTGCGCTCGTGCTGCACGAGCGCCGAGCTCTCGCTGAAGCGCTTGGCGCAGTAGGAGCAGGCGTAGGGCTTCTCGCCCGTGTGGATGCGCTGGTGCGTCACCAGGTTCGAGTGCTGCGAGAAGCTCTTGCCGCACTCGCCGCAGAGGTGCGGCCGCTCGCCCGTGTGCGTGGACCGGTGCCGGATCAGGTCGGTGCTGCGGCTGAAGCCCTTGCCGCACTCGCTGCAGATGGTCGGCCGGTCTCGCCGCGGTCGCCGCGGCCTGGCTGGCGCCAGAGCCGCACTGCCGGCGGGGCCCGAGATGGGCACCACGGCCGGCGGGGCCACCGCCTGCAGCACCACGAGCTCCTGCAGCACCACGTAGCCTGGGGGGGCCACCACGACGGCGGCAGGAGCCCCGGGCCCGGAAGTCCCGCTTGCCCCTGCGGCGGGCACCAGCTCCAGTGGCAGCGGCGGCGGCGGCGGCGGTGGCGGCTCAGGCGGCTGTGGCTGCGGCTGCGGTGGCGGCTCAGGCGGCAGCGGTGGCGGCTCAGGCGGCTGCGGTGACGGCTCAGGAGGCTGCGGTGGCGCCTCCGGCGGCTGCAGAGGCAGCAGCGGAGGTTCTGGCAGCTGTGGCTGCGGTGGCGGTGGCGGCGGCGGTGGCGGCGGCGGTGGCGGTAGCGGTAGAAGCGGTAGCAGCGGTGGTGGTGGCGGCGGCAGCTGCGGTGGCGGCGGCGGCTCCGGCGGCGGCTGCGGCGCTGCGGGCGGCGTGGGCGTCACGTCCAGCTGCCTCTCCTGCCGCTGCTCCAGCTGCTCCGGCCGGTGTTGCTGCTGTTGCAGCTGCTGCTGCTGTTGCAGCTGCTGCTCCAGCTGCCTCTCCTGCCGCTGCTCCAGCTGCTCCAGCCGGCGTTGCTGCTGTTGCAGCTGCTGGTCCAGCTGCTGCTCCAGCTGCTCCAGCTGCTCCAGCTGCTCCTGCAGTTTGAGCCGCTGCTGCCACTGCTCCTGCTGTCGCTCCAGCTCGGGCCGCCGCAGCTGCTTCAGTTCCAGCTCGGACCCCGGCTCCACTGGCACGAGCTCCAGCTCCACCACCACCTCCTCGGGATCCAGTGGCCGCGGCTGCTCCTGCTGAAACTGCTGCTCCTGCAGCAGCTGCTGTAACTGTTGTTGCTGTAACAGCAGCTGCTGTAACTGTTCCTGCTGCTGCTGCAACAGCTGCTGCTGCTCTAGTTGTTCCTGCTGCTGCTGCAGCCGCTGCTGCTGCAGCCGCAACTGCTCCTGCTGCTGGCGGAGCTGCTCCTGCTGCTGGAACCGCTGCTCCTGCTCCTGCTGCAACTGCTGCTGCTGCTGGAACCGCTGCTCCTGCTGTTGCCGCAGCTGTTCCTGCTGCTGCCGCAGCTGCTCCTGCAGCTGGAACCGCTGCTGCTGCTGCCGCCGCAACTGCTCCTGCTGCTGCTGCAGCTGCTCCTGCTCCTGGAACCGCTGCTCCTGCTGCTGTTGCAGCCGCTGTTTCTGCTGTTGCTTCTGCCTTGGCTGCGCTGGGAACGCCCCCTGCTGCTGCATCAGCTTCAGTTGCCCCTGGAGCGCAGTTCTGGGTTCTTCCTGTAGCGCCTGCTGTTGTGGGGGCAGCTGCCGGTGCCCATCCTGCTGCCACAGCTGCGGCCCTGGCACTTGCTGCATCGGTGGCAGTGGGGGCTTCCACCGCTGATGCTCCTGCCGTTGGTGTTTTTTCCGCAGTTTCCGCTGTTGCCGAGGCAGCTGTTCTTGTCTGTCTTGCTGCTGCTGTAGTTCTGGCTGATGTCTTGATGGCTGCTTCGGTGGCCGTGGCTGCTTTTTTGATGGCCGCGGCTGCTTTTTTGGTGGCTGTGGCTGCTTTTGTGTCTGCGGCTGCCATGGCTGTGGCTGCTTTTGTGGCTGTGGCTGCCATGGTTGTGGCTGCTTTTGTGGCTGCAGCTGCTTTTTTTGTGGTCGCGGCTGCT
Organism: Noctilio leporinus; assembly: GCA_004026585.1. Lineage (NCBI taxonomy): Eukaryota > Metazoa > Chordata > Mammalia > Chiroptera > Noctilionidae > Noctilio > Noctilio leporinus. The sequence goes on along the minus strand of PVIW01000470.1, from coordinate 394,442 downwards.
TTTTTTGTGGCCGCGGCTTTTTTTGTGGCTGCTTTTGTGGCTGCGGCTGCCATGGCTGTGGCTGCTTTTGTAGCTGTGGCTGCCATGGCTGTGGCTGCAGCTGCTTTTTTTGTGGCTGTGCCTGCTTTATTTGTGGCTGTGGCTGCCATGGCTGTGGCTGCTTTTGCGGCTGTGGCTGCCATGGCTGTGGCTGCAGCTGCTTTTTTTGTGGCTGTGCCTGCTTTATTTGTGGCTGTGGCTGCCATGGCTGTGACTGCTTTTGCGGCTGTGGCTGCCATGGCTGTGGCTGCAGCTGCTTTTTTTGTGGCTGTGGCTGCTTTTGTGGCTGTGGCTGCTTTATTTGTGGCTGTGGCCACCATGGCTGTGGCTGCAGCTGCTTTTTTTGTGGCTGTGGCTGCTTTATTTGTGGCTGTGGCTGTTGCCACCATGGCTGTGACTGCTTTTGTGGCTGTGGTTGCTTTTTTGGTGGCTGTGGCTGCTTTTGTGGCTGTGGATGCCATGGCTGTGGCTGCGACTGCTTTTGTGGCTGCAGCTGCCATGGCTGTAGCTGCTTTTGTGGCTGTGGCTGCCGTGGCCGTGGCCGTCGTGGCCGTGGCCGTCGTGGTTGTGGCTGCTCTGACCGCTGCAGCTGCAACTCCTGATGTCTGGGCCGGGCTTCCTCTGCAATCTCACAGGCCCTCTTTGGAGCTGAGATCACCAGCCGTGTTCGGTTGCTGCTCCTCTCCCGGGCCTCTTTTTTCTTCTGACTCTCACTCCCACCGTGGCCACCTGGGGTGGAAATGGCAGGAAGCCATGCCAGCTCTGGGTCCAGATCGTCAGGACCCCCTGAGCCTGTCCTATGCACAGATGCTCTAGGATACATGATTGAGCTCTCAGCAGGGACCCAAAAGCACTGGGTCAAGTGACAATGGCAGCATGGCAGAAACTGCAATACCCAAAGGTGTGGTGTTGTCTTGGAAATGCACCCCAAAAACTGCTGGTCACATCACTCAGTACCCCAGCTCCCCAGCCCCCTCTCTGGGTTATGCCCCACACAGACTCCATGCTTGGCAGTGACACCAGCATGGGGACCTGGGCTCCCTAGCAGAAGTTCCCTGTGCCTAGTCATCATTCAGTGGGCTTCAATGAACTGGCCATGCCAAAGCACAAGCCTGTGCTGCACTTTGTCCTCGGTTAGGGTTACACCTTAAATAAATAAAACCTGCGGTCTCTGTGAATAAGAATCTCTGTAAAGCTGCCTGCAAGTGTCACCAGAGTTTCAGAGAAAACACGGGATCTCCAGTGGGAAGCACCCCCTACCAGTTGGCAGCTGTCCAATGCCTGCAGGTTAGCACCCCTCCTTCCTATGACGCAGCTTAACAACACCCACCCTGCCAGCTCCTGGCAAGGCAGGAAAAGCCCTGGCACATCCCCTAGAACCTGGTGGAGTCTCTCCCCCTGTGGGTTATGACTTAGTCTGCAAACTAACAAACAGTTTGAACATGCCAAGGATCAACTAGCTCCGTCTGAAACATCCTAAAATGGGACAAGTTTGAGATTGTTATTCTGGAATGGGAAAGGCTAACTCATAGCCCACATAAGCATGGCAGGTGGCCAGTTCCCTGAATCTGGGGACCTGAGTTTCTCCATCTGCAAAAGGAGACAGAGCCTTTCAGGGACACTGAGAACCAGAGAAGGGAAACCCACCACGCAGCGTGGAGCAAGCACAGGGCGAGCCACTCTGTCGCTGAGTGTCAACTTCTGCACACACCCACAGGCAGCTTCTTGTCGTGGGCACCGCTCCGGGGTGAGCAGAGGCACCAAGAGGCTTTCCTCGTTCCCAAGTCTGATTTCAATGTCTGTTCGTCCTACAGCACCCTAGTTTCAACGTTGTCATGGAAAGCAGAGATTTGGTTTACAAAATTTTGCCTTCTGTTCACTTACCCAGGAATATAGTCACTTAATGAAACCAAGGAATATCTACATAGACATAGTTTCCTTTTAGAAAACTATCCCTAGTAACCAGGAGGGTGCACTTCCAGGCAGCCAGCGGCCCGCTGCCATGCAGGCCCCTTCTCTGCCACAGCAGGCCTGCAGCTCTGTCAAGGGGTCCCCACTGGGGGCCTGAGGTCTATCTCCTGGTTTAGGTCGGAGGCACCCCCCAGCTCCTCACCTGAGAAGGTGTCAGGCCCTGGGCCCCCATCTTCAAGACGCCGATGCTCCAGCATGAAGGTCCCTGTCGCCGGCCCCAGCTCCATCCTGGCGATCAAACCAAGATTCCAGGGAAGCAGCTATGCTGAGAGGAAGGAATGAAGGAAGCTGTTCAGATGGGCAATGGTGCCAAGAGTGTGAACCCCCAGCCATGGCACTGACAGCTAGAGAACCCCAAGTCTGCTGCAGGCCCCCCCACAGCAGGCAGTCCCACCCCCTTTGGAAAGAAGGCAGGTGCAGTCCACCGCTGGGGAAAGAGGACCCGTGCAGCCTGGAGGCTCAGCCCCAGGCCCGTCCCCGGGTGGGGGCGGTCCTTCCGGGTGCAACCCCACCCTCGGCAGCTGCCCTGCACCTAGAGGCCTGCGGGAAACCAGACCCTCATTTGGATAGGGAGCTGAGTCCCACAGGGACATCTGGGAAGTTTGCAGAAAAGAGACTCATCCATCCCATGTTTCCCTGCCCTAGTCAAAGCACTGACAAGTCTTCACTATCCGGTCCCCTGCTTTCCAAATTGGGGGTTTGCCTCGCCTTCCAAGGCCACCAGCAGGCCATGGGTTACAGGTCACATGTGTCCTGGTACAGGCTCAGCTCCATGGGAAGGCAGGCTTCCAAAAGCACTACAACCCATGGAATTGGCCAGCTGCAGGCCTGGCCCTGTGCCCAGGGGCCCCTAAGATCTGGAGGGCTCCCTGCCTCTCTGTGTCCACCTGGCCCCTGCAGGGGTGTCCCCACATCCAGGCCTCCCTCCCTTTTTTACAACAGAATGACTCCAGGTCCCTCTAGCCTTTTAGAACCCAGTCTAAGACCTGTTAAGAGAAGCGTTTTGGGTTCACCCAGCTCTCCTGCCCGCTGGGCCTCACCTGGTACAGCATTTCCTGCTTCTCACAGCAGCCTCTGCACTAATGAAGATGTGATCAGCAGGGGCTGGAAGGTGAAGGCCAGAGCGCTCAGCCAGCTCCTTCCTGCTGCACCTCCATCTAGGAAGAGCAGGGGGAGCCACTGGGCCCCCTGGGCACCTTTCTGGGCACTCAGGGGGTCGGCCCCTGTCAAGGTTGCCGAGGTTGCCTTGGGCCAAAAGAAGGGGCAGAGCTGAGTTCAAGAGCAGAAGTTGGTGGCGGCTCCCTGGGGCCAGGAGCTGGCTGGGAGGAGACGGAGCCCCATCCAGCGCGGGGCTCAGAGCTGGCCGGGCGCGACCACAGTGGGCACCACAGGCTCCGGAGCTGGCCAGGTGGCGTGGCCGGCGCTGAGGTTGGCAGGTTCTGGGCGACACCTGTCTCAGCTCGGGAGGCTGAGCCCAGGGCAGTCCGGGCCCGCCTGTCTCCGCCGGCAGCCACAGGTGCCCAGATCCCGCGGGCCTCGGGCGGGCAGCGGGCGGCGCGGCCGCGCGGGGGTCTCCGTTTGCTCGCCCGCCCACCCGAGCATGTGCCTGGCCCGCCTGCGTCCGAGCGGGCAGCGGCCGGGCCGGGGTGGGGGCGGCGGGGGCTGGCACAGGAAGTACCCCCAGCATCCGCATCCTGTCCCCCGCCGCCGTGCGCCCCCGCGCCGCGGCCCCTGCCGCCGCTCTAGGCAGCGGCGCGAGCTCGGTGGGCTTAACCCTTCCCAGCCCGGCCGCTCCGCGCTCCGAGGGACGCGAGGGAGGACCCTGCAGCGCCGAGAGAGCGGCGCGCCCGCCGCACCCAGCCGCGAGCGTCTGCGCCGCCCGACAGTCGCCGCGCCCGTGTTGGGGAGGCTCCCGGCCTCAGGGCGCCCCCGTACGGGGTACAGTTGTGGTAATTGGCTCTCAAGGAGATGACGCTGAGTTCATGGGGGGGCCGTGACCCAGCGGGCTCCGTACGGGCTCCCCGTCCGCACCAGGGACCCTCCTCCCGAGCGCGGGGCGCGGGGAGTTGGTGCCCGCCCGGGCCGCGTTAGCTGGAGAGCTGAGCTCGCGCTCGCGTCTGCGGACCCCTTGCTCCCTCCCGACGCGCGCAGGGCGGGTGGTCGCGCTCGCTCCGCGGCCTCTCCCTCTGCCGCCCCAGGCCCGGCCGCCCGGAGGCGCTGAGCTGCTGGCTGCCCGCGTCCTGGCTCCTCTGGGAGGCCCTACTGACCATCTCAGCCCATCGCTTCGCTGCCCGGCCCTCCGGGAGATGGCATTAAAATCGGGACACTCCGACTCGGAAAAAACCAAGGTCTGGGGGTGGAGAGCTGTTCCTGGGGTGGAATGTGGGGACGCCCACCTGGGGTAGGCGTGGGGCGGGGAGGACAGGAACCCTCCTGGGCCACCTATGGACCCTCCCTGGCCTCACGCGCTGGAGTTCGGGGCTTCCCCTCCCGCCCGGGCCGCAGAAGCGCGCACTCTGCGCCGCGGTCTCGCCAGCCGGGTGGGCGCTCTGCAGGGCGGAGGGTCCACCAATAACCTCAGTGGGGAACGAGGGCAGCAAGGACCGAGCTCTGGAGGAACGCGGGCAGGGGTCTCCTCCAGCCAGGGGACCCGAGGAATGGAGACAGCACCCGGGCAGCGGCGCTGAAGGATAAGAGAACTTGTGCGGAAAGAGGCGGGCGCGCTCCTTCCCCTGCCGCGAGCAGGGCTGTCTGTCTCCCGGGCTCCTCGAGTCTCCCTGGGCTGGCTCCTTCCCCACCGCACCTGCTCATCCTCTCCATGCTCCCTGCTTGAAAACACGAAAGCCCGTCTCTCTCCTGCCCTGGGTGGCCGAACTTCCCAGAAGGATACCCCATGGTGGTTCTGTCCGAACTCCCATCTGCCCACCCAATTTCCCCCTCTCCATCCTGGCCCCCCACCCCATCACCCCACCAGACAGCCCCTTTCATGTCACCAGTGGCCTCTATATCACCAAACCCCTCATCTTAGGATACATCTGGCCAGCACTGGACACCTCTCTGGTGCTGCCCAGACTTCCAGAGCCGCTGGATTCTCCTCCCCCGTGGTCAGCGCCCACCCGCGCTTGCACTGGACTCCTGTGCGGCTCCGCCTCCTTCCCAGGACTGGCGGCTCATTTTCCCAGGACGCAGGTCACAGGGAGGCGTCTTCCCAGCCCAGAATCTCCCTCCTGCCCGTCCCTGGACACCCAGCTCAAACAGTCACCCTTTCTCCTTTTTCCCTTTTCTTTTCTTTTTTTCAGCGTAACACAGGTACCTAGTTCAACAATCCAAGAGTTCTGTGCGGCTTTAGCAGCAACAAAAATCCTTCTCGCTTTGAGGCCACTCCGGTGTCTTCTGATAGCCTGGCTTCATCTCTAAATAAGGTGCTGATGATACCGTCACTTGATTTCCCTGGGTAGGTAGTGTGTGTGTGGACGTCCCACTCGGGAAGAGGCCCTTTTCCGTGTAGAACATGTATTTGCCTAATTGGTAAAAAGTTCCCCCAGCTGCCCGTGGCAAAGTAGTGCCATCATTCATTTAACCAGGAGCCTACTGATGGAGCTGTCCCTCATGTTTGGCTACTGCTGACATGCTTGTACGTTAAACGTCATTTACCTGGGGGAGTTCTTCTGCAAATGTGCTTCTGGCATGAGGACACGCTGTTCTGTGTGTGTGTGTGTGCATGTGTGTGTGTGTTGCGGTTGTGGGTACATGAAACAGAGCTCTTTCTTTAAATCAATCTGCTGTAACAGACATGTTACATGTCTTTTTCCATCTGAACAACAGTAACCCTGCTTTTGCCTCCCCCTGTCCCATGCATGTGTGTGTGTGTGCATGTGTGTAATTTTGATAGATAATCCCCCGACAAACTTGTAGCCATTTAAATCATCACCAGCCAAGAATAAAAGTGACTGTGTCCCCGCCACTCTGCTGAATCAACAAGACTCTTGGTTCTGAATTTCAGAAACACCCAGTGAAAGCTGGCTGACAGAGGAGAACACGGTTCTCTCTTTTGACAAGCTGTGCAGTGATAGCGGGTGTAGGATTGATTAAGGACCAGCTTCTCAAGAGGATGGAACGATGCCTGAAGCCTCAGACTAGAGGCACCACATTCTCCATGACGCTGCCTGCCAAAGTGTGTCCCTACTTCTGCTCCCTTTGGGGTTCCAGGAGAACTTACCAGAAAGCCATCTTCTCGGGCTTGTCCCCACATTGGCCAGAGTCATATCCCCTGCCCATTACGGAACCAAGTTCTGACCAGAGGCTGGTGTGGACCCACCACAGTTCACTCCAAGGGAGGGACCCAGGGTGCACGGCTGGTGCCCGGCCGGTGTTTGCTGCAAATGAGGTTCTTTTTTTTTAAAAGATTTTATTTATTATTTTTCAGAGAGAGGGGAAGGGAGAAAAGCAGAGAGGGAGAGAAACATCAGTGTATGGTTGCCTTTCAACTGCCTCCAGCCATGGATCTGGCTGGAGACCTGGCTTGCAACCTGTTTATGTTGCCCTGGCTGGGAATCGAACCAGCAACCTTCGGGTTCACAGGCTGGCGCCTTATCCACTGTGCCACCAGCCAGGGCTCAAATGAGGTTCTTTATCAAGAAGGAGATGGCCAGCTAGCAGATTGCCAGTGGTCCTGCCACAGAAACTTGCTAATAATAGTGTGTTAACAATTGCCAGCGTGATAGACAAGATCACTTCACTACTCTAGTTGGCATTTTAAAAAAGATTTTATTACTTCTAGAGGGAGTGGAAGGGAGAGAGGCAGGGAGGGGGAGATAAACATCAACATATGGTTGCCTTTCACCTGCCTCCAGCTGGGGACCTGGCTGGAGACCTGGCTTGCAACCTGGTTATGTGCCCTGGCTGGGGAATTGAACCTTCAACCTTTAGGTTTGCAGGCTGGCGCTTTATCCGCTGTGCCACCAGCCAGGGCTGGCTCACTTTAGATCTGCTGGGTAACCCGTGCTTCCTCTTTCTCTGTAGATGCACCACCCTCGCCTTTTATTCCTGTAAACGGAGCGAGTGCCAGGGTTTTACTTTAAGCACATGGTCCTGATACTGGAGCTTTCTGGGCCTGTCTCTGCTGTCGGCCGCAGCTGCTGGTTCCTGGTCCTGGCGCCCTGTCCCCGTTTTACCCTGCTTATAGGTTGCTGTCCTTGAACAATCCTTGTGGCCTTTCCTCCAGAGGACGTGTGTTTGCTCTGTCAGGTACCCAGGAGGCCCATACGTCTAGGGGCCCCCATGAACCAAGGTCATAGCAGGAGGCACCTTGGGTAACCCATCGAGTCACATGGGGTAAGGACCAGCTGGTCACTGGCTGTTCAGGAACAAGCCTTTTCTTTGGTTTCCCCATGGTCTGTGCGGGGCTGGAGAACCTTCCCACAGTCTCCTGTTCTCCCTGAAGGTATAGCCTTGGGGCTCCAGAAAATGGGGAGAGGGTCACTAAGTAGACCTTGACTTTGACCCTGAAGCCCTAAGGCCCTCATGGCAGAAGAGCCTGAGGAGCCTGCCTCCCCAGCACCCGACCTGGAGCCTCATCACAGCCTGCTGGCACAGAGGTGCTGAAATGCACTGATAAAAATTTAGTTAAACAAGTAGCACATGAGTGCATCATCCTTATTTTATTTTATTTTATTTAAGATTTTATTTATTATTTCCAGAGAGAGAAGGGAGAGAGGCAGAGAGGGAGAGAGGCATCAGTGTATGGTTGCCTTTCACCTGCCTCCAGCTAAGACCTGGCTGGAGACCTGGCTTGCAACCTGGTTATGTGCCCTGACTGGGAATCGAACCAGCGATCTTTGGGTTTGCAGGCCGGCGCCTTATTCACTGTACTAAGGTCATCCTTATTTTATTTTATTTTTAATTTATTTTTAAAAAGATTTATTTATTATTTTTCAGAGAGAGGGGAAGGGAAAGAGGCAGAGAGGGAGAGAAACATCAATGTATGGTCATCCTTATTTTAAAAAGTAAGCCCTGGCTGGTGGCACAGTGGACAAGGCACTGGCCTGTGAACCCCCCAAAGGTCGCTGGTTCGATCCCCAGCCAGGGCACATACCCAGGTTTCAGGCCAGGTCTCCAGCCAGGTCTGTAGCTGGAGGCAGGTGAAGGGCAACCGTACGTTGATATTTCTCTGCCTCTCTCCCTTCCATTCTTTCTGGAAATAATAAAGAAAATCTTTTAAAAATAAAAACAAAATCAAAACTTTAAAACCACACAGAGAAAGGCCTCTGTGAGCACTCCATTTCCAGCACCACCCCCAGAGGTTTCCAGTGTTCGGGGCAGTGTATGTCGTGTCTAACATGGACGCCTGCACACGCATGTGTCTGTGGGAGAGCTGCGTAACCATTGGGTCAGTTTCCTCTCTGTGCCTGACACTGCGCTCTCCACAATGCTGTGTGTGTGCTCCCCGAGCAATACTTCTGGGGCATCTTCCCCTGCCAGCAGCCCACGGACCAACCACAGGAAGCCCCCACAGGTCAGCCCGAGCACAGCGTTGGCTGGCTGGAGGGTGCGGCCTGGGAAAAGCGGAGGGCACTCCGTTCAAGGGCACGTGAGCGCAGAATCAAAACTCACACCAGGGCCAGAGAAGCCCCTTCTAGTCATTCTCCATTCTCCACCGCCCTCCTGACTTCTAACACCAAACCTGGATTTCTAAGTTAAGAAAATACAGCATCAATCATCCTGGCTGGTGTGGCTCGGTGGGTTGAACACTGGTGTGCAAATTGAAAGGTCGACAGTTCAATTCCCAGCCAGGGCACATACCTGGGTTACGGGTCAGGTCCCCAGTTGGGGGCATGTGAAAGACAACCAACTGATATTTCTCTCCATCTTTTACTCCCTCCCTTCCCTTCTCTCTAAAAATAAGTAATAATAACCTTTCTTTTTTTTTTTTAAAGATTTCATTTCATTATTTTCAGAAAGAGGGGAAGGGAGAGAGGGAGAGAGGCAGAGAGGCAGAGAGACATCAATGTACGGTTGCCTTTCACCTGCCTCCAGCCACAGACCTGACTGGAGACCACCTGGTTTGCAATCTTGTTATGTGCCCTGGCTGGGGAATCGAACCTGCGACCTTTGCGTTCGCAGGCTGGTGCCTTATCCACTGTGCTACCAGCCAGGGCCAACCTTTCTTTTTAAAAAAGAAAAAAATAGACCATAAATAAATGCATTTCTGCTCTTGCCAGGTAGCTCAACTGGTTAGAGCACTGTCCTGCTACACCAAGGTTGCAGGTTCAATCCCCGGTCAGGGCACATCCACGTAGCAACCAATCATACACACATAAATGGAACAACAAATCGGTTTCCCTTCCTCTAAAATCAACAGTTACTATTGCAAACGTATGATGGGTAATAACTAATAATAAATTTATACAAATAAATACACATTTCCATCTTGAACACTCGGAAGTCGCAGCATTCACCTGGGCGAGCTCCAGGTGCTCGCTGGGGTAGCAGAGGTCCCAGCTCCCCCTGGTGTCTAACTCGGGAACTTCATTGCTGATTTTACCTGGCGGGGGGTCCCTAGGGGGCGGGTCCTCCACATGGCTCTTCAAGCTGTTTCTGGATTTTCCATTTTTTCCCCTTTTTATTAAAAAAAAAAAATGCATTATTTAATTATTTTTAGAGAGAGGTGAAGGGAGGGAGAGAGGGAGAGAAACATCATTGTGTGGTTGCTTCTCACACGCCCCCAACCGGTGACTTGGCCCGAAACCCAGACTGTGCCTTGACTGGGAATCGAACCTGTGACCTTTCGGTTCGCAGGCTGATACTCACCAGCCAGAGTGTGGATTTTCCGCATTGAAAAAAATACTAGCCTTGGCTGGTGGCCCAGTGGATAAGGTGCTGGCGGGTGAACCCAAGGGTCGCTGGTTCGATTCCCCAGCCAGGGCACATAACCAGGTTGCAAGCCAGGTCTCCAGCCAGGTCTGTAGCTGGAGGCAGGTGAAAGGCAACCATACAGAGAGGGATGCCTCTCTCCCTCTCTGTCTCTCTCCCTTCTCCCCTCTCTCTAAAAATAATAAAATCTTTAAAAAAAATACTGCAGTGTTTCCATAGATTTTGTGTGTGCGCACACACACGTGTATCTCCAAGAGAATGGGAGCATAGCCTTGTGCATAACGGCGTCCTTCATAAAAGCCACAGGGGTCCAAATGTCCACCTACTAATGGGCGGGTAGACAAAACATGGCACACGCACACACTGGAACCTTACCTGGCCGTGAACAGTGACGAAGTACTGGCATACGCAACATGGATGAGCCTTGAGCACACCGGCGCACGGCGCTCAGGGAGAGAAACCAGGCACCCAAGACCCCAGGCTGAACGCTTCGGTTTACATGAAAGGCCAGAAAAGGCAGGTCTGCAGGGACAGAGACTGTCCAGGAGGGGGTCAGGGGCTGGCAGGAGAGTGGCTGTTGACAAGTACGGGGTCTCTTTTTCAGATGATGCAACGTTTGTTCAGAGTTAAACTTTATTTATTATTGTATTACAATTGTTTCACGTTTTCCCCCTTTGCTCTCCACGGCTCTCAAACGCCATTTAAAAAGACTCCAGACGGCGGTCACTCACTCGCAGGCCTGCCCCGCGCTGCACACCGGCTGTGGCTGTGGCTGTGGCTGTGGGAAGCTGACTGAGCACCTGGGGCCCCGAGCGAGACCCTCGCTTCAGGTGCTGGTCGACCAGGTGCACCTGCATCCTTACCTGGGGGACGCCCCACCCCAGACTCGGACACACCCTGGGCGCACACACGAGCCTGGCCTGGTCGCATCTTCCAGACCTCGGCCTCCAGCTGGCAACGGAATGGTAAACAAGCCGACAGGGTTCCATCTCGTCCCCACGGGCTAATCTCAGTCCTTCAATGCTCACTGGCCGCCTCTCACTCCTCCCTTTCGGCCTGGGAGCCCAGGGTACTGACTTCCCTTCCCCCCAAACCAGCAAACGAGACCTCGAAGCATCGGTGCCAGAAAGAAGGTCCCTGAGGGGAAAAGTGGACTGAAGCCGGCTGAGCACCCCAAGGCGCCGGCAGAGCTGGGCCACCCCACGTGCTGTCTGCTGCGTCCATCAAAGGGGTGGCCACAGCTGTACCCCGTCTTCTCACCAGGACAGGGAAGGCTGGGGAGGAAGCCACCGCAGCTCACATACAGCACGTTCTTAAAATACATTCCACACCTACACAATTGTTTAGAAAAGTTTTATTTGAACACGTGAAAGAAAAATTAGAGACCCCAGTGAAACAGACGCGCCCCGTCCTGGGTGATGGCGCCTCCCTTGCAGGTTTCCTCGCACGGCACCCAGGGCTGGCGTGAGCCCGGGGCCACCCGCGTCAGCTCGGAGCTCATGGAGCTCGCGGAGTGGCCTGTGGTCATGGCAGAAACACGTCCTGTTCACAAGGAGAGCAGCAGACGTGGGTGTGCCAATGCTGCTTCGCACACCCGTGTTCCCGACAGCACAGGCTCAGAGCATGTGCGTCTAAAATGACACATGAGGTGACAGGCTCTCAGAACTGGCATCTTTTAAAGATACTGTGTCATTCTGCCCAGGGCTGGACACTTCCTTTTGTCTGTCCAATCTGGACTCATGAATGTGACCAGGTAGGAGGCACCTGGTCAGTGATGTCACGGAACTTCTGCCCCAAGACAGTCCTGCTGGTGAGGAGGGGCTGCCAGCTCCCGAAGGTCCTCTTCTAGGGGGCCAGTCACCCCTCTGGAAGGCTCCTCCGCCCAGGCTCAGAAGGCACGGTGCCACGCAGTGGTTGGTGGGCCAGCCTAGCGGATGGGCCGGAATGGAAACGCCATGCCTGAGAGGAAGGTGTGCCCAGGGTGCGTGGGCAGGGCGGCGTGGGCGGCGGGGTGGGCGGGCACAGCCCCGTAGCCCAGCGGGGGCGTGTGGATGTGTGGGTAGAAGCCAGGGGGCAGCGCCGCGTGGGATGACTGCTGCACGGGACCCGAGATCACCAGCTGCAGCAGGCTGCAAACACAAGGACAAGGGTTAGGGCCCGGACTCTGATGGTGGTCACCCGACACACAGTACCAGGCGGCCCTGTCACCTGGACTTGGTGTCCTGGGGAGACTGGATAGAAGGCCTGGGCATGGGCAGCCCTCACACGGGCCCAGAGAGGCATCCAATGCAGGTACGGAGCCCTAGGTTTCCAGATGGGGAAACTGAGAGCAGATGGCTGGGGAGGAGTAGGGGTGGGGTGTGGGGGTGATAGAATTTAACCAGGATGGGGCAGAGGGGAGAGGAGGGCCAGCAGTGGGAAAAGCCAGGATCCTACAGGTGACAAGGCAGCAATGCAGAGGGAGGGACCTGAGGAAGACACAGGTGCCCCAGAGGCAGGGGGAGGCAGGAGCCCAGGGTAGGGGCCGAGGGCCATGGAAGCAGCCTCAGCATCTGTGTGGGCCTCAACTGCCTGCATTTAGGAGGGTCGTGCCTGACCGAGGCCTGGCAGGAAGCAGGCCGGTTTTCTGTCTTTCCTAATGACACCCAAAGCTGCCTCCCTGACACCGAGTCCTGGACAGACGTGGACGCAGCCTGACCCACCTTCAGGGGCCCCTGCCCCGTCGACTCCCGCCCAAGGAGCCTCAGACCCGCTGGCCCCCTGGGTGCTGGATCCTTCGCTCGGGGTGGGGGACAGGCTTCCAGCCTCCCTCCAACTTACCCAGGGTCTCTGTACCCTTCTTCCCACCCTGACTCCCTCTGCTCCCTGTGACCCCCAAGCGACAGGTGCGGAACGCTCCTCGGGCCTGGGTTCTCCTCCCCCAGGGTTGGGGCTCAGTAGCCCCCACCCCCAGAAACCCTCTGCCCCCCTGAAGTCAGGGTTTTCCTGATGCCGGTCCCTTCGGAAACACCCTGTCGGTTTCCTCCTATTAGTCTCACCTCTCTGCCTGCACTCTCCCTGCCCCCCTCCAGCTTTCCAGGCCTCAGCCCACTCTGCAGTCAGCCTCAAGGGACCTGTGCTCCGACCCACCCCAGCTGGGCCCCTCAGGCCCAGGGCCTCAGCTCCAGCACTGTCCCTGGTTCCTGGGTCTAAGCCCAGCGCTCCCTCCCCAACACCAGGTCCCAGCGGCCCGGTCCTGTTCCCACCTGTCACCTCCCGTGGCTGCCGTCCCAGGGTACCGTGCCTGCTACTCTTGGGTGTGCCCCGCCAGCTGTCGCCCACCACCTGCGGACAGAGCTCCCGCCACCTCCAAGGACCAAGTTTGCGCCCCGACAGAGGACAAGGGCAGAAGAAAGTTGGTGCCTCGCAGTGTGGTCAGAAGCTCTTCTGGGTCCCTTTTCATTTATGTACTTTTTTAGGACTGGGTAAGGAATTCGATCAAAATTAGGAAAGAGGAAATAAATCTAAGGAGGGTATTTAGAGGCAAAATTCAGATCACGTGTGTGTGCACCGTCACACCCTGGCAGACACGGAGGGCCCAGCAAGTTTCGGGTCTCGCTGGAAAGGTAGTAACACCAAGGAGATGCCCAGAAAGCAAAGGCTGTTCCTGGCACCCGTCCTCTCCCGGCCGCACCAGGGCCGGGCTGCCCGGAGGCTGGGTTCCGGGATGGGCTCGTCAGGAGGGGCAGGGCCCGGCTGGGGCTGTCAGGAAGCTCCAGAGAGGTCCCAAGGGAGACCCCTAGTTATGGCACTAAGATGATGAAAGATTCATCCCTTACTATTTTAATGCCCTGAAAACACTAACATTTCTTTAACAGCTGTGCAGAGAAGGGAAATATTACAATGGGATTATTGTAAGAGGGGTAAAAGGTCCCAATTTGTATGAATATGTCCTCAGATGTCCGGGAATTTTCCTGGAGCCAGAAAAGCACCAGGGTACATGGGCTCCTGCGGGAATGGCCCTCTGCATGGCCCGTCCACGCCGCAGGCGAGCCCCACACCCCGGACCCTGTGTTCCCCCGGGGCCCACTGTGCGCCACCTGCCCGAAGCTTCCCCCAACCACACACGAGGGCGGGCCTGTGGCTGCGGCTTCTCACTGGTAGCCCGTGAATCAGCATCTTTTAGGTCCCGCGTCCTCAAATGACACACGTTAGTGCCTGAGCTTGCCACCCCTGCCGACACGGGCCCTGGCACATGCCCTCTGCGCACGCTGCCGCCAGCCTTGGGGCCCTGCCACCGCCACGGAGACCGACGCGACCGGACCGTGGGGAAAGAGCACCTGCCGGCCTCCCGGCTGGCTCTTCCGGGCCATGGCCGCGCGCTGCGGGCAGCTGGAGCCAGCGGTTCTTTATACGGGCTGCCACTTTCAGGGCTGCCACGTCCGCCCTGCTGGTCACTAGAGTCGCTAACATCCCTGCCGCAGCTGCCCCTTGACGCAGCAGCATGTTCTGACCCGATGAAACTCTCCCAACTAAGCATCCCGCCGAGGGAGACTTCGGTTGCTTCCAGGTTTTTGCCGACGCGGCATCTGCACGAAATAGTTCTGTGCACACAGCCTTCCGCCTCTTAGAGCCAGTGAGGTTAACGGGATTAAGAAGAATCCCTAAATTTCGGAAATGAGAGCAAAGCAACTGCTTAGATGCTACGGGACAAGCTGTTCCCAGCGTCGGCCGAGTGACCCCCGAAGCTCCCAGGCGAGGCTGGGGGGGCGGAGACCTGGGGCTGGTGGGCTCTCCTGCCAGTTTTCCGGAGGAGAAGAGGCAGACGAGGAACCTGCCTCAGGCCACACTCACAGGAAGCGGCAAGGCTGGGCTTCCTCCTGGAAGCGGTGGCCACAGACCCTGCTTTCCATCACGTCATCGCTGCTCCCCACTGTGGGACAGAAACCGCCCCTTACAGCGTCCTACACGCTGCCGACGAGGCTAAAACGTCGGAGGGTCTCCCCGTTTAATCCTCACTACCACCCCCGGGGGGCAGGCGAACGAGCGCCCCATTTTACAAGGGGGTCCGCCAAGGCTCAGAGTGGACAGGCGACCAAAGCATCACAGCAAACGGCAGACAGATGGCGCTCAGAGTCGGGTCCGTGCCGCAAGGTGCCACAGCGCCGGCGTGACCGACACACCGCCCCGGGCTGTGGCTCTGCGGCATTTCCCAAAGGGCGGCGCAACTGGGCATCACCAACGCCACCACCAAGCCTGTGCACACACAAGCACCTGGTGAGGGCGACGCCCTAGGTGGACTCTGATTTCCCTCCTCGACCCCAGCAACATGACCACACTTTCCTCTGATTTACTACTTGGCCTGTCATGGGGGTCACGCCACCTTAGCTGTGTCCCATCTACCATCGGTCCTGAAGGAGCCCCACACAAACAGAATCGAGCCCTGCAGACCAGGGCAGGGGACCCACCCAGCCCCCACCCCGACCACTTACTTGTTATGGGGCAGCCTGGCGCACAAGGTCCTCAGGTCATCTGAAACGAGCAGACAGGTGACTGGGGGTCAGGCTGGAGCAAACAGGTGAGACGTTCACAACGGTCTTTCCAAGGACATTGGTGGGCAGTCGTACTGTCTGGTTCTACTTTTTCCTGCCACCGTTTACAAACTATGTTCTTTTCTTCGATGTCTGCTTTAATCAGTTAGGCCCCACACAGAATTTACCACCTAGGGAAGGGCAGCTCGACCGGCCATGGACCAGAAGCTGGGAAGGGACCCAAGGCAGGCTCCCCTGAGCAGACGCGACACCCACAGCGTCACAAACACGATGAGAAGCGTCCATCGCCAGCGGCCACAGGCAGCGCCGGCAGCCAGCTGTGCCCCGGCACACACAGGAGTGTCACTGGCAGGGGCTCGTGCTCCTGGGGGTGGCCAAGCTCAGGAACCCTCAGAACAGGTGGCAGGAGTGTCATACGCATTTAAACGGACCCATCTTATTGCATGTACATTATTCCTCAATCAAAAAGGGAGCAGGAAAAAAAAGATGCCCTAAGAGCAAAGATACTCAGCTATTACCCTCAACACTGCCCTCGAGGAGGCCCCAGTCCTGGCACCGTGGTCACAGCGCGCAGCCTGGTGGGTCCTGAGGCCATCCCCTCTCTCCCCCATGGTCACCAAAAGCAAGAGTCCTAGAAGAGGCAGAGAAGGGCATCTGCCAGGAGACCCCGCCTCTGCTGGACAGACGATGGCACCCCCGCCAGGCCTGGGCAGGGCTACTCACCTCTGGTGCACAGCAGCGCTCCTGAGGCCATGGCCACCTGCAGCGCCTGGGCCAGGCGGTCCAGGGCGAGCTCGATCTCCCGGCAGGCGTTGAGGGGGTTCAGCTCGTCGGCCAGGCGGTTGACCTCCTCCACCAGCGGCACCATGTGGTCAAACAGGACCAGCCCCAGGCGGCCGTACAGGTTTTTCTCCGTGAGCTGCACCTGTAGCACCAGGAGCACCTGCAGGACGCTGAGGTGCAGCTTTGAGTACAAGAGCTGCGAGTCCCTGTCCGTCCCTCCCAAGTCCTGGGTGGCCTTGGGGGCCACATGTCCATTGGACAGGGAGGGCTTCTTCTTCCTCTTGTAAGCCAGGGGGGCCTTCACACACCAGCGAATCAGTCCCGTGAGCGGGGTGAGTTCTAAAAAGCCTATTGGGAGATTGGCAGCAATCGGAGTATTTAAAAAGGTGATGAGAATCAACCTTGAGTCCTCAAAAATCCAGGTGACAATCATTTCAAGCAGGTCCAGTGGTGGGATGAGGTCATCTGCAAAGACATGTTACGTCAGGAGGGGCTCCAGCACCAGTGACAGCAGCAGGAGGAGGGGAGGTGGACCCCTAAGTTCCTAGGACTTACCCCCTGACACTCATGTTACCTGTTTGCTGTCTAGTTTCCATCTCCGTCCCTAGAACATCCCCCTCCATGAGGGCTGGGAGCCTCGTCTCACTCACTGGTATGTCCCCAGTGACAGGACCATGTGGCCCAGGTAGGGCTCATCAACTACCTAACTCAGCAATTACCTACAACTCCATTATGCCTTGAAGAAAGTTCATTCTATGTGTCATTTGAATAAAATCCACCACTCTGCACCCTTCCCTGTGAGCACATTTTATCCAAGTTTGGAGTCTCCTCCAGGGAGTTCAGTCAATGACCTGTCAGCTGCCAACGGCCACCCGGCCCCAAGCCCAGAACCCTTGTCGAACCAAGAGCCCAACCTCGTATGACCCGGCGCTGGCAGGTCCCACAGACAACAATAATACAGACAAATGCTAGCATTTCTTTTAGGCTGCTCCGTCCCAGCGCTGGCCACATTCCTTTACGGAGATTCACATATTTAATCCCAGTAACTCCAGAGAAATTGGGACACAGTGATGTCTAGCAATTCCCCAGGATTCATCAAAGTACACAAAGGGCCCAGTTCTGTCCCCAGGTGGCCTGCCTCTCAACCCCGAGGCTGTGCATGGGAGTGGGTCCCTGGCCTGCACACCCCTCAGCTCATGACAGAGCCCCAGCCAGGGCCAGCTCGATGACGGAGGGGCATGGGGTGAGACACGCGTGGCTGACAGGCTCCTAAGTGCTCGTTCTCAGAGACGCTGGCCTTTGCCCCTGAGCCTACACCTGCTGTCTAGGTGTTGAACCACCACACCCAACCCCACTCTTCAGTTTAAAATGACAGCCAACAGCAGGAAGTGGCTGATGTGACAAGATAAACAGTGGGCAACCCTGTGCCTAGTTCCTAATCCCTGAGACGCATCTGTCTGGGAAATGCCACGGTCACTCCCACTCCTTTGGTATAAGCCCCGCAAATCTAAGCGGAGGCGTCTCTGAGAACCTGGAGCAGGGTATGCATGCATCCCTATGAGTGCATGTGAGCATGGACTGGAGGGAGAATGTCCCCATGGCCTCCCTACTCAGAGGCCAGAGTTCTCTGCACCGTTTGGGCCTTTTAAAAGCAGCAGCATGACCATCCTGACAGCAGACTCCAGGTCCAGCCCTCTAGAGCCACCACTGAGGCCAGTGATTTCTGTTTCTCCAAACTCCTCAAGGTGCATCCATGGAATCTGTACAGCTTTTCCTATGTCGGTCACACCTCAATAAAGTGGTTTAGAAGAAACCACTGACAGCCCTGGCCAGTGTGGCTCAGTTGGCTGGAACTTGTCCAGTGGACCAATGGGTCATGGGTTCCATTCCCAACTAGGGCACATACCCAGGTTGTGGGTTCGATTCCTGATTGGGGTGTGTAGGAGAGGGCAACCAATGAATGTTTCTCTGTCTCTCCCCTTT
This sequence comes from Noctilio leporinus, assembly GCA_004026585.1. NCBI lineage: Eukaryota > Metazoa > Chordata > Mammalia > Chiroptera > Noctilionidae > Noctilio > Noctilio leporinus. The sequence goes on along the minus strand of PVIW01000470.1, from coordinate 376,263 downwards.
CTGTCTCTCTCTCAAGGCGATGAAAGAAAAAGTCCTTGGGTGAGGGTTAAAAAATATTAATGGTATTCTCTGAACATTATTTCTTTTCCAAGTGTTAATCAACCCATTCCAAATGTTAAGGCCAATTTCTTTCTCTGTTGACCTAGAATAACTAAAGACTGAAAGGGCAACTATGATGCTGTCAATTAGATTTAATTACATCTTTCCAGTTGGAAAACAAAAGGCCTGAATACTGTGCCCACTGGGGGTGGGGTGGGGAGAGGGACAGAGGGGAGCAAAAAGGGGATGGATGTAATACAACAACAATTAAAAAAAAAAAAAAAAATACTGTGCCCAGCTACTAACAGCCCTTGGCAGCTTGAGGACAGTGCTTGGGACAATTCCACCCCAGCAGTGAGGCTCCACTCTTGCAAACCGCCAGCAGAGAAATCTGAAGCCTGCATGTGAATGTGACAGTCACTTGAATATTCACACTGTGTCCATACTAACTTTCTCAATAGAACCAAAAAGTTGAACACAGAAAGTTACAAATAAAAGGGGAATCAAGGCCTGGCCAGGTAGCTCAGTTAGTTAGAATTGTCCTGATATGCCAAGGTTGCAGGTTTGATCCCCAGTCAGGCCACACACAAGAACCAACCAGTGAATTTAACAATACGTGGAACAACAAATCGGTATTTCTCTTTTTTTCTCCCCTCTCAAAAATCAATTTAAAAATAAATTAATTAAGGCCCTGGCTGGTGTGGCTCAGTGGATAAGGCACCAGCCTGTGAACCCAAAGGTTGCTGGTTCAATTCCCAGCCAGGGCACATGACCAGGTTGCAAGCCAGATCTCCAGCCAGGTCCCCCAATTGGAGGCAGGTGAAAGGCAACCATACAGTGATGTCTCTCTCCTTCTCTGCTTCCCTCCCTGCCCTTCTCTCACTAAGGATAATGAATTAAAGTCTCTAAAAAAAATTCATTCATTCATTCATTCATTAAAAAGATTTGGGGGTGATCAGAGATCAGAGTTCTCTGCACCACTGTGCCAAAAGCAGCAGCACCACCATCTGGACAGCGGCCTCCAGGCCCAGGCTGCCAGGGCGTGGGGAGGCCATTACTGAACGGAAGTAGGAAATGCTGTGGACAACTTGAGCTGCCAGGTGAGGACAAGACAGGGAGGGTTTGTCAGCCTCAGTGCCACAGCAGAGCCTGGGACAGAAAGCTGGGCTCTGGCGGCTCTGCTGAGAAGGCAAGGGCCCTACCTGCTGCCATAGACCCAGCCCAGTTTAGCCAGAGCTGGGCAGCTGCTTTTGGTTTTCTGTACTGGGACCCACATCCCAGGACCTGACCAGGGGCCATGCTGCTGCGCAGGGACCAGGGCTTCTCCCAGCCAGGGTCAGCTGCCAACTACTGGCCACTGCAGGCCCCTCCTGGCAACGGCTAAGGAACCTCAAAAACATCACCAAGAGGATGCCTGCCTCCCAGTGCGGGGCACTGCGGGGCATTAGCACAGAGAGGTATGGCTGCCCGAGATGTTCCCTCTGCATCGTTTCGTAAGGAAATAATCAGAGAACTGAGAACTGGGGGACATTCTACAAAGCAACAGCCCTGCGTTCTTTAACAAGTCAATGTTGTGGGACTTTTTTTTTTTTTTTTTTTTTTAAAGATTTTATTTCATTATTTTTAGAAAGAGGGGAAGGGAGAGAGGCAGAGAGGGAGAGAGACATCAATGTATGGTTGCTTTTCACCTGCCTCCAGCTACGGACCTGGCTGGAGACCTGGCCTGCAACCTGGTTATGTTCCCTGGCTGGGGAATCGAACCTGCGACCTTTGGGTTCGCAGGCCGGCGCCTTAACCACTGTACCACCAGCCAGGGCTTGGGACATTATTTTAAATGCTGGGAACTGTTCTAGATTTCGAGACCAAAGTGACACGACAGCTCTATACGTGTGATCCCTGCTCTGGATCCTGAATTCTCGAGACCCCCAAAGCAGGGAGGGTGGTTCTAAAAGTCATTATTGAGACAATCAAGGAAATGTGAACATAGGCTATGTACGAGATAATAAATAATATTCTCCCCATATTTCATTTCTTAGATGTGACCATGGGATTATGGTTATGGAAGGGGATGGTCTTGATCTTAGGAAATACATACATAAGTACTTGATACTGGCAACAAACTCAAAAGTTCAGGAAGAAAGTATTTGCGAGTGTGTGGCAGAAAGGAAGGGAAGAAAAGAAAGGGCACGTACATTAACGTTGTAAACTGGTGAATCTAGGTGAGCTAATATGGGTGTTTATTGTAATATTCTTGCAACCTCCCTGAAGTTTACATTTTTTTTATATTTAAATATAAAAGCAAGGATTAAGGCCCTGGCTGGTGGCTCAGTGGATAAGGCGCCGGCCTGTGAACCCAAAGGTCGCTGGTTCGATTCCCAGCCAGGGCATATAACCAGGCTGCAAGCCAGGTTTCTAGCCAGCTCTAGCTGGAGGCAGGTGAAAGGCAACCACACACTTATGTTTCTCTCCCCCTCTGCCTGTCTCCCTTCCCCTCTATCTGGAAATAATAAAATCTTAAGGAAAAAAAAAAACAAAAAACAAAAACTAGGGTTAAAAGAAAAGTCACGCGGGCATGGACAAAATGTAGGACTGACTACGGGGGTTGGGGAAGGGGATAGCGTGGTGGGGGAGTGGGATGAATGTAACACAACAACAATGAAACAAAACAAAACAAAAATAACCACAAAAAAATAGCCTATGGAGAAGTCTGCGTCTCTGCCAGGCATCAGAGCCTAACTTTCTGGGTATCTGCCTCTTGGACCGTCTGAACCAGGCCACTGGGAATCGCTAAGGAAATTCCCTGTCAGCAAATTCCAGAAGTCCAGGTTGGCCCATTCCATAGCTGGTGGTCTAAAATACAACACACATTTATGAGAAAAAAGGCCAAAGCACTGAAATATTCACTAGACAGTGCACCTGGACGTTTGTGGAGTTTGTGGACCAAAAACCAGCCAGCAGCTAAGATTCGCTACCAGGCAGGACCTGTTCAGCACTCACCTGACGACAGGTCATAAAGCGCCGTGACGGAAGTGATGAACTGGCAGCAGAAGCGAGGGCTGGCGCTGAGTACCTGCCTCAGTGTCTGCACGGAGCCTGGCACCAGGCAGCAGTAGTCATCCACCAGGGCCCTGGCCAGCCGCACGCAGTAGACCACGGGTGTCCGCTGGAAAGAAGCCAGACGTGTCATGAGCTAACGGGCAAGTGGCTATGCACATCTGGTGAAGACCACCAGCACCAGCAGGACCCCTGCAGGAGCAGGACGGCCGTTCCCGGCTTACTGAAGCCCACAGACTAAATTCAGCCTGCCCCCCAGTTCTGTGAGTGCGGTTTTACTGACTGTCTAAGGCTGCTACTGCAGCATAGGGCAGAGCTGAATAGCTGTGACAGAAACATGACCCACAAAGGCTGAAATATTTACTATCTTGCCCTTTACATAAGACGCCTGCAGACCCTTGCTTTGAAGCTTGCTTAGGAAAGATCATTTCCTACAACTTCCATAACCCTGTAGTTGAGGCTCCAATGGTAAACATTAACAGCTGCTCCAACTTTGAAGAGGTTTAGTGGAGTTTGTGAATGATCCCAAGATTTAGACCAGTACCCTCTCCATTTCTCCAACAGCTCTGGCCGCTGACAGGTTTCCATAATACCGCCAAGTCCTACATCACCACCTTCCCTGGTCTTTTTCCTTCTCACTTAGACGCTGATCTGGAACTACCACCATGTTCAACAGCTGTTCAGGACGCTACAGATACAGGGCCTGAACCTGGCCTCCAGGGGAAACTGCAGGGAGACAGCAGGCTAGATGTCCACTCAGGCTGAACTCCGCCCACAACACCACACCGGCTGGTCTCCACCCTTCCTTGAGGAAGCCGAAGCCCCTCAGCCTGAGGGCAAACCCTGACCCACCCACCCCTGTCCTGCTGTTCAGTCTGCTCTCATCTTGACAAAATACCAGCACGCTGCATCATGAGAGAGGGATGTAAAATGATACAATGAGTTACAGGACACTAAACTTGGCTTCACAAGGCTCTCAAGGGCTACAGGTAATTTTGAGGTTAAATACTACACACATGATCAATTCAGATGCCCCCGAAATCCTACTGGTGAGAATTAAGGACAATTCCACAGAGATTTACCTGTGTACTACAATGAAAAAAAAAAAAAAAAAAAAATATATATATATATATATATATATGTACATGTAATATATATGTATAGACACATGTATTACACATATATTTTTTGCTGCCCAAATGTTAAGAGTAAACAAGAAAAACATTTAAATAAATTTAAAACAAAACAACACCCAAATGGTTTCAAGAACTCGGGATTGAACAGGTTTGTGAAACTGAACGCGGTAAATTCTGTTAGGGTAACTGTGGGTAGTAATCACAATTTCAGTTAATCATTACTCTAAGTGGATTACCAATTTTTGGAAGACTTTGAGTAACAAAAAACCCAAACAAAACCAACCTCCTTCCAAAACACCATCTAACACAGTATCTCCTGTCAATATACATTTTCCCTTTGACATTTAAAAATACCCTCGAAAGCGTTTATGTTTCTCTTGCTTAGAACAGCCATCCCCTCTGTAATGTCACCCTGGAACAGTACAAAACAACTCACCAGCCAACTGGCCTAAGTGAGCAGAAAACAAGAAAACATGCCACCAATTGACATGTAATGAATGTTAAAAAAAAAAAAAAAAATTCCTGTATTTGAGACTGCTTGCATACTTGTTTTCAAAACCCTAACCTATCATTGTCAACTAAGAAAAGTGACTTTTCACTTGTTCTAAAGACGGAGCCTGTCCTTTGTCTAGTTAATTTACCACTAGAAACTACTGTTTTTCTCAAGAAGGGTCATTGCCTGCGTATAAATATAGGCCTGGGGTTATCAGCCTACAGGAGATGGCATTGGGCAAAGGCCTTTCAAGAAATCCACTTGAAAATTCCTGACGCTAAGGTCCTCTCCAGGGACTCTCGGGAGGAGGCTGTTTCTAGAAAGGTACCTGGAGCCAGGAGGCGGCACACTCCAGCACGGGGATGCGACACACAGCCACGGCCATGGAAACCAGTTTTCCCAACAAGCTCATCCGGCTGTCATCCGCTTTGTTCCCTTGGGGGCTGAAAAGGGACGAGAACATAATCTGCCGGACAGAGTCCTTGGTTTGCTCCTGGAAATAATTGCACATGATTTCAAGAAGTTGGAGCTCCTGAAGTGAATTCAATCTCTATAAAACAAATCCGGGAGAAGCGATGAGAACCTTAGAACAGTTTTGACATGCATATTAATTCATACAACAAGAAATCAGTAAACGTGCTCTTTCCCCCGGGGGGTGCTTCCCACCCCCCCGAAGCCCCGATGCCGGGGAGGAGTCGAGCTCTACTTAAATCCCACGAAATGTCATTACGCCTCATTACGCATCACCGCAGGTGGGAGGAGGGGGGCGCTCAGAAGGACCTACAGAGTTTGACATTCTCCATAACAGGCCTTTTAAGTGTCTTCCTCCTTTAACACCGCAGGAGCTCGGCTGTCACTCGCCCCGCAAAACAAGCGCACAGCTCGCAACGCTCAGGACGCCGGAGGTCCGGGCTACAGCGGGAGGAGCAAGGCCGAGGCCACGACGGAGCCCGGACAGGAAGGGCTAGCACCTGTCACCGAGCCGGGGGCAAAGAGCAGGGGAGTGCGGCTCCGGCCGCCGCCGCCGCCCCGCGCCGCACCTTGGGCTGCGCGCCGCGCTCCTTGGGCACCTGGTACACGAACTCTTCCAGCAGCTCCACCGGGCCCTTGTCCACCATGGGCAGCGCCGCGCTCTGCAGCTGGCTGCTGAAGTAGATGTCCAAGTGGTACAGCACCTCCTTGGCGGCGCTCAGCGCGTCCCGGCGCAGCAGAGAGTGGCGGATGTCGCTCATGGTGCGGCCGCCGCGGCCCCGAGCGCCCGCAGCTCGGCCGCACTTCCGCCCCGAGCGCCGCGGACGCGCCCGCCTCCCTGGAGACAAAGAGGCCGCGACCCGGGCTCCGCCCGCCGAGCCCGGCCTGGGCCGCGGCGCCCGCCCGCCCGCCGCTCCCCGCTCGGGCCCGCTCACGGGGCCATCTCTGCCGCCGGCCAGCGGGAAGCCTGGGTGTGGAAGCCGCGCCACCGAGAGCCGCGGAGCCCGACGCCGCGGAGCCGACCGGCGGGGAGAGCGAGCGCGGCGACGGCGGCCCGCAGGGGTCAAGCTCAGTCCGCGGCGAGCGCCGGCTCTCGGGAGGGCGCCCCCTGGCGGCTCCGTCGGCGGGCGCGGAGGGTAACGCAGCGCCGGAGGCACGTCCCGCCCCGCCCCTGGCCCCGCCCCGCCCCCGCGGCTGAGCCGCAGCGCCCGCGAGCGCTCCCCGGGCCTGCGCCCTGACTCCGCGGCCCGCACGTGGGGTTCCCCTGGGCTCTGCGGGGGGACAGGGTGGCGCGGGCTCCGGCCTCAGCCACTCATCCTAGAGCTGCTGTCTAGCCTGAGCCCAGGGCCTCCGATGACAAACGATGCCTCGCTCCCTCCCACTCCAGTCCTGTCCCCGAAGTCCTTGCTCCCCGGTCCCTCGGTGGCCGGGGAGGGGCGTGGGGCTCGTAGGTGGCCTGCTCCCGAAGACGCTCCCGTCCTAAAAACCCGCGGCACTGCCCAGGAAGCTCTTCCAGCATGAACTGACGTAGTTGAGTTCGAAATTTTAAAAATAGGGCAGGAAAGACTTGAATATGGTGAAGACGGCCACAAGAGGCCAGTGGAGGGCAGGCGAGAGGCCGCGAGCCCGGAGCGTGGCAGGTGTAAAAGGCCTCTGCGGACGGAGAGCAGCCCTGCCTCAGGATGCGGGGCAGGTTAAGGAGATGGAAAAACAAAAACCGCACTCGCAAGGCCTTTCCCTGGGAGGGATGGGCAAGGAGGCACAGCCAGGCACAGCTCCATGTCGCTGGGACCCACCCGCACCCCAGGGGACACAGTCATGGGGTCCCCCCTGTCCAGGAGCTGAGTCTAGAGCGGGGAGACCAAGGTCAACTGGAGCCTCTGGGAAGCCCCCGGGGCACGGGAAGCTACGTTCGTTCCAACAGGCTGAGCGGGCAGAGGACCAGCGAGGGGGTCTGGTCAGGCACTGAGTAAACCCTACTCTCCCCCTCCCTTCCTTAACTGCTGAAGGCCAGCGTGTAAATACAGCTCAGGAAACAGGAGGAAAAAATGCTTGGAAAGTATCCATATGCAGAAATAAAGAAATATATTTAAAAGGCGGTAACACTCCCCATTCTCATTTCTTCTTTTTTTCATAACGTGCAGCAGCAGGCAGAAAGATCTCTCCAAGGTTACTCCAAAGCCCGTGTGAGTGAATGTTCCGGTAGCCCCAGGGCTCTGCTGGTGGGGCTCCCGCTGCAGGGGAGCAATTCTGGGACCAGGTCTGGCCACCTCTGTACCACTCATTCGTAGTCTGGTTGGTGGCAGCCAGGTACAGAGCAAAGCCCAGGAAGCCTCCCAAGAGGAGGCTGAGCAGCACCACGAAGCCCAGCAGGAACACGATCCTCGGGAAGGTCAGGAACAGGTACTGGGGACACAGAAGCAGCAGCAGGTTAGGCAGCTTGTTTGCTGCTATGCAGTTAGCTACTCATCAAATACACGAGGAAAGAAATGTAGATCTTAGTTCGTGCGACAAAACCAAGTCCAGAGGCACAGAAGAGACCAACCTCTTTCAAAATGAAACGGCCACAGAGACACAGGCACAAGGGTACTCGCTGGGCAGCGGCACTGATTTTAAGTCTCTCCTCCCAGAGTTACATGTCCATCCAGGAGGAAGAGTGAAGCCCTGGGACAAGCCAGGGAATAATCAGGAGCCACTCAAATGAGGTCAGTTTCTATGTACTGATTCAGGGCAAGAGAAGATACAAGGATCACAATGGGGACAACACGTGCAGACACAAAAATGACCCTATGGACATGTATGGCAACGTAAACATAGGAAGAAAGCCTAAAGTGTACACGCCAAACTACAAAAGGGGTTGCCTCTGTGTAGTGACAGTGCTGGGAGGGGTGTTTTAAATTTTTTTCCCTTCCTCCCAACTTTGAGATGTAAATTCATGTAACACTGTGAAAATTTAAGCTGCACAACAGTAATGCAAAACATAATGAATGAAATGATTATCACAATAAGGTTAGTTAACATGTCCAGCACCTCAGTTACAATTTTTCTGAGTGGTGAGAACTTTCAAAAGCTAGTCTCTTCGCAACTTCCAATTACATGCAACACAGCATGTAGTCACCATGCTGAATCCAATGCCAGGGCTTGCTCACCTGTGGACAGGAGTCTGTACACTTTGAACACCTTGACTTCTTCCCAACCTCCCCCCGCCTTTCATTTTAGATCTTCTGACTGACTGAATGTTATTTTTTATAATGAACAAAATAATTACAAGAGTTCAACGTTTGTGAAAGAGAAAAAGAGAGAAGCAAATGATCATCAAAACTCTCAACAGGGTCCTGACCCATGTGGCTCAGTGGGTTGGACATTGTCCCATGAAGTGAAAGGTCACCGGTCGATTCCCAGTTAGGGCACAGGCACGGGTTCAGCCCCCAGTTGGGGCGTGTACAAAAAGCAACTGATTTTTCTCTCTCACACTGATGTTTCTCTCCTTTCCTTCCTGTCTCTCTAAAAAACTAATCAAATCTTTAAAAAAAAGGAAAAAAAACTCTTGAAAGTAAGACTTTCTGACACAAGTTACAAAGAAAACAGATTTGGTGACAAAGAATGTTTAAATTTTTTATACAAAATCCCCCACACAAACAGAAAACAAATACAATAAGAAGGAACTATCACTATTATGTAAAGACCTCAAATCTAAAAGTTATTCTAATATCAAACAGGGGAAACACAGAACACTCACAAAAGAAGATATACAAATAACTGACAAACAAGTAATGTAATCAAAAGTAATGAAAGAAATATAATTTCTAAAATTGGCACACCATCTTTCCCTATCAAACAGGAGGTGCTTCACACCCCAGTACTGGATTTTAAAAGCAATTTGACAACAGAAATGTTGATAATCTTTGACCCAGTATTTCTCTTTTAGAATCTATCCTAAAGAAAGTCCTAAATATGGAACTGGGACTAGACACCCAGATGACCCATTGCCATGGGGAAAATGCACTTCACCTGTGGAGACAGCTGGTGGCCACCACCAGGACAGATCAACCCAGGCTTCCCCGAGCCCAGGTTCCACCTGCTGGGAAGAAATAGGAAATATACATCTCTACTTAAGAAGCATTTTTACCAAGAAAAATTTAATCTGAATCTAATGAAGGCTCTAGAGATAACTTCCAGTTTATACTAATATCAGGAAATAGAGAAAGATTAGATGGTACAATTCGGAAACAAATGTAGAACATGAAGCATTCTGTAATAGGCAACTAGGCCCTGGCTGGTGGCACAGTGGATAAGGCAATGGCCTGCGAACCCAAATTGCAGGTTCGATTCCCAGCCAGGGCACATAACCAGGTTGCAAGCCAGGTCTCCAGTCAGGTCCCCAGCTGGAGGCAGGTGAAGGCAACCATACATGGATGTGTGTGTGTGTGTGTCTCTCTGCCTCTCTCCCTACACTTCTCTCTAAATGTAATAAATGAAATCTTAAAAATAATAATAATAATAGGCAACTAGACTACCAAGTGTCTATTTCATAAAAAAAAAAAAAGAGGGGCACTGTCTTAGATTAAAAAGACATATTCAAATGTGATGCATAACTCTAAAATGAACCTTGCTTCAAGGAAGTCAAAGAGCTAGGGTGACTAAAATAAAATGTACCAAGAGTTGGCAAGGATATGGAGAAACTGGAACCTTTACATACTGCTGGTAGAAGGTGAAATGGTGCAACTGCTTTGGAAAACAGTCTGGCTGGTCTTCAAATGATTACAGCTAGTTACCATATGATCCAGCAATTCCATTCCTAGGTACAACTCAAGAGAAATAAAAACCTATATCTGCCTGAAAACCTGTAAACAAATGTTCATAGCAGCATGATTTAACAATAACCAGAGGGAAAACAGCCATAACTGAGGAATGGAGTAAAATGTGGCATCTTCACACAATAGAATATTTTTCAGCCATAACAAGACATTAAGTACTGCTTCATGCTATAACAGGGATTAACCTAAAAATGTTATGCTCAGTGAAAAAAGCCAGTCCAAAAGGCTACATGTTGTATGATTCTACTTATATAAAATGTCCAGAAAAGGTAAACCCATAGAGAAAGAAGCAGATTAGTAGCTGCCATGCGCAGAGGTACGGTTTCTTTATCCAGTGATGAAATATTCTGAAATGAGTGGTAATGGTTACACAACTCAGAATACACTAATACCATGAACTATATAATTTAAAAGGGTGAATGTTATGGTATATGAGTTATTTACCACTTTTAAAAGACTGTATGTCAATTATTTTATTGACTTGAGAGAGAGGGAGAAGACAAAGAAAACACACATCGATTTGCTGTCCCACTTATTTGTGTATTCACTGGTTGATTCTTGTCTGGGCTCTAAAGGGGACCAAAACCGAAACCCTGGTGTATGGGGACAATGCTCTAGCCAACTGAGCTACCCAGCCAGAGCCTATGTCTCAATTTCTTAAAAAAGGAATGGCTTCAAGTTTTCACTGGGAAAACAAAAGTCCTTTCCAACTTTGAAACCAACAGTTAGCAACTTCCAGGCTACAAAAATAATTACCTGAATAACACTGACAGTTTCAAAAACCTGGGAGTCTCCCAAGTCATCAATATACGTCTCCGTGTACAAGTCTGACACCACCACCAAGCGGACCAGAAACATGGTGCTCACGGTGGCCAGGGTGGCAGCTGAGGCTGTCAGCGTCAGGAGGTAGAGGAGGAAGTACCTGGCGTTCCAGGCCCCAATGCAGTTGTTCACCCAAACGCAGTGATGGTCGAAACGGTGCACACACCGGTCACACACACCTGCACAGAAGAGAAAGCTGCAGCCCCTGACCTGGTCCCTGATGGGACAAGGATGCCACCCCTACAAACTGGTTGCTGGCAGGAAGAGCTTGGGGAAAGGCTGCTGCTGTCACCAAGCCTTTAGGGCTGCAGGGTCTGACATAGCACTCACCAGTGCAGCCACACGTGGGTAATGAACACTTAACATGTGGCTGCAAAAAACACTCAGAATACTTTGCTGACATTGATAAATTTACAGATGTTTTTCAATGTGTGCAATTCTCCTTTTGAGCTCAATATAAATAATTACTGACATGAAGAGTTAGTGAATTTACTTAATTTAGGCAGTTTCAAACTAATCCTTTTGCTTTAAAGGCAAATCAACTCTTCTGATAAAGATAAACCATTGTCAGCGTAGATGTGGATCTTATAGAAAATGGCATTTTGGTATTGATTCAGCTACTGAAGAACTTTTAAGAATGCTGGGAATAGCTTGGGTAAGTGAATCTACTCTTCCAACTGTACATTTTATAACTAAATACAGATCCAGTGTTTCCAATGAAAATTCTGTGCCTGGGTGAGAGGTGAAGTATCTCTGAATCTACGTCAGATTCAAAGATTTAGTACAAAAACAAGAATATAAACTATCCCATGAATGCTTTTTAAAAATATTCACTACGTGTTAAAATAGTATTTTAGATAGGTTAGATTGATTATATGATCAAAATTAATTTTACCTATTCCTTTTTACTTTTTTTTTTTTAATTTTTTTTTAAAGATTTTATTTCATTATTTTTAGAAAGAGGGGAAGGGAGAGAGGCAGAGAGGGAGAGAAACATCAATGTATGGTTGCGTTTCACCTGCCTCCAGCCACAGACCTGACTGGAGACCTGGCTTGCAACTTGATTATGTGCCCTGGCTGGGGAATCGAACCTGTGACCTTTGGGTTTGCAGGCTGGCACCTTATCCACTGTGCTACCAGTCAGGGCCCTTTTTACTTTTGTGATGTGGCTACTAGAATATTTAAAATCAACCCTGGCTGGTGGCACAGTAGATGAGGTACCGGCCTGGGAACCCAAAGGCTGCTGGTTCGATTCCCAGACAGGGCACATAACCAGGTTGCAAGCCAGGTCTCCAGCCAGGTCCCCAGCTGGAGGCAGGTGAAAGGCAACCATACATGGATGTCTCTCTTCCCTCTCTGCCTCTCTCCCTTCCTCTCTCTCTGAAAATAATGAATGAAATCTTTAAAAAATACATTTAAAATAAATAAATACATAATAAAACCTAGTATGTAGCTCCCATTATATTTTTGTTGGACAGCAGTAGTTCAGCATGCTGGGAACTCCCCAGAAGAACAGGCTCTGCCAGGACCGAAATCTGCAAGCACAGTATCTCGCTTGCACATTTCTCCGGCAGGATGCTCAGTCATATGGCCAAGGAAGGGCTGTCATGGCCCAGCACGGAGGGTTGCCCACGAGGCAAGAACCTAAAACCTCACCTCCGGGCCTCTACTAGCAGGGGCTGCCCCACGTCTGGGAGTCAAATGGCCCTGCTTTCTGCCATCTGCAGTGTTCCCTGTCGGATGCTGCCCGGGTGTCTGCAGTGAGGAGGTGGAGCCGGGCAGCCGGGGCCACACTTACTGCAGTGCTTGGATCGAGCCGGTTTCCTTAAGTCACAAGTAGCGCACCTCAGGTTCTCTGGGAACATGACCTCATCAAATTCGTAAACTTGAAGGAATAATAATTCGTTTGCTTTTGTTATGGTACCTGAAAAAATTAAGGACAAATGTCAATTTCAAGTACTATAGGATATTCACAAAATCTGCCCCGACACAGCACACTTTAAAACTGCTGTATTTAATATTTTAATTCATTTTATAGTTTTTCACAGCTATACTGAGATACAACTCAAAAAACCAGTTCACCCATTAAAACTGTACAATCCAAGGTTTTTTAGTATATTCATAGAGTTGGGCGACCACCAGCACAATTTTAGAACATTTTCATCACCACAAAAAATGAATCCTTCAGCAGCCCTGGCTGGTGGCACAGTGGATAAGGCGCTGGCCTGCGAACCCAAAGGTTGCTGGTTCGATTTCCAGCCAGGGCACATAACCAGGTTGCAAACCAGGTTGCAAGCCAGGTCTCCAGCCAGGTCTGTAGCTGGAGGCAGGTGAAAAGCAACCACATATTGGTATTTCTCACCCTACTCCTCTCTTTTGAAATAATAAATCTTTTATAATTAATTAATTAAATGAAAGCAAATAAGCATGTCCTTGGGTGAAGATAAAAAATAAATAAATAAATAAACAAAAAAATTTCTATGAAGAATTTGCAAATGATCTAAATAACCCATGGGTCAAAGAAGGAAAAATAAAATTAGAAAACACTCAAAACTGACAGATTATGCAAACGCTAAATAGCAAATGTTTTGCCAAGCCCTTCAAGGGACCACACTTGTTTGCCCACAAGCAAGACTGACGGGCAGGCTGTCTGTACCAACAGCCTCCGCTTACCAGGGTCGGTCACACAACTCAGGGTGAAAAAGGCCAGGTTTATAATCAGCAGCAGATAGGGCAGAAGAAGGTAACACAAGGAGAAGTCCAGCTCTTGACAGTAGCCAAGGATTTCCCAGGTGTATTCAGCATAAACCATTCCTTGCAGGATGAGGTGCAGGATAACAAAGGTGTAGTTTCTGAAAAGAGACAGGCGCATGGCCTTGTTCCTGGGGACTTCTCCAGGAAGAAATCAAACAGTTTTAAGGGAACCTAGCCAAGGGCCACTGCTTCCTCGGGGCTGGAGATAACAGCAAGCAGCATATAAGAAACTATGTGCAACATCTGGCATAGTGCCATGCACACAGTAAGCACTCAATAAATGTCATGTATTGTTACCATCTGCCATGGGACTTGAGATCTCAGTATTAGAATATACTTCTTTTTATGGAAACGTGTATCTATTCCCCCTCCCACTCCTCCTTCTTCTTCTTCCTTTTTTAATACTTCTATTGAAAAGCAGACAGCCCTGGCTGGTGTGGCTCCGTGGACTGGGCACCAGCTGGTGAACCAAAAGGTCACTGGTTTGATTCCCAGTCAGGGTACGGACCTGGGCTGCAGGCCAGGTCCCTGGGTAGGGCACACAAGGCAACCACACTTTGATATTTCTCTCCCTGTCTTTCTTCCTCCCCTTCCCTCTCTCCAAAAATAAACAAATAAAATCTTTAAATAACGAAATAAAAGCAGACGTGTCCAACTCCCAGAAAGAAAAGGCAGATTATGTATAAACTCTGAACCCCGGGCTCTCCATCTTTGGCAGCAACCCTTTCTGTACCATCTGGAAGCCACAGGGAGCTTCCAGAAGCTACAGGATAGCAACAATTAACAATCAAAACAGAAAAGAAGATACTACTTAAACTCAAATATAAATACCGGGTGTGAAAGAGATAATGAAGCAACCTCAGCATGGCTCTCTGAAGGCATTCTGGAACTACATAGGAAAATACCTACAACAAAAGAAAAGAGAAACATTCAATTTCATTCTTTATTCTCCCCACTCCCCCTCCACCACCGCCCTGCCAAATTAGATGCTTTATGTTCAGCTGGCAGGACTGGGGATACTGTGATTCTGCATATGGACAGAGAAGAGATTTAAGAAAATACAAAGGCCAGCTTCCCTCAGCTGGCCTTCCTTTAAAACCAACTCCTTCCACTTTCCACCCTGACCTCAAAAAAGGTACCATATCAGGGTCTTCAAGTCAAGGGAGCTGAGCAGAGCAGATGGATCAGGCAATGCTAATGTGAATACCGCTCCTTTCCCTGCCCTGGGTTTGGTCCCATGTTCTGAAGTCCACCTCAGGATCGCTGGTGATGGCCCAGGTCCCCCCTCCCCCAAGAGAAGCCCTTACCAAGGACTGCTCACCTGAACTGTGCTCGTTCTGATCCCTGAAGGGGTGTGGACAACCCAATGCTGGGCTTTCTGCGCCTATAACCCCACTCCCACCCTTTCACGCATCAGATCCCTCCGTGTAAACCCTGCTCACATTTATGCCCAAGTACAGGCACCATCCAGAGAAAAACAGCCAACCTTAAGAATGCTACATCTTAGCCCTGGCTGGTAACACAGTGCATAAGGTGCCGGCCTGCGAACCCAAAGGTCGAAGGTTCGATTCCCCAGCCAGGGCACATAACCAGGTTGCAAACCAGGTCTCCAGACAGGTCTGTGGCTGGAGGCAGGTGAAAAGAAACCATACATTGATGTGTCTCTCTCCCTCTCTGCCTCTCTCCCTTCCCCCCTTTCTAAAAATAATGAAATAAAATCTTTAAAAAACAAAACAAAACAGAATGCTACATCTTCTCCAAAGATCAATACAAGATTACTTTCAACAGTAAGTGAAAAAAGCAAAACACAGAAAGACTTTGGAATATCCCACAGCAGCCATAAATGAAAGAACACGTGGGTCAAAAAGGCACATCTTTTTGTTGTCGGGAATACCGGTGGGCCTTCTAGCCCAGCGACGTTAAAAATCCAGGAGTCCCCAAGCATCCGTCCCTTACCTGTGTGCCTCCCCTGAGCAGGCCTCTCAGGTAACCGCTTTTCGAGTAGATGCAAATCACAACAGCCCCAATCAGCACTAAAGCCAAGTAGAACGAGAAGAGGACCAGGAAGTCCATCCTGGGGCTGCAAAGGGACACAAAGAACGCGTGACTGTACTGAGGGGTTCATTCCAGGCTCACCTTCTCAGACAACAGCTCCCTAAACAAAATTCTTCAGCCCTGAAGCACACCGCCTCCCAGAAGGTCCTGAGCTCAATCTCCTTCCAAAGTTCCTTATTTAAACCACTGTGGTCTGCTTTGGGGCATCTCCTACCTGCAAATTCCAAAATAAAGTGGGGAAAACATACAAAAGGCATCCACCTTCTCCCCCACCTCCTGCAGGAAATCATTCTTTTACTTGTTCAAAGACATACAAATATTCACAGGTATTGGCAGAGTCTGCAGCCAAAGGAGTCTGTTGGCGATGCTCTGGGAACAAGCATCCCCTGCAGGCAGGCAGTCCAGGGCCCCGGACGAGGCCATCAGTCCCGAGCGCAGGTCTGATTTAGGAACCTGGAGGTGGTGCTCTAGGCCTTTTGCACACAGACCCGTGGGTCGGACTTCCAATTAAGATAACCGACCCACAAACGATTCTGGATCTAAGACGGAGGAATCAGAGAGCAGCAATTCTCACGGGGTGACTCAGGGTCCCCGCGCACTCCGCGGGCCGGCAGTCGCGGGCGGCGGGAGGCGTGGCTCCCCCGGGAGGCGGAGTCTGGCGGCGGACCCGGGTCGGTGCGGCTCTCCGGTCGGACGACTCGCCGGGGCCGGAGTCAGCGGAGGGGCACGCTGAGCAGACCCGGCCCCCGCAGGTTAACGGGGCACCAGGCGCCTGGAGGAAGGCGCTGGGAGCCTTGGCTGCCTACCCCAAGGTGCGCGCGCCGGGGCCCCGACAGACGGGTCTCCCCGCAGCTGCCCTCCAGCCGAGGTGACGGCGGGGGCCGCTGGCTGGAACGTGGGGCGCGCGGCGGGGGACGCGGCGGCGTCCGCACTCGCTGGCAGGGGCGGAGGGGCGGCCGCCCGGGCCAGCGGGGCCCCGGGGCGCCCAGCGAGGACGCCTCACCTCCAAGGGCGGCCCCCGCCCGCGGCAGCCCGCCGAGGCCTCCGGGGTGCGCCCCAGACTTCCGTCGGAGCCGTGACGTCACGCGCCGCTTCCGGCCGGCAGTGCGGCGCCCGCGGGGAGCGAGTCGGTGGCGCAGCGCCCAGCGCGGCGGCGATAACGTCGGGGCGGCGCGGACGTCGGGGCGGCGGCTGCGAGGCCGGACGTCAGAGCCGCTGCCGAAGCTTCGGGAGACGCCGTCGGGCTCCCGCGCGGGCGGGCGCACCTGCGGCTCGTGCGCCGGGTCTCCTGCCGGGCCGTGTGCTTCGCTGTCGGCCAACCGCGCCGTGGGGCTCGGGCTCCCGCGGCCTCGGACCCGCGCCGAACGTGCTGCCCCGGGAGCAGTGACAGCTGCCGGAGGAGAGAGGGGAGGCCTTGAATGGATGGTGTTGCGCCCGGCCGAGAAGACGGCGCCCAAGCTCAGCACCGAAGGGCCCCAGCGCGGGGCTCCCGTGCCCCGCCGGCCGCCTGCGCCAGGCCCGCCGGCTCTTTGGGGGAACTGGCCGATCTCCAAACGCTGGCCTCGGACTCTTCTTTCCCTGGCTGGCCCTGCTGCCTACCCCGCCCGCCCTCCCCCAGCTTTCTTCTTTTGAAAGCACTTCCCGACCTCGGCCTCTTCTGACACGTTGCGTGCGAGGCTTTCAGGGACCGGGAGACACGGAATTGGAAACAAACAAACAAGAGGTGTGATGTCAGCAGGGAAGACTGGTTGCCGAGGGAGCCTCATCGCCCCGAAGTGGGCTGAATTCGTTGGCCTCCCCAGCTCACTATTCCCCCTGCTGGTGTGAGCTGAAGGTTAAATATTTTGAGTTAGACTTTTTTTTTTTTTTGGGGGGGGGGGGGGGCGCTTATAAATGCAGAACTTTATTTTTATCCCCATCCGTTTCTGGATGGCTTCACTTGAGACTTAACTAAATCGTGATTTGACCACCTATGATATATTGTGCTGGGTTGGCTTTTTAAATGTTTTATAAATATTCAAGTAATACACTATTACGTTCTCCTGGCGAAACAGACTCAGGAAGCCATCAGCACGTACAGGAACTGTCTGCAAGTGGGCTTTGGGGAGGCAGGACACCCACACTGCCTGCCATGCTGTTATAACAGGGAGATCCAAAACACTGGCTTGAATGGGAGAGAAGTTTTTTTCATATCCAAAGTCCAGAACTAAGAGGAAAACCCAGGGCTGGCCAACAGTTCGGCCCCACGAGGTCCACACAATCACACAGTACCCAGATTCTCCTGGTCTTGTCCCTCCACCACTGGGCAGAGCTTCCCAAACTCTGTTTGTTCACAGCACCCTTAAGTGACTTAGACATTTTTTCAGCAAGCTCCTATGACAAAAGAAATATCTGACAATCCCATCTGTTAAATAATTAGCTCTAAACAAGTTCATAACTATTACATCCTAACAACGTAGTGTCCCTTGCATAATTGATCAGACTTTGAAATCAGATTGGAAACCACTACCCTCATTTACTGTTCCACGTAGATATTCTAGAGGCATTTGATTTTGACTTCCAAGTTAGCATTTCATGTTCAACACAGATTTTGCTTGATTTCCTCAACATTGAAGATCATGTGCAGCACCCCTACAGGTTTGCTGGGGCACCCCAGGGCACTTTGTGCAGTTTGAAGTCCCAAGACTAAGGTGTTACCACCTTCCAGCCCCTGAGAAATGGCAAAGGAGGGCATGAAAGGCCCTTTCCTTTTAGGAAAGGAAGGAGAATGTTGCATTCCACCTTTCCTGCTCAGATGTTGCTGGCCAGGACTTAGTCACATGGCCACAGTGGGCCACCAGGGGTGCTGGGAACTGGAGTCTGGCTGTGCTGTTCAGCTAACACTTGGAAGGTGGTTACTACTAAAAGGAAGAAATGAAAATTATTCTCTCACACTCTGGATATTAGTTCTTTGACATCAATTCCAAATAATTTCTCCTATACGTCACCTATTAACTGTGTATAGTGCTTTTGTCATACCACAGTTTTAAATTTTGAAATACTTGTATTTATCAGCCTTTTGTGGCTTTTGATTTTGTATCTTTTTAAACAAGGTATTCTTTACCCCAGGGTTACATTCACACACAAAAAAGTACATACAGACAAATATATTCTCCAGGGTGTCCTTTGATTGATTTACACATTTATCTCTGATCTACCTGGAATTTCCTCCCAAGATGGCTGAGATCATTTCAAAAGGGATAGTGTGAGCCATGACACTTTGTAGCTATTATATTTTCAACTTCCCATCAACTCATAATCCTGCTTTTCATGACGCTTCTGCCCATAACATGGTACAGAAAGTTTCCTACCCAACAAAAGCTAAGCCAGCGTCTGGAATAAGAATAAACCAATTAGAATGAAGCTAGTATTCCCATTCACTCAATAGAGGTGCTTCCTGTCCCCTATGTGGAATAAAGGTATTAAAGAGGAAGCCAGTAGCTTCACTTTCTTTGTCTTGGGGCCTATGAAGAAAGCCAGCCTGAGGAGGAAACCTGCACACTAGGCAGGGTAGATGCAAGAAAAGCTCAGAGAAATGGAGCCACAGCCTGGGTGTAAAGTACCTGAATGCTACACACATGGACTTCGTAGTTAGGTGAACCAAAAGGCCCTTTCATTTTTTATTTAAAAAAAAGATTTTATTTATTTTTTAGAGAGAGGAGGAGGGAGAAAGAGAAAAACATTGATTGGTTGCCTCACACGCACCCCAACCAGGGACAGAACCTGCAACCCAGGCATGTGCCCTGACCAGAGATTGAACCAGTAACTTTTCATTTTGTGGAACAACCTCTAATCAGCTGAGCCACACCAGTCAGGACATCCTTTATTTTTAAAAACTATATGTAGTTATATTTTCTGTACTTTGCAACGAAAAACACTCTGATTCTAACAAATATGTAGTCACTCAGCTCTTTTTCCTGTACCTCATATTTTTCTTTTTAAACTCATTTTAAATTCTACAGAAACATACAATATAAAAATAGCAGAGAGAAAAGACTATATTTACTCTCTTAACTGCTACTTGATTACTGTGTATTTATGCAAACATGAAAATATGAATTTTATACTCATTTAAGTTGATGGCATAGCTGTAATCAGAGAAAATCTAGACAATTTTTGAATTTTGCTTCTTTAGTTTTCCCTAGGTGATTTTCCTCTATCTAAATAGTTTTAATTATTATTCGGGGATACAGTATAGTGAACAATATTATCTTATTGATGGACATTTGTATTATTTCCTATTTTTTAATAGTATAGGTAGTTTTGCAAATAACGTATTCATTGCTTTTATTTTTTTCAATTGAAATATTTTCTCAGGATAAATCTCTCGGTGGTCGATCAGTTCCTAAAACTCATGTGCTTCTGGTGTTTTAACGCTTTCCCTCTATTCTTCAGAACCTCCAAGGGTGAATCTTGACACCTGTAGTTTACAAATAGCACAGGCCAAATCACATTGTTAAATCGAAAACTAGGCATCAAATTCAGCTTGCTGGGCAGGACTGCAGCACCTGTGAAACGCAGCACAGAACCCCTCTTTGGAGCCTTCCTAAACGCTGCTGTTGGCCCTGAAACTGGACCCGCGGTATCAGTTTTTTACCTGCTCCAAGATCGGTTGACAGGATTCACCACCTTTTATACCACGATCTCTTGTCCCCCAGGGAGTGACTGAAGCAATACTTGGGAAATGGGATACAGGACTTTGTAGCTCCCCTTGCAACAGCCAAAGAGCACAGGGTGCTTGTCTGCAATCGGCAATTTGTTGGTCAAGAGCAGTGTTACAATGAAGAAAACAAGAAATCAAATTTAAAGCAGCATAACAAGAGTACTTTTGTTGGAGGGCAAGGGCTGTGTCTTTGTTTACTGTTGTATCGGTAGCAACTATTTTACTGCCTGGCTTGTAGTAGATGCTCAATAAAAACGTATTGGCCCTGACTGGTGGCACAGTGGATAAGGTGCCAGCCTGCAAACCCAAAGGTCGCTGGTTCAATTCCCAGCCAGGGCACATAACCAGGTTGCAAGCCAGGTCTCCAGCCAGGTCCATGGCCGGAGGCAGGTGAAAGGCAACCATACATTGATGTCTCTCTCCATCGCTGCCTCTCTCCCTCCCCATCTCTCTGGAAATAATAAATAAAATATTTTTTTTAACTGTGTTGAATGAATGAAAGTAAAAGGCTGAATTACACCCAAAGGAAATCTCTATTCTGGATTCCAGCACCAAAACAAAAAATTCCTCCGCCTAGTGGGTGGGGCCACAGGGTGGAGCATAATGTAGGTGTGGCGGACTAGCACTAAATTTCCACTTGGCTCTTGGTACCTTGACCGCTGTCCCTTAAAGCAACTGCATTCAGCTACTAAGGCCAAAGGGGGGTTATCCATGGGGGGATCACTACTCAGCTGGTCTTAACTCAGTGCACCTTTCAGCTCTGCTCAGCCCAAACCCTCTGCTACTCTGGTCATCAGCACTGCAGTTCACCATCAGCTGTGGTAGCTCTCAAACAAACATCTAAGTGTCCTATACTTCAAAACTACCTGCTGTTTATCTGAAATTCAAATGGACCTGGGCATCTTCTATTTGTATTTGCGCCGTCTGGAGATCCTATTTCCAGCCACCATCTTGATGCCTCTCATCAGAAATTCGAGTCTTCTGCCCTAAGCGGGACCAAGAATTTGTCTTGCAGTTGGGATTTGGTTATCCCTTGGCGCACAGCGCTGAGCGAAAGGGCCGCCCAGCCGCGGATGTTGAGTGAGGGCTCAGCTGTCTCAGGAGGGCCTCTGAGGCATCCTCAGAAAAAAGAAGCCACCTGACAGCCAGGAAAAGAGGCAGACAAGCAAGAGAGTACAGGCTGACTGCTGGACAATGGTGAATCCCTCCATAAAAAGTATACGGTTTGGGCTCTGCTTGTTTTATTTGCACGTCACACAGAACAAGGCTAGGGAAGATAAGGGACCATGTGCATGCCGTCTCAGAGCTGTGGGGACAACATGGATGGCCCTACTTGGTTAGTGTCCCAGGGTCATGCTCCACACCAAGCAATCAGGACTGACGCTGAGCCCTGAGAAAAGCAGACATGAGCATAATTCCAGGAACAAATTCAGAATGAAAATATTGGATGGGAATCCATGTCAGGGTTAAGCATATGAGCTCAGGAGCCAGGCTTCCTGGGTTCCAGCTCAGAATCTATCATATCTAGCTGGGTGGCTTTAGGCCAGTTACTTGACCTCTCTGAGTTTTGGTTCCCTCATCTGTAAAGTAAGGACGAAAGAATCGACCTCAAAGGCTGTTGTGAGAATTGAATGAGATAATGCACATAAGCCACATTTAATCAATATTGGCCCCTAATATCACAGGTGCAACCCTCAACATTAACATGATCGATACGGAGGGATGAAGTGGGAAGTGTTTCAGGTACGAAGGGTTTGGGGTATCAGGGTTCTCTCTGTTGCAAGGAACGGTAAGCCCAACTCACGCTGGGTTGAACCACAGTGGCTTCTGCCTCTGGCATGCCCGGCGCTGCTGCAGGCTTCAGGGACGATGCGAATCAGTGGCTCAATGGCGTCACCAAGCATGGATGTTCTTTTTGTCCCTCCTTCTGCCACCCCAGTGTCAGATTCATCCCCAGACCAGCGTTCCTCTTGGTGCTGGGAAGGCCGACAGCCACACTTGGGGCTTCACGCTTCCATGTTCTCTTAGAATGAGGGGGCTGGGGGAGGGTTACCCTGGCATGCCAGAGAGAAGTGCTGAGATTCACCCTGCCTGGCCCGAGTCACAGCTCCCCCCCGACCCAATCAGTGATGGCGCCGGGAAGACAGAATGTGCACTTGGTGAGTTAAATGCGCCCTTCCCCGCAACTGAAGCTGCAAAGGGGATCCATTTCTTCGAAATCACATTAGCTGCTCAGGGGGTAAGCAGCCTCCAGATGCAGGCCTGGGTAATGCCAGGAAGGAGCATGGATGTTGGGTAGGCACTGAGTAAGTTGTCATAGCTGGAGAAGTAAGTTACAAGTATCCTCAAAAGGAAGGAAGGTGCGACATGGGGAACAAGGGATGCCTGGGGCATGGCAGGGGCTTGTGGTGGGTGCCCTTCATCTCCCAGGCTGAAAGGCGAATCTATTAATAAATTAGTAAAGTTCCTTCCTGGCAGCCGTCTCCTGGTGCAAGTTCAAGGAAATGTATATAGTCAAAGGAAGGAGGGGGAAATTTTAGCCACAAAGCTGCAGGAGCAGTTGTGCAAGGTCACCCAGAACGGATGCAGTTCCTCAGGAATAGCAAGAAGATGTAAAGAGAGAGGAGGCAGAGGCGGTCCAACCTGACGGGGCCGGCAGAAAAAGGGGCTGGCGAAGAAGGCCACGCCGGGATGGCCAGCCTAACCTGGGAACCAGGCAAGAGCCCTGCCGTGGAAGGCAAAAGGAGGCTCCAACAGGGCAGCTGATGGGAGTGGCCTGCGATGAGTGTCCCACAGAATCCACGCAGTGTCCCCGGGGATGCGAGCAGCCCCCCTCTTGGCTAAGTAATGACAACCCACCCAGTTCTGATGGCTTCTCTGGACCAGTGAGCCATCAGGGCCACTCCTCTTCAGAGCCCACTACGAATGCCACTGAGCTGCCCAGGGACCCCTTCCCCAGTCCGGGGAAGCCACCCAACCCACACCAGGCTGAGATGTAGGTGATAAGGGAAACGCAGAGGTCTTCCATACGGCATTAACATCCCCCTCCCTGACTACTGTGCTGGTTGAGTTGCCGAAAGCCCCACCTCACTATCAAGCCTGCCCTGAAAAATGCCTTTATGTCATCAGTCAACTTCAGCTCTCGTGTCATGGAGCTGGACAATGATCTGCACCCACCCCTCTACCCCCCACAGATGGTCACCTACTCCCCTGCCTCTGGCCTAAAGGGCACGCTACAGTTACGCTCAGAGACTTTGGGTAGCAGTGCAGGGCATGACTGCAAGGTAGTAGTGCCCAGTCTGGACTCTTCCCAGTCTGGAGTGGCGGGATGTGGCGGGGCAGCCTTGGCAGGAAGGGAGGAAGGTGCCAGCCAATTTTAAACCCACGCCCGGGTTTTCCCGGTCAATTCCGGCTCACCCTCATTTGTTCTCCGTGGCCAAAGCCACTCACCCAGCTCTCAACACACCCTGAATGAAGAGCGTTGGAGCCAAATTCAGATAAAATTTCTCGATGGCAGTGCACCCGTGTCTCGGGCTGTCACGCTGGAATACTGCAGACCAAGCTGGACAAGATACTGTGTTCTTGTTGCCGCCTGGAGGCTGCAGCTTCGGGCTGTGGTGTCAGCTGGTGGCTTCTCCTGCAGCCTCCGTGGTGGCTCGCCGTTGCCACCTTCTCTCCGTGTCCGGCATGGCCGCTCCTCCGCGTGCACGTCCCTCATGTCTCTTCGTGTCCATATTTCCTCTTTGCATGAGGATACCAATCTCTTTTTAACGTAATCATCTCTTTAAAGGCCTTGCCTTACACACACACACACACACACACAGGTCACATTTGGAGGTAGTAGGGGTTAATTCGACATATGAACGTGAGGGGAAACCTTCACTGAGCCATACCAGCCAGGGCTAAACTTCTAATTTCGGAATAGTTTTAGATTTGCAGAAGAGTCATGAAGATAGTGCAGAGTTCCCCTTTGCCCCATACCCATGTCCCCTCCTGCTGACATCTTACATTACAAGCGTGACTTTGTCACAACCAAGGAACCGAGGAACCAACATCGATCCATGGCTTTCAGCTAATTCAGACTTCCTTAGCTTTTACCTACTGTTCTCTCTCTGGTACTCGGTCCCACGCGGCATCCCACACTGCATTTGGTCATGAGGTCTCCTTAGGCTCCTGACACCTATGACACCTTCTCCTACTTTCTTGTTTTTGATGACCCTGACAGTTTGGAAGATCCAGATGTTGTCAAACGGACGTTTGACATGTGGGCTTGCCTGACGTTTCCCTCATAGGCTGGGAACAGGTTGCTGGGAGGAAGATCACAGAAGCTAAGCGCCGCTCTCCGCACATCAAATAAAGGGTGCGTGCATCAGCCTTGTGGGTGTTGACCTCGACCACCCAACTGAGGTCATGTTTGCCAGGTGCGTCCCCTGTAAAGTTATCCTCTCCCCCACCCCTTCATGCTGTCCCCTTTGGAAGGAAGTCACCACGTGCAGCCCACACGCCGGGGTGGGGGTCCTGCTCCACCCTCTCTAGCTGTGTAAGTTACTTGGAGTTCCCTACAGGGAGTTTTGTCTCTTCCAGATTTATGTAATCCGTTGTTTATATCAGTATGGACTGGTGGGGATTTATTTCATACTTTGGGTTATAATCCGATCCTGTGTTATTTTGTTGCTCTGCTGGTTGCTGCATTGGCCACTGAGAGCATTTTCAGTGGTCCCCTTTGTCCCTTTGACAGCGTGTGTCGGTGCGTTTAGCTCTTCCTTACCCTCTGGCCCTTACTCTCATCTTGTGTATTTCTTGTTCAAGCCCTAGACTCGGTCATTTTCCAAATGATGTGCAACCCGGACTATGGCCCTGCTGTGCTCACGGCGGCTGGGGAACCCTCCCCTGCAGGCCCTTGCTGCTGACAGAGCAAGCAAACGCGTGTTAGGACACTAACCTCCGTGTCTATACATACATCTGTATTTCCACATGTTCCCATCTGCAGTGAGCTAATCGGGGACCACAGGGATAATCCTGGCTCCCCCCTTTGCATCTCTATAACCTCGAACTCCAGCGCAGAGAAACTGTCTCCCATGATCCACTTACAATAGTCCAATTCCGGCATTAGGTGCCTTCAGGACTGTTCGCCAGTATCCCACCGGAAACAACTTCACCAGCTAGAGCGCAGTACCACGTGCAGTTCCTTTTGCCTTTAGTGTTACAGACTCTGCTTCCCAAATTACTTAAATCAGCAACTTTTCTTCTGTCCAGACCTTCCCCTCTGGCCTGGCTCTCCTTCTGCCAGGAAACCGGGCCTGCCGGGCTCCAGCGGTGGTATTCCCGGTGGGGACGGAATCCCCAGGCCCTATTGCATCTCATCAGTCCCCTCTCTGCCCCCACAAGACCTGGTGACAACCCTCACCCCATAGCAACCCAGGTGAATCCTCTCAACCCACCTGCCAAGCTCTGTGACCTCATGGGTGGACCTGGCCCAAGGTCCTGCTCTGGTCTGTCTTCGTTCCCCCACCCCAGGACCATGCGGCAGGGGCTGGCCACTCTGGGCCCCGGCCAAGCTGTGCAGCCATCCTGCTGGCCTGCCTGGTAAGTGGGGCCTTCTCAGGTTACTCAGGGGATCACTTTGCCTTAGAAACTCCAGCTGTCACCTTGGGCGCATCCGTAACTGAAGCCAAGCCCCTGAGCAGCAGAGGGCCAGCAGCAAACAAGTGTCCTTGGCTGTCCCACAAGCACGGTGTTCTGTCACTGTGGCCACAGGAGTCACCATTAGGGAAGGTGAGCAAACCTGGCTGGGGGGAGGGGTGGCTCTCCACATTCTGGGATGGGGGGACCTGGGATGCCTCCCTCCCTCAGGCCCTGAGATAGCCCCTCGGCCCTGCCAGGAGCCAGGGTCCCTGTTTCCAGGGGAAGGGGAGAGGGGGGAGGGTGGCCCAGGTCAGGAGCTCTGGGTGGGTGGGAGAGGCCCCGAGTCAGTCTTCAGGGCTGGGGTGCACTGGAGGGCCTGCTTGGGTGGGGTGGTCGGAGTGCTGGCAGCCTCTTTGGCCCTGTGGGTACCATGGGTGGGGGTGGAGGTGGAGGTGTTAGGGGTTGCTACCTCTGGCCTCTGACAGGCAGCCGGGCGCCACGTGTGTTGGTCAGCACAGGCGAGCGCCTGGAGCGAAAGTGTTTGCCCTGGTCCCAACCTCAGTTTCCAGCCCCCACTTGAGTGCAGAGGCGCTGACTGCTCCTGGGCCCAGGGGACCTAGGGGTCTAGTGCTGCTACCAAGCTACAGAGGAAATGTCCCTGGGGCTCCGTGGTGGTACCACCGCCTGACAGGGGACAGGACCCCTGAGGAGTGAAAGCCTCATCCCACCCAGTGCGAAGAGCTCACACATCGTGCCCTCTGGTGGCCCAGTGGCATCCATTCTCATCTCCCTGGATGTCACTCAAGGGCATTTCCTTTTAGTCCACAATGCTGTGGACCCTGCATCTCCCTCCTGCTCACAACTCTCCAGCTTCTGAGAAGTGATCCCCAGGCGTCCTGGGAGAGAGGCCCAGAGGGACCGTGGCTCCCATGGGCAGGGATCTCCCAGCAGCGGAGCAGGCCTGAGGGCAGGGCCTCCAGACGGCCGCCCTGGGAGGTTCTTTCCAGCAGGGCCAGAAGTCCCCAGACCTATGTGCTCCTCCCCAGGAAGCTGAGCCTTCACGCCAGATGCTGCCTACAAAGTCAGAGCCCTTCCGTGGGCTAGTGTGAGGAATCCCTGCTGTAAACAGACTGGGAAAGACCACAGGCACGCACAGATGGTTCCCCGGGGGACGGTCATCCTCAGCCACCCAGGCTGTGTCTGTGCCTCCAGGCTACCCCCCCACCACACACACACAGCCAGCCTCTTTTGTCCTAGAGCCAGAGACCCCAAATCAGCCACACCGTGCTCTCCCAAGGGCGAAGAAGAGTCTTGCAATTCAAAGGGCAAATACCACCACGGCCACCACCCTCAACTCTGTAGGAATTTGTGAGCTCATGTTACCTGGAAATCCTTTTGTCACACGGAAGTGGGTGAATTCCAGGCATAGCTGGATCTAGGCGTTGAGGCACCAAGGTAGGAACTAATCTTCCACCTGGAGGTCCCCAAGGACTCCCCTGTGTTGTCTCTCCCCAGCCACAAGGCCACCGCTGCCATGCCGGCCACCAACCAGGGCTGGCCCGAGGACTTCGGCTTCAGGCTTGGGGGCTCCGGCCCCTGCTTCGTCCTGGAGGTGGCGGAAGGGAGCAGCGCGCACGCCGGGGGTCTGCGGCCCGGGGACCAGATCCTGGAGGTGGAGGGACTGGCGGTGGGCGGCCTGAGCCGGGAGCGCCTCCTGCGCCTGGCCCGGCGCTGCCCGCGTGTGCCGCCCAGCCTCGGGGTGCTCCCAGGCCCCGACGACAGCTCGGGCGCGGGATCGGGCTCCGCGCCCCTGACCACAGCCCTGCGGCCTGTGCGCCCGGGCCGCGGCCTCTCCCTGGGCCGCGAGCTGCTGCGCCTGGGGGGTCGCAAGCGCCCCAACGCGGTGCACCGGGAACGCAGGCGCAAGGCGCAGGAGTTCAGCCGCAAGGTAGGGAGTGCGGGCGGGGCTTGGTTCGTGGGGGGCGGGGTACGTCGGGGCCCCCAGGCCGGGCGAGGACCTGGAGTGGACCTGGCGCTGAGGCTGGTACGAGGAACAGATTTACCAAAAATATAATGACGCTCAAGCTTCAAAACCCTGTACCTTGATCTGTGGGGTTGTCTTTCTTTTTTATTGAGGTGTACAGTTGATACGGGCATATAGCAAAGTGCATTAAGTGTATAGCTCAATATATACTATGTGAATACTCGTACACCCTTGTAACCACCACCCTGGTAAAAATATAGGCTAATAGAATACGGATAATAGAAGGTAGACTATAGAGTGATTTCTTCACCCCTGAAGGTCCCTATGCACCCCTTTCCTTGTCTCAACGCCCTATCGGGTGGTAGCTGCTGTTCTGACTTGCATTATTATAGGTGATTTTGTGAATTTCATATGAATGGAATCGTGCAACACATACTCTTTGGTGCCCAGCGTCTTGTGCTCAACGTTGTATCTGTGACTTTCATCCACCTGTCTGTAGCAGTTTAATGGTTCTTTCTATTGCCTGTATGACTAACATAGTGTCTTAGTCCACTTGGGCTACAACAAAATACCAATGATCAGGTGGCTTATCAACAACAGGAAGTTATTTCTCACAGGCCTGGAGGGTGGACGTCTGAAATCAGGGTGCCAGCATGGTGGAGGGACTTTCATCTTCTGGGCTGCTGAGTTCAGGGTGCATCCTCTTATGATGGAAGGTGCTGGGGGCTAGCTCTCTGGGGTCTCTTTCATAAGGGCACTAATCCCATTCGTGGAGACCCCACCCTCAGGACCTAATCACCTCCCAAAGGTCTCACCTCCTAACACCATCACATTGGACATTGGGTTTTCAACATATGAATTTTTTTTGGAGAGGGGACCCAAACATGCAGACTGTAGCAACTACCAATGCCTGCTATAACCCCAGATGACCTGCTATAGAGCCAAAGGCCTGTCCCAGACGCCATCTAACCCTGGAAAGTCTGAAAGGGATATGATCAGAGCCACCAGAAGGGCCATGCGCACACGGCAGGAAGCAGCCAGCAGACTGGCTGCCAGGCCAGCTGTGGCGTGTTTTCTGGCAAGGGGGGTAGGCAGTGTAGACTCTGGTCAGAGCTCACTAAGCACCTCCAAAGGCTGAGAACAAATCCCCCAAAAAGACTGCCTTGGAAAGGTCAGGGCCAACTGTGGATCTCCGCATCGGTTTTCAACCATCAGCTCCTGGGCTCCCGCCAGCACTCTCCCTGGCCCAGTTTTTCCTCCTTGAAGAGTCGGATAGTTCACAGAAAATCCGTTTGCGTCCTGCGATGGCGTCTCAGCTCAGATGTAGGTTGAGAGCATCTGGATCATAGCTGACACCAAAGCCGCCCTGTGGCACAGGCCCCAGGAGGGAGGAGCTATTTTCTCCTCTTTCTTACATAAAGCATCTTTCCAGTTAGCCATGCTCCCTTTGACTCGAGGCTGCAGCTGACTTTGATTTCAAAACCACCAATGCTCCTCAGCGCGGTGGGTGTCTGAGGAGGGGTTGCAGGGTGCTACAGCCTGCCCCATTCATCGCCAGGGAAACTGAGGCCAGCAGGGAGACTACAGGAAACACAACTGGAAGCTGGCCAGCCACTTACAGCTCTTTGGTTTGGTACCATACACTTTCTCTGAATTCCTTCTCTCTGCCAGGTCCTGTGCTTGGATCAGGGCAGCAGTCAGAACTCAAGTCTAGGTTTTGGACCCTCATAACTGGAGGAAAAGACAGGTGGTAACGCAGACTTGTGGTGCGCATGTGCCAGGATGCCAGGATGTGGCCTCTGACAGATGCCCTGGAGTCCCCTGCCTCCATGGTGCCACCTTCCTTAACCTCTTGTGCCACTAAACAGGAAGCAGCTGGACATACAGTCCTGAGACCCAGAAGCAAGCTCTGGGCTGAAACCTCGGTGTGGAGTCACCAGGTGGGGCCCCTGGCCACAGCACTGTCATGAAGCTGCAGGTGGGGCTTACTGTGGAGGGAGGGGCAGTTGTGTGGAAAGAGCAGGTATAGACAGCGCTGGGCCAAAACAAAGGATGACAGGGTTGCAGGGAAAGGGGGACTTTATTAGCATTCACTTATAGGTTCAGAGAGACGAACATTTATATGGGATGAAGGGAAGGAGGCAGTAGAGGCGTGGAAGTCCCTGCACTGAGCGGTTATTGATTATGGACCATGATGCAAACAGGACAGGCAGGGAGCCTGTGCTCATGCAGCCTGTAGGCAAAGAAACAAGACAGAAGTGGACACATCAAAATACAAGTTGTTTCCAGGAATGACCAATGATGAACAGGGTGAGATAAGACAGCGATGGCGGTCTTTTGGACAGGGTGGTCAGGAAGACTCTTTGCAGAGTGTTTGTCAGCTCTGCAGCTGCTTGAGAGTGGAGCATGGCGGGGAAGGATGCGGTGTTTGTTCCCAAGTTTGCAGGTGGATGGAAGGGGAATGAGGGCCGGCCAGCCCTGGTCCTAGCTGAAGTTGCACCCCAACATCCCTGACAGAGAGATGCTCACAGCCTCCCAGCCTCCTGCCTCTGCTTCAGGGACAGCTCAGGGTGCCAGTGTATATTTCCATTGCACAAACATACTTGTGGTTATATATAATAAAAAGGCAATGCTGGCCCTGGCTGGTGGCACAGTGGATAAGGTGCCAGCCTGCAGACCCGAGGGTCGCTGGTTCAATTCCCAGCAGGGCACGTAAGCAGGTTGCAAGCCAGGTCTCCAGCCATGTCCATAGCTGGAGGCAGGTGAAAGGCAACCACACACTGATATTTCTCTCCCTCTCTGCCTCTCTCCCTTCCCCTCCCTCTGGAAATAATAAATAAAAATCTTTTTTTTTTTTAAAAAAAAGGCAATGCTGTGTGTTCAATCTAATAACCTGCTGTTTCATTTGCCTATTGATCAAACTTTTCCATGTCTATTTTAACAGCATCACTAAGATTCAATGAGTAAATTGTATGGAAAGTGAATTGTAACTGCACGATTCAAAGGTTTTCAGTGTATTAATGAGTTGAGCCACCATCGCTACAGTCAAGTTTAGAACATTTTATTTTATTTTAAGAAATATTTTATTTATTTATTTTAGACAGAAGGGAAGGATGGAAGAGGGAGGGAGAGAAACATCAACGTAGAAGAGATACACCAATTGGCTGCCTCCCACATACCCCCAGCTGGGGACCTGGCCTGCACCCAGGCATGTGCCCTGACTGGGAATCGAACCAGCAACCTTGGGGTTCACAGGCTGGTGCTCAATCCACTGAGCCACACCAGCCAAGGCTTAGAACATTTTAATCGCCCCCAAAAGAAACCCTGCATCCCTGACAGCAGCTTTCTCATGGTCAAATCTAAAATATCAATTGCAAGGTGCACCATTGTTTATTTTCTGCTGAGAAAGAAAAATCCCTGCCAATTAACCCATGATAACTGAATCCTTATCATTTTCTTGTCCCTTAGTTTAGTAGTTATTGAAAGAGGATGTTTAGTTTTCTTTGGACAACTTTCTTACCAGCAATGCACGTAACTCAGTGGATGTAACAATATGAACTCCCATGAACAAATGCACAGGAATGACAGTTCCCGTAGGACATATCCTGACCTCAGAGCTGTTAAAACATGAAAAACTACTCACCCTAGAACCAACGATGTCCGGAATTGCAGAGTACGGAGTGAACCTGGCTAGAGAGCAACAGAAAACTCCAATAACTTAGACAGGAAAGTAACTGTAGGGGGAATCAGCACGGGGGACCCAGGCTTAGAACTGAGAAAAGATTGGCAATCCAGGACCCAGAAAAAAGCATCCTTCAGGAAGAGTCTGGTCAGGGCATCCTACGGGCTGTGCCGCCACCCTGAACAAGCTCTGCTGTCCCCACATCTCTGTGTCATCCCTTCAGTAGCCATGCCCTGGCCAAATCCTAACGGCCAAAGCTACAACATGACCGCCAGGGTCTTGCCCTTCACCTAATTTGGGGTTTTCCTCCCTTCTTGATTGAATAGCCAAGAAACTACCAATATCTCCCAAATAGATGTCCACGGGCCTATTTCCATCGGCTACATAGAGTCCTCTGAATAGATTGGCATCAGCTGGTTTGTACACGAAGACAAAGAAAACAGAAGTGCAAGGAGAGAAGCAATGGAGTCAGAGCTAAGCATGCGTTCCAGGGCTTTTACGTGGAGCCAGAATGTTCTCCGTGGCATCTGAGCAAACAGTGCCGTGGTTGGGAGTTCGTAGTGTAATAATAGTAACTAGCAATTATTGAGAGCCTGGCACGTGTGTAAGCTCTGGTATGGATTCCTTCAAGCCTTACAGTATTCAGTAAAAGGGCCGTCTCTGGGCTTGGATCCTGACCCCATGACCTTGGGCCAGTGCCCTCTGCCTCTGCCAGCCTCAGTTTCCTGCAGTCACAAGGAGAGCCTAGCCGTGCCCGGGTCCCGAGGCTGCTGAGGTTTCACACGGAGTGGTGCAACAAGCCCCCAGCTGCTCCCCTCAGCTATCCTGTGGAGGGCAGGAGGGGCGAGGGATGAATGACTCCCTCTGCCCTGGGTCCCTTGTGGTCACTCACAGGACCCTTCCTTGCAGGTGGACGACATCCTAGGGGACCAGCCCTCAGCCAAGGAGCAGGTGTTCGCTGCGCTGAAGCAGTTCGCAGCGGAGCAGCGAGTGGACGAGCTGGTGTGGGCGCTCACCCTGGCCCTGCCCCGCGAGGCGCGGGGGCCCCTCCTGGACAGCCTCAGGTACGTGGGTCTGGGGCGGGGTGGGCAGGCAGGGGGGTTCGCGCTCAGGGGTGCCCACTGTCCCACCCAGGCCCTGCTGCTGTGTGGCCTGCTCCTGAACGGGACCCCAACACCCCTTCATCCCCGGGACAAGGGTAGGCAGTGACCCTTTGGGGGGGCGCCTAGTGGCTCTGCTGGAGGCCAGGGCATCGCTGGAAGAGAATGGCTGAGCGCTGGCCCCGCGGGGCAGGCACCCCGGGGCCACCTGCTGACCCGAAGCCACAGCCTGCGCTGCTCTATCCCGAACCCCAGACCAACAAGATGCCGGGACGGTCCTAGTTCTGTCCGGGGACAGAGCAGCGACACCATGTGAAGTCCAGGGCTGTGCTGGGCTGTCCCGACACCCCGGTCCTAGGTGTGCGCTCTCTGCCCGTTGGCGCCGCCAGCGGCGTGTCGGGGTCCTCACCAGGGTCCTAGGGGAGCACTTCCTGGCGGAACCCCCAGCGCCAGTGTCTTCCCGCCACACGGAGGCAGCCCGAGGGGCCCAAAGGCACACGGCAAGGCGAGGGCAGGCACGGGACCGCGAACCGGGTCAGCGATGCGCTTTCTGCCCTTCCGCTCAGCGTTGGACCCTCTAAGTTCATTCTTGACAAAAACAAGCATCTCCTGGTGGGCCGACCCCTGGAGCGCCCGGGGAGTCTCCGAGCCCCCTCCCGAGCCCCGGCCCGGCCTTTCCGGCCGGCGGCCCCTGCCCTGCACGGTCCGGCCTTGACCAGGCGCCCGGAGCGCGCGCGGCCCCCCGCTGCAACCCGCGCGCTCGCTCTCCCCACCCTGCCCCCGCCACCCCCTCCCCTGCCCGGGCGCAGCCCGCCCCTCCGCTCGCTGCCACTCACCCCGCCGCCTGCCCCTCCCTCCGGGCCTGGCCAGCGTCAGGGACGCGGTGGGCCACCCCGCCTCCCCCAGACCGGGCGGGCGCGGCGTCTCGGCTCCGCGGCGGAGCGCAGGCCCCCGAGAGAGGCCACCATGAGCTGCCTGGGGTGAGTTAGGGGCTGGGGAATCCCCAGAGGACAAAAAGAAAGTTATTTCTGGAGCCACATTTGCGGTGGCGATGTGCTGGCGCTGAGGGCTCCCTGGGGAGGTGACGGCGGACAGCGCCCCACCCCGCGGGGCCAGGGGCGGGGGCGGCCGGGCTGGCCCCCGGGGAGTTGGCGCGCCCCTCAGACGGCTCCCAGCCGGACTCCGCGGGGCCCTCGCCGTCCTCTCTTCGCCCTTCCATGCCGCCCCAGCGTCTGTCGCCTCCACCGGGTCAGCCTGCCGCCGCCAGGACAGCCCTCCCATCCGCAGCCAGCCCCCAAGTCACCGGCAGCGGGTCGGGAAAAGCGGGGTGGGAGAAGCGCCCCCTTGGGCGCTCGCAATTAGAACCTGGGGAGCGGGGAGCCCGGCACTCCTGGGGGTGCCGTGCCCCGCAGCATCCCCGGGGTGCTGCTGGGGAGGATGAAACGCCAGCCTGTGTTGTCCGCGCGTGTCAAGTGCGACAGGAAAGCTGGGAAAGCTGCTGGAGGAGGGTGCGGTGCCCAGCGGGGCAACCCTGGCAGTGGGGCCTCAGCCACCCCCTAACCCCTACCCCATCCCCGGGCCTGGTGGTCCAGGGAGGCGGTGATCCCCAAGGGATCTCAGTGGGTCATAGACGAGGCACCCTTCTCTGCTTCCCAGGCATGCGTGCCCACCCCACGCCCAGGGCTGAGTGGTCAGGGGAGGTCAGGGCAGGCAGCTGGTGCCAGTCTGTGGCTCAGACAGTGACAGGAAGGGTCTGGCAGCATGTCCTGGGGAGGTAGGAAGACACTGCCCAAGGGGTGATTGTCAAGGCCAGGCCTCTAGCCACAGGGGTGGACCCCAGAGCACCAAAGTCAGGGCAATACCACACAGGCCAGTGGGAACCCAACACAAGGCACCCAACTGCCTGGCTGCGACCCATCCTCTGGGGGATGGAGGGCCATGAAGAGCCACAGTGTGGCCCTGGGGACCTCCCTCCCCCGTTGGTGAGAGGCTGAGCAGCAGAGGGCAGTCCTGCATGTGTGTGTGTGCACCCACATGGGCACTCGCACTCCACAGAGGCTGGGACCCTCCCTGGGGCAGTCCCAGTGCCCCACACAGAAGGCCTGGGGAGAAAGGGGGTGCAGCTCAGTAGACACCGCCAACGGTCACTGTTTAAAGTGGAATTTAACAGGCATTAGATAAAATTTAAAATTCAGCTTCCCGCTCACAACAGCCGCAGTGCATTCAAATGCTCAAAGCCACATGTGGTTAGTGGCGGCCTAGACAGGGCCCGCTTATGCCCCATCACCACAGGAAGCTCTCTGGGCCAGCACTGCCGCTCTGAGGGGACATCCAGGTCAGTGGCAGCCTCATCAATAAAGGATCTCATCTTCCTTTACCACCGGCACCAATCCCGAGGCTCAGGGCCTAATTTGGGTCTGTCCCCGAAGGGATCCCAGTGTGATGAAGGAATGGCTTTCTAATTAGGACAGGCCAGGCAGTTTGGAACGTGTGACGCGATTAGGATGGAACAGGAAAGCTAAGTCTGCTTAGCTTTGGGGTCTGCTAGGGTTTCAGGAACTACAGAAGGCGAGGGAGGAGCTGGCATTAGGGGAAGGGGGGCAGCGAAGGTGATGGGAGATTCGGAATCCCAACTGACCCAGCTTGGACTCCAAGTTCACTTCCTGGCTCTGTGACCTTGAGCAGGTTCATTGACCTCTATGATTTAGCTGTAAAAAAGGTTGATAACACCTTCGTGTGTGCCCAGCAGGGTTCTTGGTAGGAAGTCACGTAAAGGAACTCTGCCACCTGCAAACAGAAAGGAGGTTATTAAATTTATTGGGATGATATTGGTTAATAAAATTATGCAGGCTTCCAGGGTACAATTCTATGATACAGTTTCTGTATAGTGCAGCGATTTTCAACCAGTGTGCCACAAGAATTTTTTAAACAAGCAATATCTGGCTACTTAGTCAGGGGCACTGACCCCTTTTCCCTTAGACTGTCAAAAAAAAAAAAGACAACAGCCAACACAATAGCCACTCAATGTGAATGGGTCAAAATTATACCTATTTCTGGTCAGGTGGGCAAAAAATATACATGTTTGGTGCGTCATGGGATTTCAGTTATTACTTTACATGTGCTGTGAGATGAAAAAGCTTGAAAATCACTGGTGTATGACATTGTGTGTTTACCACTCCTGCAGAAAAGAGATTCGTTGAGAATTGGGGGGTGAGGGGTGAAGGAACCCGGCATCCTCTTCTGCTGTTGCAGGGACCAGGGACACCACAACACAAAGTTACTAGGAGAAATGTACGCTGCTGTGAGTGCTGGGCATAGGTGGGGCTCACACCGTGAGGTTTCCCCTGGATAGCTTCTCCCTCCCAACAGTGGCTGCTCAAGCATGGCACTCTGGACATTTTGGGCCCAATAATTATCTGTCACGGGGAGCCAGTCTGCACTTGGTAGGATGTTTAGCAGCATCCCTGGCCTCCACTCACAAGTGCCACTAGCATAGTCCCCTTCCAGTTTCATTTTGAGATAACCAGAACTGTCTCTAGACGGTGCCAAATGTCTCCTGGGGGGCAAAGTCACCTCTGGCTGAAACTGTCACCCTAGTGTCATCGGTCTCTGGTAGTGTACTCTCACTGGGACAGCGCTTCAGGGAAGGCCACCCCGTGCTGCCTTGTGTCATCTGCCCAGGTGCCTTCACCAGCTCCAAGGCAGCATGCGCACGGCTGGCTGCATCTGACTTTGAGCAGGAGGGTTTGCTCGGGACTGGCCTCTCCTCAGCCCACTCAAGGTGGACAGTGCTCACCCCTCCTGGGCAGGCTGGTCCTGCGGGCCAGGCCCCTGCAGCTCCTGCAGGTCAACCAGAAGTGGCCCCCTCACCATGGCACAACCGTGGTCTAGGAGTGTCAGGAAACTGCACTCACAGTGAGGGGTTCCAGATGTTTCTCCCCCTGGCAGGGCTGAGGACAAAGGTTGGGGAGGACAGGGTCCTGGCTTCCTGTTGCTGCCCTGAGAACTGCAGCCTGAGAGGCCATGGCGGGGTGGTGGCCCTGCTGCAGTCAGGAATCTGGGGCTGAGGGGTGGTGGGTAGCAGGTCCCCAGAGTTTCCTGCCTCTGCAGTTCCCACCTGTCTGGGTGGTGACAGCTGCCTGGTGAAAAGAGAGCTTGGTGCTGAGGTCCCCAGGATGCCCTGGGCTGGTCCCCAGCACCCAGCAGCGCTTTCTGGCCTGCAGTCACGAGTCACTGGGACCGGTGAGGAAGGACAATGCAATGGGCTCCCTGGGCTCTGCTCCTGCTCTCACTTCCAGGGGTGGCAGGCTCAGAGCCAAAGGGACCAGCCAGACCCCTCATCTGTCATCCCTGTCTCCTCCCTGCTCCGTTCCTCCCATTTCCTCTCCCAGTAGGGTCCACCCAGTGTCCTCTACTCTCCCCACCCACTGGCCTGGGAGGGGCCCCTCCTCCCTTCCACCCACTCTCCAGGTCTCCTACTCTCTCGTTCCTTTGTTTTTAGAGTCTGGAAACTTGTCCCCTCTCAACTTCCTTCCCTGTTCCTGTCCCAGCATCACCTTTCCCCTGGTGCAGTTTCAGCGGCCCAGACTGGCATTCAAGGCCGTCCTCTCTAGCCTCTCTCGGGTGGAGCGGCTCCTGGATAGGCAGAGCGGGCTTCCTCCTGCTGACCTCAACCCCCGCTGGGCCCCTGAGGCCCAGCGCAGTGGCCACCCCCTCCAGGAAGCTTTCCCGTGCTCTGCAAGAGACAGTTGGGGCTTCCTCGGAACCGCCGGGTTTATTCTCACTGCAGCGAGTTTGGGGACTCAGCCGGAACCCCGGCCGCACCGCCGGCCAGAGATCGGAGGCTAGGCACCCGGCAGGGACTAAGAAGCGGGCCAATAGGAGGCGGTGTGAGAGTCTCGAACCGCCCCAGATCTCTGGGAGCTAATTGAAGGCCCCCGCACCCGGAGGGGCGGGGCGGGGCGGGGCGGGGCTGCCTGAGAGGGGCGGGCGCCCAGCCGCCCGCCCGCTGCCCCGGGAGGTGCCCTGCGCTCTGGCCCCGCGAAGGTGCGGGGAGTCGAGGCGTCCTCGCTCTGTTCCGGGACTAGGCTACCCCCTGTCGTCTGCACCTGCGCCGCTGTCGCCGGCTCCAGATGGGGAAGGACCAGGGCTTCTCCCGGCACTTTCGGTAGTTTCCGGACCGCGACCCGGCTCCCGGGAACGTGCGCCCCGGGCACCGCGGACCCGTCTCTAGCCGGGCTGAGAGGGCGGGGTGGGCCTGAGGCACTGAAGGGCTTCCCTGTCCTTGGTGGGCACCTTCCGTGCCCGGCTGGGATCCGGCTGGGATGGGGTGAGTGGGTATGAACGGGAAGGGTACAGGGGGCGAGCTCCTGGCGCTGGGCGCCCGGAAGCTGCGCGCAGCCCTAGAGGTCGGGATAGGGTATCGAACAGCGGCTGCGCTGGTCCAGGGAACTGGCAGAGAACCAAGTCAGGGAATGTGGTGAAGAGGGGACCCTAGGGCAGCTCCGGGAGGAACCTGGAGATAGATTTAGACCTGACCCCTTTCCCGCCCACCCCCACCCCCACCCCCACCAGGCAGAGAGAACAGAACTGACGCTGAGGGCATCTGTGGCTCAGTCGCAAGGACACCAGTGGGGGAGTGGGCCACCCAACCTTCCCCCACCTATGCACTTGGTGATTCACCCTCCTTCTCACCTGGGGAGGGGGCAGCTAGGCCTTTTCTAGTTGCTGCTGGAGGGTAGAGCTGCGATGGTCATCTGGCCCCTGGCCACGTTGGACCCTGGCTGATGCCTTCTGGAGCCTGGGGCTGGAGCCCCAAGTGAGGTGGACAGTTTCCGCCTTGTCATCTCTCTTTTGTCTGAGCATGAAGCATGTGGTGGGTGCAGGAGGGTGTGGGGACCGTGCAGGCCAGGCAGATGGAGGTGTCAGGCCCCAGAGGTCTTGCGTGACCATCTGGGCAGTGAGACTGAGGTGCTGGGTTTTGGGGAATGACTGTGGGTAGCAAGGATGAGCACATCAGGCAAGGACGAGTACGCCATCCGTTCTGTCCTCCTGGTGTCCTGGGCCATAGGTCCTGGTGCACCCCTTCCCTCCCAGCAGGCCACTATTCTGCCCTGCCCACCTGGACTTATTAATCCTACCCACAGAGGTCTAGGGAACTGAGTGGGGGCCCCTGGGCCATCCAGAGGGGTTGTGTTTCAGCTGGCCACACGCCACGATCCCCTCCCCTCCCTCCTTCCCACCATTGCCTTGGTACTGGCTCCTGGTACACAAGAAGGGGGTGGTGGGGTGCAGCCAGGGAAGCCCTACTAACACCCAGGTCTTCAGGGGCCCTTGGCAGAACCGGGCTTCCCTCCCAGCTGCGCCAAGGGCCAGCTGCATTAACTCTGGAAAGTTACCCGACCCTGAGAATCCTCTGCAGTGGATGGAGCGGTCCACCTGGATGTTAACTGCTGCGGCGGAGCTCAGAGGTGCCGCTGACCCTGCCAGTGGCGGGGTCCCCAAACCCTGAGTCCCAGGGAGTTCCTCCCATGTGCGGAGCCTGACTGGTCACCTGGCTCAAAGCTGAGCTACAGACGCGGCTCTCAGAGAGTTTGTGGGCCACACGCGAGACCCACGGTCACCAAGGAGCCATTCCGGGGTGTGGACCTCCACACAGAGGGCAGTG
This sequence comes from Noctilio leporinus, assembly GCA_004026585.1. Classification (NCBI taxonomy): domain Eukaryota; kingdom Metazoa; phylum Chordata; class Mammalia; order Chiroptera; family Noctilionidae; genus Noctilio; species Noctilio leporinus. The sequence goes on along the minus strand of PVIW01000470.1, from coordinate 336,862 downwards.
AGAGCCACCCCTTGCTTGTCACCACTTCCGGAAGGCTTCTCTGGGAGCAGCAACGAGTGTCCACACTCTGATGCCCCTTGCCTGGCCGGCCCAGATAGCAGAGCCAGGTCCGGACGCTAAGGGGGAGACTGGGGTGCCGGCTGCTGAGTCCCTGCCGCCCTGGGTGGGGCGGGAGAGCCGCGCCGCGGTTTGCGGGGGTCTGAGGGCGCGCCCAACTCAGCTGGCCTCTCCCGCAGGATCTTCATCCCCAAGAAGCACCGGGCGCGCTTCGACGAGGTGGTGTCGCAGGGTCTGTTGGGCAAGCTGTGCCGCGCGCGGCGGGCGCAGAGCGCCCAGCGGCTGCGCCGGAGCCGCAGCGAGGAGCGGCCCGAGCGCCTCCTGGTGTCCACGCGCGCCAGCGCCGCGCCGCGCCGCCCCGACGAACCACCCCCGCGCAAGGCCGCCTCGCTGCCCGGCTGCCGCGCTGAGCCCGCGGGCGCGCGCAGGTATCGGGCCGGGGCCTGCGGACACCTGATCCGTGGATGGGTTTTGGATGGAGACAGGACACAGGGCGCGGGGCGAGGCATGGACACCTGGCGCGGGTGGGTGGCTGGATAGGGGATGGCGAGGGGAACAGGACGTCTCCATCCCCTGCTCCTTCCAACCCCTTCTCCGCAGGGCAGCGTAGGCTGCCCACCCCACCCGGCGCCTCCTTTCTCCCTAGGACCGTCCGAATTTACAAGGGCAACAAGAGCTTCGGCTTCACGCTGCGCGGCCATGGACCTGTCTGGATCGAGTCTGTTCTGCCTGGTGAGGGGTGCGGGTGGGGGGTTGTCCAGGATGGGGTGAAGGACCCCATGAAGCTGTTGCTCAGCATCGCCCCCAACCTCGTATAGCCTGTGTCCTTTGAGTGTCCTAGACAGCATATCCAAATCTCTCATCAGCCTGAGCTGGGCGAATCCATCCAAGTTCAGGGTCACCCCTGAGCCAGGTGAACCAAGCTCTCCATCTAGATGTTTCCTTTGTCCACAGGGAGGGCGGGGCACTTCCTGCAAGGGGCGGCCAGAGCAGAGAGGATGTCTGCCAGGCTGCCCCCCAAACAGCATTTCCTGCGTGAAGGGCCACGCTCACTGGGAACTGGGCCCCTGACAAGCAGGCCAGACCCCAGAGAGAGATAGACCCCAGCAGTGCCTCTGCCCAGTACCCAGTCCCCTCCTTGCTCCTGGACTAGCTGCATCCTGAAGGATGCAGAGCAGAAATCCCTCCTTCTTGCCCCTCCAGCAGGGCAGGGGTGGGGAGGGAGGAGGAAACTCAGGTCTTGCCAAGACAGCCCATTCCAGTGTGGAGGGTCCTAGAGGCCAGAAGTCCCTGCTTCTGCTGAATTGAACTCTCCCTCCCTATAACCCCCCCACAGGGCCGGTCACTTCTCTGTCCTACACTCATCCCCTCCAGCAGCACCTGAGCATGGTGCTTTGGTGACACATCCCCACTGGTGACACAGCCCTGACTGGGGCTGCACTTTCCACCCTCTGCACCCCACATGTCCGGGGCCTGATTTGGGCGATGGGCATTCTCTGATCCCCAGGAAAGCCCTTCCACACCTTTGCATCTTTGTTCCAACCTTTGGATAATTCCGAGATCCAACCCTGCTGCTGGACCTGTGCCGGGCTTCTCAGATTTGTGTACCACTAAGCTGCTGACACTGTTATTCGGAAAAGCAGCTCTCTAGGGAGCTTCATCAAGAAATGATTACTCTATCCTCTTTGGGTGTGTGTCTTCCAACTATGCCATGTCCACCACTACCACCTCTCTGCCTCTTCTGCATGTGTGGCCAGAGATACTTGGCCTAGGGCCATGTTGAAAATCAGGTGTGCTGGTCCGCCTAACCCAGCCTCCAGGCTGGGAACCCCGTGCCTTCCCCAGGGGAGGGAGCCCGGGAAACGTGGGCAGGAGCCTTTTCTGTGGTTTGCGTGGGAAGGAATGGGCCCGACACAGTGAACAGGCTTAGGTCTGGCTAGTGCAAGTAATTTCAGGGGGCCCCAGGGCACAGCATTGTCCCCAGGCTGCTGGCCCTGGGTGATGTGGACAAATGTGCAGAGGCTCCGAGTGCGAGAGCCTGTGGAGAAGGGGGCAGCAGTGTGGGTCCGGGGTGGGTGGGTTCGCAGGCCACAGGCCTGCTGGCAGACCAGCAGCCATTTGCTCTGTCTAGGAAGTGGCTGGCCCTGGGAGGGACAGTCTGTCATCCCAGTGTCAACAAGGCCCCAGATGTGAAAGCCTCAGCACCATGATATGTATACCATGTTTCCCAGCATGAGGAGGACACCGCCTCCCTCCAGACACAGTTTCTCTGTGACAAAGGCACAGAGGAATCTCTGATGTGGACCCTTTGATGAGGACAGAATAGTGTCCAGCATGGGGTCCTCTGTGAGGGTGCAGATGCTGCAGCAATGCTGCTGTGCAGGCCTCCTTTGCTTCAGCTCTTCTTCAACCTCAGGGCTGACCTGCGGCCCACGCCGCGTCCACCGCTGCCACCTGGCCCAGGCGTCACCCCCAGGCTGGAGCCATGGAGAGCAGAGAGGCGCTGGGTCTCGCCGGGGTGCCCCTGGCCTGAATTTGGCTGGCCCGTCCCATGCCCCATTTCTCTCCTATGAAGCAGCAGCAGCCCTGCCCAGCTGACGAGCACACCCCCTCTTCTTGCCTGCAGGCAGCCCGGCGGACCATGCTTCCCTCCGGTCTGGGGACCGGATCCTCTTCCTCAACGGACTGGATATGAGGTCAGAGGCTACTGGGGACACCAGAGCTTGGTGGTGAACTGTCCCCCAAGGCTCCTGCCTCTTGGGACCTCTAGGCCATGGTCATGATCTCCTCTGACCAGCTGGTCCCCAGGGTTTGTCCCTTGTCCTATGGGAACTGGGGAATCTATTCTCCCACCATAGCTAGGAAGTCAGTTCATCCTTCCAGTCAGAAACCACCCCAGCTGCACACAGGGGGCCCAGGGGAGCCCTGCCTGGGGGTGATAAGGGTGCGAGCCCTTCTGGTCCTGGAAGTGTCCAGCAGGCTCTGGGCCGGGAGTGTCTCCTGCAGAGATTAATGAGCAGGAGAGGTAGTGCCCTGGCCCCCCCGGTTGCGGCCCAGCTGTGGACTTGCTGCCAGGCCTCTGAGGGCAGGACAGGGAGGTCCAGCGGGCGGCCTTGAGCGGGGCTCATCCCTGCCAGGCCCTCCTGGGCCACCTCTGCTTGGCAGGAACTGCTCCCACGACAAGGTGGTATCCATGCTGCAGGGGAGCGGCGCGATGCCCACGCTGGTGGTAGAGGAGGGGCCCATCCCATTTGCCAGCGGTGAGACCCCTGCTGCCACAAAGACCCTGAGGGAGCCCCTCTGGGCTTCCCCCAAACCTGCAGCACCCCCCCCCCCAACAGTGGTGCTGCGGGAGCCGGTGGGACCATCTCAGGGACCGCCCCTCCCCCTCCCCTTCCCTGCTTTGGGGCTTGGGCCGCAGATGTGCCTCCCAATGTAAGGCACTGCGCAGCCACACCCCAGTTCAAGAGGGTCCCCCGCCTCAGCCCGTGGCCCGGGGACGCCTGGTCACCAGTGCCCCTCTGGCCTGTGGCTCCGCAGACTCCGATTCATTGGATTCCCCCAATCCGTCCTCGGCGCTCACCTCGCTGCAGTGGGTGGCGGAGATCCTGCCGTCTAGCATCCGCGTGCAGGGGAGGACCTTCAGCCAGCAGCTGGAGCACCTGCTGACGCCCCCCGAGCGCTACGGGGTCTGCCGAGCTCTGGAGAGCTTCTTCCAGCACAGGTGGCCAGGGTGGGGGCGGGCACCTGCCAAAGGTGGGCCCCGAATCCTGCCCCGATGCACCGTCCAGGTCGCCCTGCCTGAGACCTCTCACACCCCTTCTTCTGGGGGAGGCCCAGCGAAAGCAGCAGCTGGTACCAGGGGCCCCCAGGTGGGACAGGCCAGCTGCCCCAGAACACCTCTGCCTCTGAAACCTCCTAGCCATGGGACCTGCACAAGTCAAGGCCTCATCTATCAAGTGAAACAGAGAGTGGTCCCCTGCAGCACGGGCGGCGGGACCCTCACAGGGACACTGGTTCCAGCGTCAGCAAGGCCCAAAGATGCCACAAGGCTGCAGGCACTCACCACCAGCCAGGCACCCTGGGGCTTGCTTTGGTATCTTTCTTTCTGTCCATCAGGGGCAGCAACTTGCAGTTATCACACTCCTCTGCCCACAGGGTCATTGGCATGGTCCAGGCAAAGCTCCTCACTTGCTTGTCCTTTCTTTTTCTTTTTTCGTTTAAAGAGTTTTCTTGAGATATAATTCGCATGCCATACAATTCAGCCATGTGAGTGTGAATTCAATGCCCTGGTTTTTAGTATATTCACATAGTTGGACCACTGCCAGCCACTCAATTTTAGGACAGTTTCATCACCTCGGGAAGAACCCTGCACCCCATCACCATCGCCCCGCCCTCTTCTCTGCCCCCCGCCCCTTCAGCAACCACTAACCCACTCCTGTCTCTATAATGATTCTGTTCGGGGCATTTCACATGAACAGAGTTGCACACTATGTGGACTTTCGTGTCTATTTCTTCCTTGTAGAATGTTTTCAGCACTCATGACATTTATAACAATGACTTCATTTCTTTATGGACAAATACTCATTGTATGGACAGGACCTGTGTTGTTGGTCCAGCTGTTGGCTGGTGGATGTTTGGATTCTTCCACCTTTCATTCCCTTCCGGCCCAGCCCCTCTCCTGTACTGCTTCCCACCACGTCTGATGAGTGCAATGGGTGCTCCTTGTCCGAAGATATTCTTGGAAAGTGGGCATTGCTGCTCTGTGTGATGTATTTTTATTTTACATGCTGTATGTGGCATCCTGTTTTATTTTTTTTTTAACCAAGTGCTCTGTGTTTGTCCCTGCCGATAGCTCAAAAGACATTTCCCTGCATTCTCATCTATGCATTTTATAAGTTTATCTGTCACACCTTGACCTTTTCTTCAACTAGAGTTCATCGGTTCCATTTCCGTACGCGGAGATCAGCAGACTCTTTATTCTATGAAGGGCTGGAGAGTAAATATTGGAGGCTTTTTGGGCTACACAGTCTATTAAACCCACTCAACTCTGCTGTTGCAGCTTGAAAACAGCCGTAGGCAATGCGTAAACAAGTCGGCGTGACCTGTTTCCAAAGAACTTTCTTTACAAAAACAAAGGGGGCCAGATTTTGGCCGGCGAGCTATCATTGCTGCTCCTTGATACAGTGACTCAGCTCTCCCAACACACTGTCCTTTCCGCTCTTCACAACAGCTCTGTGCGGTAGATGCTACTTTTTATCCCCATTCTACAGACGAGGAAACTGAGGCACAGAGAAGTTAAGTAACTTGAGCAAGGTCACCTGGCTGCTAAGTGGTGGGATTTGAATCTGGGCAGCCTGTCCCCAGAACCGACCTTCCTGTGCACCTGTCAGTCTTGGCAGTGAGAAGGGGTGCAGGGCATGAGCCTAGAAGTGCCCCCTTCCATCCTCCACCCAACTCTGCTCCCTTCGGTGAAACCCTGAGTAATGGTCCCTGTGCTCCTGTCCCCCTAGGAACATTGACACCCTCATCGTCGATGTCTACCCTGTGCTGGACACACCTGCCAAGCAGGTGCTGTGGCAGTTCATCTACCAGCTGTTGACCTATGAGGAGCAGGAGCTGTGCCAGGAGAAAATCGCCTGCTTCCTGGGCTACACAGCCATGACGGGTAAGCTGCCCTGCCCCCTGCACAGCCCACCAGGTGGAGAGCCAGCCAGACGCCCTTCTCACCTGCCGGTTGTGACAGAGGACCGGGGCACAGACGTGCCTATGTGCCATGCAGGGATGTGCTCACCGCACCCAGCTGGCCCCATCCTTGGCCCCCCAGAGGTGCCTTCCCAGCTTTAAGAAGCAAATGCAGCATAACTTTAGACACCCACCTGGGGCCTCACCCACAAAAAGGGGATGACCTCAGTGGCTGTGCTTTGCACCCCAGGAAGCGTGGCACGGATCAGGAAGTTCGTGGGGCTGCTGTTTGCAGACTTGGATCATGAGTGTGCAGCTCATGGGTCACACCTGGCTTGGCACAGATGAGCACTAGGGCCCGCCAGGCCATCTCGTTGCTGCTGCCTGCCACAGTGCCCTGTGCCCACGAAACCATGCCCTTCCTTGTCCCACAGGAATCAAAATCCTGTGCCTTTGTCCTAGATGCTGTGCACCTGCTGTGTGCTGCCTGCAGATCCGCTCGCTGGTCCTTGGGTGCCCGATGTCCCTGGTCCCAGGGACCCACTGTTAGCAGGGGCGGTGTCCAGGGTGTTAGCAAGAAATTCACGGTGCACGACCAGGAACCTTCCTTTTCACCCCATAAATCCCTGTAGGCAACCCGACCAGGTGTTGAGAGCTTGGATCGATCGATCGTGGGGCCCTAGGCTCTTATAGGGGGATGCCCCGTGGGGTGGGCTGCAGCCGCCTCCCCCAGCCCACACTTCCTGGCACCCAGTCCTCACCCCATTTTCCTGCTTGACAGCTATCGTAGAGCCAAGCAGGCGGGGGTCACAGGCTGCTGGCCCCCTTACTTGTGGTTGGTGGCTTCTTGTCTGGCTGAGATGCAAGGGCCCTTCTCCTCTTCATGCCCCACAGCAGAGCCGGAGTTGGAGCCGTCGCCGGAGCCATCGCCATCACCGGATGCAGAGCCGCTGCCCCAGCTCCAGCGGCGGAGCTCCCTGAGGGCCACCTCCGTGTGCCGCCGCAGCCTGCGGTCCCAGGGCCTGGAGGCCACTCTGGGCTGCGGTATGGCCCGGGCCGCAAGGCAGGAGAGGGTGCAGCAGGGCAGCCAGGACTCGGTTTTCCCATCTGCAAAATGAGATCCCCGGAGTGGTGGCCCTCCTGGGGCGGCGGGGCTCGCAGGTTCCTTCTCTATGGCCCCTGGCAGGTTTGCACGGGTGCCTGAGCACCAGAACCAGACCTTGGAAGCAGAATTGGCCCCTCATGGCTGACTGCCTCCCCTGGTCCTTCAGCAGGTCCCAGCGAGGGCCCTGAGGTGCCTCTTCCTCTGATCCCAGGCGAGCGCCAGGCGGGCGATGGCACTTCCCTCCCTGAGACTCCCAACCCTAAGATGGTGAGACCGCTCTGCTCTCCTGGTGGTGTCAGTGGGCGCTGGGGCAGGTCCCTGCCTCCAAGACCAGCCAGGCCTGGCCTCTGGCCATGTTAGGGCCACGCGGGCAAGGTGAGGGCAGCCGGACTCCCTGCCCCTCTCCCTGCAGATGTCGGCCGTCTATGCGGAGCTGGAGTCCAGGCTGAGCAGCAGCTTCAAAGGGAAGGTGGGGACCACGTCCAGGTCCCGAGCTTCCCCGCCGGCACCCAGCATGGCAGGCACAGCAGGTTAGGGTACAGCCAGCCCAGCTCCTGAGGGCAGCACTGGCCTCTGTCCCCCCAGCTGGCTGGCTGGGTGTTGCCCCTTCCTGGTGCCATGGCCATGGGAATGAGTTCTGGGGAACCCCAGCAGCCTTCATGGTGAGGGACCATCAAGGTCAGGGTTGTCCTCCTTCCTCCATGTCCCCTCCGATCCTCATGGCTGCTGTGGAACTAGAAAAGCCCCCAGAGGTATCCCCAAGCCAGCAAGCGGCTGTTGGATGCCCTGCAGTGCTTGGCCTGCTCTGTGACTGGCCAGCTGAAAAGATGGCTGTCCGCAGGCCACACCTGGTGACTCCTCCGCAGTTCAGAGGGCAGGACCTCTGGACCCACTGGGTGCGGGAGGGGCCTCATTACCCTTGTCTGAGGGCTATAGGAGGCCCCCTGGTCATATGAGTTGTGTTCAGAGGGTCCCAGGTGGGACCCCTGGTTCCGTTCCAAGATGAGCTGGGTTTTGGCCTAAGCAGTGCCCCCACCTCTAATCTCTGATCACCCTTAGGGAAGGGCATGGGGGACAAGGCCACCCTGGTTTTCCTGCACTGTGTACAGAGAGGGAAAGGAAGGGGCCCAGGGGCACACAGCCAACCCCTGGGCCCCTCCCCTCTTCAGCCCAGGCCTGAAAGCCAGGTACTGACTGGAGCAGGGTCCTCATGTGCCCTCCTGCACCCTAGGGCCCAGGACCCTGTCTAGCGTCTCCTGGCCCAGCGAGCGGCTCCTGCCCTCTCCCTGCTACTACCCGCTGTGCTCCGGAGGCCTGGCCTCGCCTAGCAGCTCCGAGTCGCACCCGTATGCCAGCCTGGACAGCAGCAGGGCGCCCTCCCCACAGCCAAGCCCCGGGCCCATCCACTCCGACAGCCCCCCGAGCCCGGACCTGGCCCACCAGCCCAGCCGCAGGAAGCTCTTTACCTTCTCTCGGCCTGCGCGAAGCCAGGACAGTGACACTGACCGCTTCCTGGATGCCCTGAGCGAACATCTGCGCCCCCGGGTCCCCATCGGGGACGATTTCCTCAGCCCGGAGAATGACTATGAGGAGGTGAGTGTGTAGGCAGAGGTGGCGGGCCAGGGAGCAGGTGTGGCATGGGGGTCTCAAAGGGGGACAGTCTCCCAGAGCTCCTGCAAGAGGCCTACTGCTCTGGGGACCCCTCTCCCTGGCTTGAGCTGTCCCACCCTTGGGCTCAAACTATGACATCCTCTACTCAGGGCAACCCCATACTCCATCTCAGTCATCCTGTTCCTTGCCCTGTACCCTGTCCTATACACTGTCGGGCCACCCCCCAAAATAATATTAGGCTAGCTGACCAGACTCAGATCCTTGGCCCTAGGCCACCGACCCCCTGCCCCAGGCTGTCCCGCTTCCCCTCACCTCGCCTCAGGCTCCACTGTCCCTGGGCCCAGCCCAGTCCTCCCCTCACCTGTTCTGTCCCCATCAGATGAGCTTCCACGATGAGGACCAGGGCAGTTTTGTGACCAATGAGCGGAGCAGTGCCAGCGAGTGCATCAGCAGCAGCGAGGAAGGCAGCTCCCTGACCTATTCCTCCATCTCGGACCACATCCCGCCACCCCCACTTAGCCCTCCCCCACCGCCACCCCTGCCTTTCCATGACCCCAAGCCCAGCGCCCGCACCCCTGACGGTCCCCGGGGCCCCACCCAGACTCTGGCCAAGCCCCTTACCCAACTGAGCCACCCAGTCCCCCCACCACCCCCACCACCCCTGCCCCCACCCGTGCCCTGTGTACCCCCCATGCTGTCCCGGGGCCTGGGACACCGACGCAGCGAGACCAGCCACATGAGCGTCAAGCGCCTGCGGTGGGAGCAGGTGGAGAACTCGGAAGGCACCATCTGGGGTCAGGTAGGTGGCCTGGGGCCCCAGGGGCCCTGCACCAGGGAAGGGCGGCGTGGGCGGCAGCACTGAGAGCAAGGCCCTGTCCAGCTTTTAGCCCCTGGCATTTCCCTGATTCGGTTCCCCCAGCGCCGGGACCTGGGGCAGCTCTGCCGAGTTCACTCCCTTCAAACAAAAGTCACCTCAAAACAGGGCTGGACTCTCAGCCGCTCCGAAGCCCCTTTGCAGCCCCTTTCCCACTCCCAGCACCACTGCTGGCTTCTCCGAGTGTGGGTGCTACTGGACCCCGGAGGAGCCCACTCATGGCCTGACAGTGTAGCCCCCCGAAGCCCCTGCCCCTGGGGTACCCAGGGCCTTACGGTGCTCTCTCTGCTGGGGATGGCAGGCCACCCCAGGCTGCTTCCCTCCTCACCGCACCTGCCCCTCCCTTGTAGCTCGGGGAAGACTCCGACTATGATAAACTGAGCGACATGGTGAAGTACCTGGACCTGGAGCTCCACTTTGGCACCCAGAAACCTGCTAGTGAGTGGCCCAAGGGCCCTGGGGGACCCCCCCCACCAAGTTTTCTGGCATCCCAGGGCTTAGAGCCCCGAAGGCCTGCTCTGACTTAATTTACTTCCTTGTCCCTGAGCTAGCTTCTCAGGGCCTCAGTTGCCCACCGCAGGGCAGAGATGCTAACTCACAGCCGGCGTTCACTGCCCGTTCGCCAGAGGCCAGCCACCTCCCACCCTCTGCAGCACGAGCCCGGTGGCACTGACCACTTCTGATGAGAAAGCAGACAGCTTAGTCAGCTGTCACACAGCCAGAATAAGGTGGACAGGAGGCATCCACGGTCCCCACTGCCAGTTCCCCCCCTTCTGGTTGTTGGGTGCGTGGAAAGCGGCCCCTGGATGGAGGAGAAAGGCCCCTGTCCACCCAGCCAGCATCCACAAGGTGCAGAGGTGGTGGTTCCCCTCGCCCAGCCAGCTCAGTCCCACCCACTCTGGGGACAGGGAATGGAGGAGCGACAGGCACCACCAAGAGTCCCCGTGTTGGGGCTGTGGACACCTGGAGCTGACTCAGCCAAGGCCACGGTCCAGGGAGGCTAGGAGGCTGGGGTGGCCCGCACACATGGCTCCGGCGCCCCCTGGGCAGTGCCACCCTCGCCTCCTCTCGTAGACCATCCGTTTCCCTTCCAGAGCCCGTGCCCGGGCCTGAGCCCTTCAGAAAGAAGGAGGTGGTGGAGATCCTGTCCCACAAGAAGGCCTACAACACCTGTGAGGGGCCGGGGGTCCCAGGGGGTGCGGGGCAGGAGGCGGCCCTCCCTCTGGCTGCAGAGCGGCGGGGCCGCCCCATGGGTGACACGGTTAGGCTGCAGGGCGCCCCCACCATACCCAGGTGCCGCCCAGCAGGGCGACGCCCGCCCAGCTCGCGCACCCCAACCGAGTCCGCGAGCGGTGCCACGCGGGTGCGCCCCCTAGGCCCCGCCCCAGCCCTTGGCCCCGCCCCCAGGGCCCCCTCCGGTCTCGTTCTCTGTCCCCGTCCGCAACTGGTCCCGGGCGGGAAGACCCTGTTCCCGTTCCGCCGGCTCCGGCCCCGCCCAGTAGCCAGGTGACCCCGAGGCCCGCCCGCTTCCCGCGGGCGCCGGGCCGGGCTCACCCGCGGCCCCACGCAGCCATCCTGCTGGCGCACCTGAAGCTGAGCCCCGCGGAGCTGCGCCAGGTGCTCATGCGCATGGAGCCCGGGCGCCTGGAGCCGGCGCACGTGGCGCAGCTGCTGCTCTTCGCGCCCGACGCGGACGAGGAGCTGCGCTACCGGGCCTTCCGCGAGCCGCCCAGCCGCCTCAGCGAGCCCGACCAGTTCGTCCTGCAGGTGCGGCGGCCCAGACCCCGCCAGGGCCGGGGGCAGCTGCCCGGCCGCGCGGCCGTCCCCGCCCGGGGTCCGCGGCAGTCCCGCTCCACCTGGCCCCGCGCGCACCTGAGTTCCACATCACACCCGAAGTCCCGGTCCCACTGGCGTTCCCAGTACAATAGATGGGGTGACGGTGCCCCCTAGAGGTTGTGGTTAGTTTTCTTAAGGGGCCACCAGGTCCAGGCAGCCGGCTGACCCTCATCCCTGGCCGGAGGGGGCAGTGGTCTCCTGGCCAGATGGATGAAGCCCGGCCCTGCCTTCCCCGGCAGATGCTTTCCGTTCCCGAATACAAAACCCGCCTGCGCAGCCTCCACTTGCAGGCCACCCTGCAGGAGAAGACAGAAGAGATCCGGGGCAGCCTGGAGTGCCTGCGCCAGGCCTCCCTGGAGCTCAAGAACAGCCGGAAGCTCGCCAAGATCCTGGAGGTCAGGGCGCATCCCCTCCCTGGTCACTACCTGCCCCCGCCTGGTCACTACCTGGGGCTTCCAGCCTGGAGGCGCATCCTGATGGACCATGGGTGAAGGGTGGGCGAGCACCTGCCTGCACTCCCTCCTTTCCACAGTTCGTGTTGGCCATGGGCAACTATCTCAACGATGGACAGCCCAAAACCAACAAGACGACCGGCTTCAAAATCAACTTCCTGACAGAGGTGAGGAACTAGCCTTGTTCTGCCACCAGGCTGGACGTGATGCAGCCAACCAAGTTCAGCAGGGGAGGGGGTGCTCCTCCAAGCCAAGCCTCAGGACCTGGAGCTATGCAGGAGTGGGGCGCAGAGAGGAAGTGCTCCAGGAAACCACAAGAGGGAAGATCTATGAGGATGCTCCCCATCTCCTGGGAGACAGAGAATCTTGGGCTATACCTGCCAGCCAGGACAGGAAGACCTAGGACCCTCCTCTAGCTGGGTGTCACAGGCCTCATTCCTGGGGCTCTCAAATATCCGGGCCAGGGAACCCCCAATCCCCTAGAGAGGCCTGTCGCATTTCGGCAGGTAAGGAAGGAACACTAGCCATCCGTGTGTGAGCTTTGGAGTTAGCGAGTGTTGGCCAGGAATCGAAGCCGGAATCTGGGAGAAGCAGGGCTGAGTGCCTGGTCCCCCATGATCAGGAATCTGATGGGGTCCTTGAGGAGTGTTGTGTTGGGGTCACTTGCAGCTGAACTCTACCAAGACAGTGGATGGGAAGTCCACCTTCCTGCACATACTTGCCAAATCGCTGAGCCAGCACTTCCCAGAACTGCTGGGCTTTGCTCAGGACCTACCTACTGTGGCCCTGGCTGCCAAAGGTAGGCTGGGTGGCTGGAAGGTGGGGAGGCAGAGGCCCTGCCACCCTGGGGCCCCTTGAGGTTCTGTCCCCTTCCCGGCAGTGAACCAGCGGACCCTGACCAGTGACCTGGATGACCTCCACGGCACCCTCCGTGAGATACAGGCTGTCTGCCAGAGCATGTCCCCCTCCACTGAGGACAAGTTTGCCATGGTCATGACGGTATCCTCCAAGCAGCCTGCCCCAGTGCCACAGTGGATGCTGGGGTGGTCGGGTAGAGCTGGCTATGGCCCCAAGGGCCACTGCAGACCCTGTCCCCAGCAGAGATTCTGGGCCGAGGCTGCTGTGTGTCCAGGGGGGCTGGAAGGGGGTCTGTCCTGGGTCACTTAGGACCCAAGTACTTGTGCCAAGTCTGCTTGTGACTGGGAGGAGTTCTGGCAAGCCACTGCCTTGTCCCATCATCCTGGTCCCCAGGAAAGCCCAGATGGAAGTTACAAGATACAAAAAGAGGCTTGCCAGCTCCTGGCTGGACAGAAAGAGTTCAGAGAGAAGCATTCCCACTGAGCACAGCTAGCAGTAAATGCCATAGGAAAGGAACAAACATGAAGGCCTGCAGAGGGATGGGGGCTACTCCACGTGAATGGCTCAGGACGAGGGGTGGTGGCATCTGAGCAGAGCCAGGGAGGGAAGAGACAGCTGTGCTGTAGAAGGGAGCAAGGGGGACCCACAGCTGGACTACATGCGGCAGGTTCAGAATGAGCTTGAGGGCAGGAGGCCTGGAGCCTCTGAGCAGGGCATGGTTCCCTGCTGAGCACTGGGTCCGGGGCAGACAGCTGCTGTCTGGGGTCACTGCCTGGGAGCCTGGGGACACCCAGCAGGTTGGCAGTTTCCTGAGCAGAGGCCCATCAGTCATTCCTGGAGACGGCCCAGCCCGTCTTGCGGGCGCTGGATGGCCTGCAGCGAGAGGCCATGGAGGAGCTGGGCAAGGCTCTGGCCTTCTTTGGGGAGGATTCCAAAGCCACCACCTCCGAGGCCTTCTTTGGCATCTTTGCAGAGTTCATGAGCAAGTTTGAGGTGAGCTGCGGTGGAAGGGGCCCTTCTGGAGAGGCCATGCCCCGAGGTCAAAAGAGGGGGGGTCATCCTTGAAGCGGGTGTTGGGAAAGCACCCCCAGTGAGCGGCACGGCCCCCGCCGGGGAGGGGCTGGTAGGTCCCAGCCCTGGCTCTGGGTGCTGAGCTCCTGGACCACTGACCAAGCCCTCCCACCTGCTCCCCCCTCCCCAGCGGGCACTCAGCGACCTGCAGGCTGGGGAGGGTTCTCGCAGCTCCGGGATGGCTTCACCTCTGGCCTGGTGATGGCAGCTGTCCCACGCCCACTTCAGCCCAGGCATAGAGAGGGACACCAGAGGCTGTGCCTGAGTGGGTGGCCGGGATGCCACCAAGGTTTCGGCTGTGCCTGCCCTTCCCACACGTCCTACCTGGGACCTCGGGCTACTTGTGCCCACTGAGCCCGTGTCTCCAGCTACCTCAGCATTTGAACTTCGGCCACTGCGAAGGCGTGGGGTTCAGCCGGACCCCCATCTCCCAGTTGACCCTTCCCCCAGCCTTGAGTACTGGGGGCATGGGGCAGCAGTGGACATGGACTACATCTGCCCAGGAAAATGAGCTACATCTGCCCATCGGTGCTGGTGTGTTCACCCCCAGAGGCCCATTCACTGCTCCCCGCCTGGCTGCTCCCCATGTTCCACTGGCTTCCTGCTCATTGCCCCACCTGGCACCCAGTCATGCCAGCCAGGGCAGACCGCCTCCTTCAAGACACAGGGGACCCAGGGAAGATTGAGGGGCTGCGACCAGCAGAGGAATTGAGAAGTGGCCACGGCCCTGGGGTGGCGTCTCCTGTCTGCTCCTTCCTGGCTTGGCCCGAGTGCACCTGGCTCTGAGGAAGGACGTCCAGACCTCCCTTGTTGGCCTGTTCAGGGTGGGACCCGGTCATGGAGCACAGCCCTCACGGAGCTGAGGACCGTGCACGCCGGAGAAAGAGGCAGAGGCCTGTGGACACACCAGACCATGGTGCATTGTGAGGCCTAGTGGCCCCTCACCCAGCCGGGGCCTCCTGGGGCCACTCGGGAGGAGGCAGGTGCACAGAAAGGAGAGCTGCCAGCCTGCACCTGGCCTGGGGCAGGGGAGCTGGAAGAACCTGCAGCTGCCCAGAAGGGGGCGGTCGGGGTGCAGGTGGGCGAAAGCAGGGGAGAGAAATAGCGAAGCACTGGGTGAGGAAGGCCTCGGTTAGACTGCAGAATTGAGGGTTAGTCAGTGGACTAACTTCAACCCAGGTCAGGAGAGTCACTTTGAAGGGAGGAGTCTGGGAGCTGGACGGGGGTGACCGAGGTAGGGGCGGGGAGAGTGGAGAGCTGATAGGTGGTGAATGACCAGGATTGGCATCTGCTTGGGAACGGATGGTGTGACAGTCCCTGGAACAGGCCCTGCTGAGTACAGCTCAGAGGTGAATGACACAATCGAGGACACAGGTAGGCACCCCAGAGGCAGTTTCCTCATGTATCTGGAGCCCCAGTGAGGCCTGGGGATGGAGGAGGGAGGAACCTTGGGACTGGAAGCAGGGGAGGCTGTGGGCAGGGAGGGCACTTCCACCTCTTTCACCCTTTCCCGGCTCCAGACTGGCAACTCGTGGCATCAGGCAGTTTCTAGTTACCTCTTTCCTGAGCTCTCTCCCAGGGAAGTCTGAGCCGGGCTCGCAACCTGGCTTTTGGGCTTTTTCTCTCACTGGGTTCGAACAGTCCATGTTGCTCCTATTCTTTCCAGTCTCCCACAAGCCCCTCTTTGAGGCCGCGCATATGTTTTGTTTTGTTTTGTTTTGTTTGTCCCCTACTCATGCCTACCACATAGAAATGTCTAAACCAAGGCGGGAGAGGACATACCCACGCGTGGCTAGTGGTGTCCACTGCTCCCCAGCAGCCAAGCTGGGTAATTTCCATACATGTCCGAAGCTGGGTCTCTGAGCAACCTGCCGTCTGTAGAGATTCTGGGCCCCACCAGGCTGTGAACAGGTGTGATCCCACGGCCGGGGCAACCAATAATCCACGTGGCGCCTTGGCCAGGCACCTGGTACCGATCTCAGTCTCCTTGAAATCCTCAGTGCCCCTGGTCCTATGGGGACCCAGCATGGTCCTGGCTACCTTTCTGCAGGTATCCTCCAAGCGGCATGCCTCTCACTGTCTCTTACCTGGTCACCCATGAGTGGCTGACTCCTCCCCAGGTACACTCAGTCCAGCGGGCAGCAGCGGTGGTCTGTGCCTGCCCGGGAGCCAGCACCCCTCTGCTGGGAAAGCTCCCTGGTTTTCCTCTGGGAAATTATCCTTCCCCTCCCGCCACACCCTGGAGTGGTACCCACTGGATTAGGATGGTTTTGCGGCTCTAGCTGGGTGGCTCAGGGTCATTTTAAGACTCAAGTTAGACCTGTTTTTTCAAAGGGTTGAATTGCTGGGTGTGTAGAGGGTGGAACACTGGTGGGAGGTACCAAGACCACCCCTTGGAGTGTAAAGCAGAACAGGGATCCCTTGCTCCCCAGATCCAGCCATGCCTGAAAACAGGTATCTGGACTTGTCAGTTTCCAAGGCAATTTTTAAAATTTATTATCACTATATATATATTTTTTTCTGGCTTAGGCTGGTTTGAATGGGTTTCTGTCCCGTGCAACACTAAGAGGGTTGAGCAATACACCCGTCAACAATAGATGATATAGATGTTCAGTCTTTCAACATTGTCTGTGAACTCTGCCCATTTATAAATGCGTTCGCCAATACCTTTTGTCTGCCTCCTGTGTGCCAGGGGTTATGCTGGGCGCAAACATGTTATGGATCAGCCTCTCTGAGCTGGGTTTCCTCGGAGGTTGTATTTCACCCTTGGTACAACCAAATCAGTACCAAGGCCTATATGTGAGCCAGTATGTGCACCAACTCCTATTTCTCTCTCAATAATGCTCACAAAATACCGTCACCTAACGACACACCGCCCTTCCCAATAACATCAGTCAATGGTTACTAGGTAGCGTGCGCACTGGTTTTACACGTTTCATTTCATTTTATTTTCACAATCCCCTGAGGTGGGTTTTGTTATCTCCTTTTTACAAATAAAAGTCTGAAACTCAGGCAGGTTATGTGACTTGCTGAATCGAAAACTTGGGTCTGTCTAAATCCAAGCGCATCCTCCAAATGGAAATACCTTCTTGGTTTTGCCTGACATCTTTTTCATCTTTTTTGTTTTTAATCTTAATTAAAATCCATGTTCCAAGGGCCACGGATGCTGGTGACTTCCACATAAGGCCCTCACCTCTTTCATGACCACTTCCTGTGTCTGCTCAGACTACCGTAACCAAATAGACAGACTGAGTGACTTAAAAAACGGAAATCTATGTTCTCGTTGTTCTGGAAGCTGGAAGTCCATGATCAAGGTAGGGGCCGGCTTGGTTTGTCCTGAGGCTGCTCTCCATGGCTTGCAGACAGCCACCTTCTACAGAGCTCTCACACAGCCTATCCTGTGTGTGCATCCGTGTGTTTCTTCCTCTTTATTTTTTTAAAGATTTTATTTATTTTTAAAGAGAGGGGAAGGGAAAGAGAAAGAGGGAGAGAAACATCCATGTGTGGTTGCCTCATCCCAAACCTCCAACTGGGGACCTGGCCCGTAACCCAGGCATGTGCGCTGACTGGGAATTGAACTGGCGACCCTTTGGTTTGAAGGTCAGTGCTCAATCCACTGAGCCACACTGGTCAGGGCTCTTCCTCTTCTTGTGGGGACATCAATCCTATTGGATCAGGGGCTCACCCACGTGATCTCACCTAACTAATTACCACCTTAAAGACCGTATCTCCAAACGCAGTCCCATTCTGAAGTATTAGTGTTTGGACTTCAACATATGAATTTTGGGAGGGGACGTAATTCAGCCCATCACACTTCCTTATCAGGTTCCAAGAGCACAACTGTCCTAGTTTCTAGGAGACCTCAGAGATCACTGGCTTGATCTGATGCTTCCAAGAGAAAAGATTCCATCAAGCAGGACTTTCCCACCTTCTTCTCCTGCAAATGTCTACCACCTGCCTTAATCTTCATCCTGCACGTACTCCAGAGCTAATTTTCTGCCAAGCCTCCAGGGCATCTTAATGCGCCAGTGCAGTGCGCACCCCTCCCTCTCCACTGAAGTGCCCTTCCCCTTGCAAACACCCCCGACACCACAGCCCTCCAAACGCAGGTTGCACCCCAGTGGCTGCTGCTCTTCAGGGTCAAACTTTTCAGGCTGTTGTCTACACTGGCTGCCTCTGGGTCCTCACCTGCCACTCACCTGCCGTCATTGGAGGCCTGGCTTTCTCAGCATTCCCTTGAGCCTCTGACAAGAAGCTACAGGGAGGGACTGTTGCCCTTATCTTAACTGACCTTTATTAAAGCAGCACCAGGCAGTGTTTTCCCTCCCTTGGCAAATGCTTGCACACCCGGGCGTTAGTTACCAGGTGCCGACTCACCAATAACCCTGCCATCACCTTGATTTCCTGCTGGCCCAGCACTTTCTAGACTTTGCACACAGCAAGTGCTCAATAACTGCCTGATGGATCAAACTGAATAACGTGTAGGTAGGGGCTACCAAGTTGCTGGAGAGAATGCTGCCTCCTTTCGATAAAACAGTTTGGCCACCCGTATCCAGACCCTTAAAACCAGAGTTGCAAAGTAAAAGTCTATAGAGGTCCACGAGCAACAAAAACATATGATGTGGGCAGGGGTAAGGAAACAGTGACACAGGGACAAGGATGTCAGGTAGCTGGGACAGGAGAGCGACAATAGGGCGGGCTGGGCATGGAGTAGCTTGGAGGGTGGGTGCCATCTGCCAGGGGAACCTCTGGTCCCTCCCGCCATGGACTCCCACGTGGGAAGGCACTCCGTGGGGAGCCTGATCTTCAGACCTTCTCAAAGGAAGCCAGAGACCCAGATTTTTGCTTATTTATTTATTTTTAGAGAGAGGGGAAAGGAGGGAGAAAGAAAAGGAGAGAAACATTGGTATTCCAGAGAAACGTTGCCTCTTGAACACCCCCAGTGGGGGACCTGGTCTGCAACCCAGGCATGTGGCCTAACAAGGAATCAAACTGGCAACCTTTCATCTTGCAGGATGTTGCCCATCCTACTGAGCCATACCAGCCAGGGCCAGACTTACATTTTAAATGTCCTGATGATGGAAAAAAAAATGTCCTGATGATGAACCCTGGCTGGTGTGGCTCAGTGGAATGGTGCCGGCTGGTGAACCCAAGAGTTGCTGGTTTGATTCCCAGCCAGGGCACGTAACCAGGTTGCAAGCCAGGTCCATAGCTGGAGGCAGGTGAAAGGCAACCATACATGGATGTCTCTCTCCCTTTCTTCCTCCCTCCCTGCCCTCCTCTCTAAAAATAAAATCTTTTGAGCTAATAAACAAACAAATAAACGTCCTGATGAAATGTGAGCAACCAATTAAAAAGTTTTAAAAAGATGATCAGTTCTAAGCCAAAGAAACCATTTCTGGGATCCAGGTGGAGCCCAGCTCGAGTTTGCAACCCCTGAAATAAAATATTTGCGTTATTTGATGTATTCATTCTACCTGGGGGGTGGGGGACCCCCTGAAAAGGAACTTGATTCCCTTTCAGCATTAGCAAGGAAGCTGTGCTGAGGGCTAGCTGGCAGTTCTGGATCGAAGGATGCGCATGACCTTATTTTGAAGGTGTCTTTTATTTTAAGAAATACACCCTGAACGGGCCTTTTAGTCACAGTTTTATGTCGGGAGAGGTCGAGGTCACCATGACACCAAATGCTGTTCCACAGACCAAGGGGCTCAGGATTCTGTTCGTCAACTTCCTTCCATTGGTCATTTCTTGTGATTTATTCTCTCATCCCGCACAATTGTTCACTTTTCTACCTAATTTTGCACTCTTTCCCAAAGGGAGTCACCAGAATGGTAAAACCTTCAGACCCCCGCATGAGCCATATCCCCCCGGACACCCCCAATAGCGGCCTTATCTTGAGTGATGCCATCACGGATTAATTTTTATTTTTCTCTTACACTTTTTCATACAGTAAGCCTGTAGAGCTCAAGATTAGGGGGAGGGGGAAATATCGCTCCCAAGGGGTGTCATTTCAAAAATTAAAGGAACTCGCTGGCACTAGAGGAGAAGCCGGAAACTGAGGAGGGGGAAGGTGGAGAGGAGTCCGAGCCCTCGGGAGAAAGCCAGGGAACCGGCGCTTTTCGCTTGGCCCGAGTTTGGGCGCGTCCCCTTTAAGGGGCGGGGTGGGGCGGGGCCTGGCGGCGGCCAGCTTTCCCAGATTGCCCCGCGCGCGCCGGCAGTTTGGCCACGTCCCCGGCCACGTCGCGCCCGCTCTCGCCATCTTCGCCGCTTCCTCTCCGTGGCCGCCGCTCCGTCCGCCTGAGCCGCCGAGCCCCCGGGGCAGCCGCGCCCGACCGCCGCCGCCGCCATGAACATCTTCCGGCTGACCGGGGACCTGTCCCACCTGGCGGCCATCGTCATCCTGCTGCTGAAGATCTGGAAGACGCGCTCCTGCGCCGGTGAGCGGCGGCGAGGGCCCGGAGAGGCTGGGGAGCGGAGCAGGGTTGCGCGGCAGACCGGTGACCTCGGCTGTCCCACCGCCCGCCGCCCTGCACGGGGCCGGACACGCCCCCTCGGCGACCGGGCCCGCGGGACCCAGGGGAGCCTGCGCGCCCTCGGGTGGGCGCCCCGGCCGGGGCGAGGTGTCGCGGCCTGGGCCCCGCTGCACGCCGGGTCCGCCCCCGAACTGGAGCCGTCGGGGCGCAGGAGGCGCCAGCCCGACAGCCGGGAGCCCTGTTCTGCCTGAAAACTTTGGACGGTGGGGGTGGGGCGGGAGGCGGACTCAGACCTGCGCGTCCCGGTCCCTCGCCTTGGTGGGCGTCTCTGCGGGGGCCTGGGGGGGCGGGTGCGAGGGTGCGGGGGTCCGAAGGTGCGGGACCCGGCGAATCAATGGGACTGGGCTCGGGGGAGGATTCGAAGGACCGCGGCCGGCTGGGCCTGACGTGGCAGCCAGGCCGGTGCCTTAGGTGGGGCGGCGTGGGGCGAGGTCACTTCGCTCCCTGCCCCTCAGGTTAGGGCGTGGGGTCGGGCCTGTCCTTAGGGTGGTGCGGGCGGCACGGCCCCTCCCCCGCCCTCGGCCGGATGGCACCGCCGCGGGAGTGGGGTGCGGGGAGGTCCCTAACGATTTCTGGAGGATAGTTAATGCGGCTGCAGAAGCGCACTCGTGGTCAAGCCCCGAGCGCCGCCCCCTAATAACGGGTTTTCTGGGCCCTGCGACCTCGACCGCCGCGGAGATCCGAGCTCCACGTCACCAGGGAGCGGCGCCTGCGGGGCACACGCGCCGCCTGCGGGGCTGCACAGCCCTGGCTGCGGCCGAGTTTTACTTGGTAGCCCTAAACATTTCAGAGTGGCGGCGCAAGAAAATGCTTTCCCAAACTTGTCTGCGGTGCCGTGGCCCCCGTGGAACAGCTCTGGACGCATTCAGGAACTTAGCCTTGCGCGGGCAGGGACAGAGGAGCCCTCCAGGGCCTGGGTGGCGGGGATTCCGTGCCGCGTTGATTTCTAAACATTCCCACGTCCCGCGCCGGCCTGCCTCTCCCGCAGGACGGAGCCGAGGTCCAGGAAGTAGGCAGAAAGCACAGGAGACCTTTGAGCGATCAAAGTGGATGTGACAAAGTCCAGAGACCGACCTAGGGGATCGCTGCATTTGTGCGTCGATCCCGGTGACAGGTGACAGCTGGCAGTTCCGCCGCCTGTGTGCTGGGCTGAGCTTCCTGTCTGTGTGGCTCGTGGCCTGCGGCCCTTAGAGTAACCTGCGCGGAGTGGCTGGGTCTCCGGGAGGTGGGATGAGCCTCCGGGACAGGACTGAAACCCCGGCAGGCTGGAACGTGCACTTGAGGATTTCGAAGAAATAGTTATTTTGTCCTAAGTAATTTCAGCTTAAATGCCAGATCAGTTCGTTGTTTCAGTCATTTTGTTGTTCTCAGAAAGTGCCCCTCCCCCCCTTATTGAGAGATCTTTGACATGCAACATAGTATTAGTTCTGTGTGTACAACATAATTATTTGATATGTGTGAATTTTGCAAAATACCAGCAGGAAGCCTCTTTAACATCTGTCACCGCAGGCAGGTCCATTTTCTCCTTATGAAGCGCACTTGGAAGACCTGGTGTCAGAGCAGCCTTCGGATGTCCGGTGCCAGCCTGCTGACCCAGGCTACGTCCCTGGGCTGGCTTGTTTTATAGCTGGGATCGGGCCCTTACAACACCATCGCCATTCTGCCCACCCCTGCACGCAGGAAATGCTGCTTTTAATCTTCATTTTTGCTCCACAATTTGTGGCTGAGTCTCTTCATCTCCTTTCATGTGCTTCTCAGAGCCCCTGCCTCCCAAGTCGTGAACCTGCAGCATGTTGTCTCCTACACGTGTATCTACACCGAGGTGCGGGGAGAGGCTAGTGTAACCCCAGGGAGAACATTCTTAAAATTTTAAAACTGTCATCTGTATCGTATTTTCTCCCGTGATCATTTAGTCCCCCAGCAGTCCCCACACTGTTGTCCATGCCCATGAGTCCTGTTCCTTTTTAGTTTGTTTGTTTTTTCATAGTCACTACTTTCATTTGGGAGATTTAGGAACATTTAGGAAAATATAAAATACTCAGCCAAAATGATTAGGGGGATGCATAGGTGAGTTAAGTTCCCGTGTGTGTTAGACAGGTATCGCCACAGTCAGCCTGGCGCTGCAGGGCATCGTTAAACTGTTCTGGCTGTCAGATGTAGCAGCATTTCAGTCCTTGTACTTGAGATTTCCTGGCCTTCCTTCCTTCCTTTCTTTCTTTTTATGTTATTGTATCCTGGCCTTTTAAAAATCACACTCACCAAGATTATTTATTCAGAATTAAATGCTAAATTTGACTAGCTGCCTTGTTTTTCCATCCTGTATTATAAAAGTTATTTAGAGACTTTTGAAAGAGTAAGAATTTGATAAGAGTTTCTCAAATAACTGGGATAGGAGACATGTACATCTAGGTTGTATTTCTCACTTTGAAAATACCAGTCCTGGGGTTCATGTCAGGAATGTGGCACCTGTTTTGAACATGCCTGTGGCTACAGACCCACAGGGCCGTTTTCTTCCAGGTGAGGGGAGAGGCAGGCCGCCAAGGCCCGGGCACCGCACTCCAGGCAGCCTAAAGCCTAGTGTGAGAACGGGGGGCGGGGGGGCAGAGGAGCTGGTCTTGGTTTCGCTGTTTGAGTCGGCTTTGTCCTGTGTCCTGTGTCTTCATTGTCCTTACAGAGGGGTGTCCATGTGAAATGTGAGTTTCTCATATTCCTGAGCAGTCGTGGCAACTGGGTCCACAGTGATAACTGGATGCTCCAGTTACCACTTTGTCCCTGTCCCAAGCACTGATCTGCACAGCCTCCGCAGCGCGGGCCTGAGTTTGTAGGTGAAGAACGCCTGGCTTCCCTTTCTGTGGGCTGGTAGTTATTAATAGTGCTGAAGTTACCAGCCGAACCCATCCATCTCCTCCACCTGCACGGTTTAGACTGTTACGTGGATTATAATTTCCATCCTGCCACACGTGCCAGGTTGTGCTTTGTCCCTGCACTGCTCCTAACTGCACAGTTTGTTTTGGAAGCAAATGGAAAAGCCCTGGTCTTCTGTTACTGTCATTGAGTATCTCAGGGTGGTTTTGTGTCACAGTCCCAGGTTCCCTCTTTATAGTAGCCATCATCTCTCTCTCTCTCTCTCTCTCTTTTTTTTTTTTTTTTAAGATTTTATTATTTTTCGAGAGAGGGGAAGGGAGAGAAGCATCAATATATGGATGCCTTTCACCTTCCTGCAGCTACAGACCTGGCTGGAGACCTGATTCTGTGCCCTGGCTGGGAATTGAACCAGCGACCTTTAGGTTTGCAGGCCGGCACCTTATCCACTGTGCCACTAGCCAGAGCTGAGTGCCAATCTCTTATTGATTGCTTTCAAATACTTATTGACCACCCACTATGAGCAAGGCACTGGGGACACAATTCAGAGCAGCAGCTTGTAGGTGTCAAAGTGTCTGTTTGCAAGAAAGCT
The DNA here is from genome assembly GCA_004026585.1 of Noctilio leporinus. Classification (NCBI taxonomy): domain Eukaryota; kingdom Metazoa; phylum Chordata; class Mammalia; order Chiroptera; family Noctilionidae; genus Noctilio; species Noctilio leporinus. The sequence goes on along the minus strand of PVIW01000470.1, from coordinate 313,326 downwards.
GCAATTTAGTTGAAATAATAAGCTGTATATAAAAAGATAAAAATATAGGGTATTAAACCATCTCAGCAGTCAATAGTATGAATGTGAATGGCAGGAGGGATTCCAGGCAGGCTCACAACATCGCTGCAAGCAGCATGTAAAGCTTCTGTGAAGACAGGTGCCGGCCTTTGCCGCCGGACCCGGGAGCCGACCTGAGTGTGCGCTCGCACCCTGTCTGGATGGGACCAGGCCGGCTGGCGAGAAAGCCCAGGTGCTGTATCTCCCCGAGCTGACTCATTCAGAGTGTCATCCAAGTTAAAAAGCAATCATCTGAGAGAAATAATTTATAGTATAGCTAAGTGACAAAGGGTTAATACCCATTATAAGATACTTTTACAAATTAAAAAGAAAACCTGTGGAAGAACCATGGACATAGACAACAAGTGGGATTGACTTTGGCAGGGAGTGGGTGGGTGGGGAAGGGCACAGGGGAGTAAAAAGGGGATGGATGAAATGCAACAATAAAATTTTTAAAAAATAATGCAGGTAATATTTAATTATTACTTATCAGATAAAAAATAAAGGGATTTAACTGAAAAACAAATTAGAAAAATGGACAAAGTTGTCAGTTCACAGAAGAAGGAGAGGCCATGGCAGCACGAAAGAATACCCAGCCTTACTGGTTTCTAGGACCTTGGGTAGTAAAACAAGTGCACTGGGTGAGGAAGTGTGAGGCCGACCACATCAAATGTCAGCAGGGTGTGGAGAAAGAAGGGGTATTCTTACCTGTTGGTGAAAATGTAGATTGGCACCGCCTTCTACGGAAAGTTTGACACGTAACATTGCACACATTTTGTCCCAGCAACCTGGGAATCCGAAGGACAGAAACCGGCCTGTGTGTGAGTAAACTGTATAGTTATACGATGCTTGTTGTGCCTAATAAGTACAAGGCTGTGTGTAGATGCAGAGATGTTTCTGCAGTGTTAAGAACAAAATGTGAGCCACACAAATGTCGGATTTGCACTCTGGAGCCCCGTGCAGCTGTTAACAAGGCTGGGCTGGAGAGGGGGCTTCAGACAGGCCCGGAAGGTTGCACTTAAAATGCAGATGGGAGGGGTGTTAAAAAAGGGCCATTTGCCTTTTGTTCCGTGTATTTTAGCCCAGTTGAAATTTTTAACAAAAGCATGGAAAACTCTAGAGCGAGTATTCTTGATAGCTGATAGCCAATAGCCGTCACATGTGCTGGTCTGAAAACAAGAAGAAACTGACCGTAGGAGCCCCTCTGGCTCCGCAGCGGGTATTCCCCTGGGCAGAGATTCTTGCTGCTCCCCCTCTGTCTTTAGTTGCGGGCCCTGCCTTCCTGCGAAGACAGGACAGGTTTTCTGTTTGAAAGGCAAAAGCCGCCACTTGCTAAGCAGGATCCCAGACCAGGAAGAACAAGGTGGCACTGCGTAAGGTCCTCAGGTGCCAACAGCCATTCCTGCGTGGATTCTGCCCCTCGGACCAGCTCTGGGCCACACTCTGCCCCTGTCCTCGGCCCCACCCACCCCTCTGGCTGAGAGTAAATTAGGGCAGAACCCAGAGCCCATTATCCAGTTCCCGTCATGGAGACACAGTGTGACTTAGAAAGTCTTTGGAAGTATTATCCCAAAATACCACAGAAGGAGAATTTATCCGCCATGACAGGGAAATAAAATGAACTCCATTTTCTTTTGTCCATTTTTCCATTCACTCAGCAGACATTTCCATAGCCCTGCTGTGTGTCAGACCCAGTGCTCAGCACAGGTAGCACCAAGTAGGGAAAGGTGTGTCTGGCCTTTGGGGATTTCCTGTCTTGTGGGGGTTGGGGGAAGGGGACACCGCAAGTCCGTCACCGCTGGGTACTGAATGGGTGCTGTCCTGGGAGCCGGGGCAGCCGCTGGTGTGAGCCAGTGCCCGTTGCAGAATAAGCTGCGCTGAGGGGTGGGTCGCCAGAGCTGACTTCCAGGGGAGGCGACATGAGAGTGGGGTGCCAAGGGGAGTGGGAGAAGTGACATGCTAGTCCCTGGTCTTTAGTTTGGAATGCAGAAAATGAGAATAAAATGTCAAATCTGCCTGGCTTTCAAAGTTCCATTGGAATAAACCCTTTGCACAAAATTGGCTCATGTGACCTACATAGATATATTTTTAAAGATTTTATTTATTATTTTCAGAGAGGGGGCAAGGGAGCGAGGCAGAGAGGGAGAGAGACATCCATGTATGGTTGCCTTTCACCTGCCTCCAGCTACAGACCTGGCTGGGGACCTGGCTTGCAACCTGGTTACAAGCTCTGGCTGGGGAATCGAACCAGCAACCTTTGGGTTCGCAGGCTGGTGCTTGATCCACTGTGCCACCAGCCAGGGCATGACCTATAATTTTTTTTTTTTAGTAAAAGAATGTAAAGAACCAAATAGACAACTGAAAATTCTCTCTCAAGGCCCCAAAAAACATCAAATGTGAACCACATGCCCCTGTTCTCCCCACTTCCCATTCTGTCTTCTCTCTCTTGTGGAGTATGGTTCTCAGGTAGGGAAGTGAAGTCCCTCCTTTCCGGGAGGAAAAGCAAAATAGATTTACTGTCTATATTTCCACCCTTAGCCCTTGACATTGGCTACTGTTGATAGATCCAGATTCAGTGTTTACTTAGGTGTTTTTGTGAATAGGCTAGAACTGCAATTACCAAATTTAGAAAGTAACATCCTTAGATCCAGGAATTTAGTTTCAACAAACTGCAAAATTATTCTGTAAACTATTATTTTAAAACGGGGTTTTTCCATTCTGTAGATGTATGGCTAGTAGTTTGGGTGCAGTGACAGCTCTGCTAAACACATGCCTAGCAGAGTGAGGTTTGCAGTGTAGTTGAGGTTGGTTCTGTTTCCCTAGTGAATTCACTCGTCTCCAGCATCTGAAACCCACAGTGCGTGTCCTTCGTCACTCGTACTTGGCCCGGCAGAGATCCTGAGAAGGCCCAGCGCAGGCTGTGCGAGCGAGGCTGTGCCACTGTGCCCCCGTGCGCCCCAGCGGTGCTCTGGGCGCTGAGTCTGTGAGGTGGAACTTGAAATACCTCAGCAGGTCCAAGTGAAAGGTGCCGTCACAGAAGAAGTCACTTTGGAGGCCACACCCAGGCCTTGGTGCTCAGACCCTTCCCTGAAGCAGTGAGTGTTCTCACCTCCTGGGCATGCGCCCAGCTCCACCATCAGAAGTTTTGTCACCAGTGGATGCTGTTTCCTAAAGGAAAGAAAGGTGCTCAAGCTGACAGACAGGCTTCAGCACTAAGTCATAGAATTTTTGAAGTAAATGTATTCCTACCTGAAGTGACATATTTGAGAAATAAGTGTTCATTTGTGTACATCCCAGTATGTTGGCTCTGGTGTAATTAGGTCACTTTCCTCTAGTCACCCCGTCGCATTAAGACAAAAGTTAGACCCTGTCCCGAGGAGCATGTTTGAGAATGCGAGGCAAAAAAAACCCGACACTACGCAGTCACCCCGGACAGCAGCCTTTGACCCCGGGCACCGCACTTCCCGCATCGGCACTTCCTGCACAGTGTTACCTCCCAGAACCAGAGCGCTTCCCGGCCTTTCTAACACTTTCCTCTTGTTTCTTCAGGTATTTCCGGGAAAAGCCAGCTTCTCTTTGCACTGGTCTTCACAACCCGCTACCTGGATCTTTTTAGTTCATTTATTTCATTGTATAACACGTCTATGAAGGTAGGTGTGGCATCCAGTGGAATTTATTTCATGCGTAAATCACAGACCTATGGAAACTTAATCATTGAGGACATTTTTTCCATTTCAGAGCACTGTCTCTTTAATTAAATGCTTTGCACTTAGAAATTAACCTTACGCTCCTTGAGTGTGATAAACTTCAGATGCTCTTGATAACCCTGTAAACTGTTAGGTATTCAAGCCAGTAGGACATTCCAGGCTCCCGGGCTCGGGACGGGGACTGAAAGCAGGTCCCCACTGCCAGGCCTGTTTGGCTGTGGAGGGGACTGTGCTAGGCACCTGCTGCTTTGCCTTTCCCGCCACATCCATGTTTCTTAAACTTCTGCCATGTGTGCCGTTGACTACTTTTGCTAAGTTTCAGTAACACTTGTACGATAATTCACTAAATATGTGTTTGACACCTTTTAATTTATCCTCAGCATTTGTATCCATGGTACCTTGGATGTTCATGTATTTTTCCTAATCATGTTGAAACAAACGTGTAACTGTTAACGTACAAAATGTTTGCAGACACCCAGCCTCTTGTGTAGCACTTGCTGGTCCCACTCCACACTTGGAGAAGCCTCAGCTCTGTCACCCGCTGGGGAGGGCACTTCCGGGCACCCAAGGCAGGGCAGAAAACAAGCAGATGTCACCTCCTGCTAAATGAGGGGCTGTGGTTTGTGGTAGGTGCTGAAGGAAAGTGGGGCCCCTGGTGTCTATCAAGAAGTGATTTCCCTCCCTCCCTCCCTCCCTCCCTCCCTTCCTTCCTTCCTTCCTTCCTTCCTTCCTTCCTTCCTTCCTTAGCTGCTGAGCGAGCGCCTGCGAGCTGGGCTCTGTTGTAGGCACTTGGTTGTTGGCACAACCAAGGAAGTAGTGTTCAGGCTGAAGACTCTGGATGTGGCACGTAAGACAGCTCCCCAGCACGTAGTCCCAAAAGCACTTTCATAAGCACAGGTCAGAGAAGACGGAGCAACGTCTGAGTCTGTGGTCTTGACTGCAAAGCCAGTTTGAGCTGCCGGGAACAAGTATGTTCACCACGGAGTGGTGGGAGCCCAGTGGTCAGGAAGTTGGCTGACTTAGAAATGCCTGCATTTCCGCCTGTCCAGGCAGGATAAGACGGCAGGGGCAGAAGTGTGTGAGCGAGAACCTTCTCTCCCCTTGGGACAGCTCACTTTCGGGGGGTTCCTTCCACTTGGTTCTGGTTTCCAAGCAGGTCCTGAAGGTCAGAGGATTGTGACTAAATGCCAAGCACTGGTCGGAGGAGGACCGGGCCTCTTTCCCCAGCGGCTCCAGGCCTTCGTGGACGTGGTCTGGGCACTCTGAGGGCTGGGTGCTGGGGAGAGGACCCTGTGACGGGTGACATGTGCCTCGGCCACTGTGCGGACTCTGTATGCATTGATTTTGTTTGCACGTGTAGCTCATACGTTACTCATGTACATGTGTGCATATATTTGTGTGTGGAGAGAACCCTTACCAGTATAAGATACTAATCTTGGGTTTTTTGGTAGTTCTTTGGCATGTGGATGGGTATGACCAACAGTTTTAATACCTTGTTGACTATTTGCAAATGTAACTCATGTGGTGCCAGGGCCAATTTGTTGTCTTTGTTTTGAAGCATATGAGGGCCTGTTGATCACTTTCACTGTCCTAAGTTGTGTGCCCAGGTGCTGCCTAGTTAGGTTTTGCAAGGCGCATTTCCTCAGAAGTCCCCACAGTGCAGCTGGTGTCCCCAATGTCGGCCTTGACAGGCCAGCCCTGTGCTCCGTTCCTGGGCCAGACTTCTGTGGCTGAAACTTGGTATAATTGCAGAATGGCAGGCTTTTCTTTTGGGTGGATGAATAGAAGGTGCGTGACCTTCTGAACGGGCTGGTGCACGTTGGGTAACTGTTGGCCGGTCAACAGCTGTGCTGCGGTGCCGCTGACGGAGCTCCTGCGTGTGGGTGGCAGGCAGCGATGTTTGGCACGTTGCCTTTGGATTTGCTTTTATTAAGTTACCGGGTGAAATTTCACAGCAGCTCTTTGAATGTTCAGCGTTACAGCAACATAATTGAAGTAAAAACCATCACTGTAAAGTTAAACATGGGTTACATTTTTTATCTGAAAAAGGCCTAAGAAATATGATGCTGGAAGGAAGTACATTGATATTGAACTGCATTGAACTCTGTACTCATCTTTTCTTCTTAAGCTACATTCTAATAGTCTAAACTGGGGTTAAAGATACATTCTTTGGCTGTTTCTTGTGAAGTTAAACTTACATTTAAAATGTCCAGGAACCCTTACCACTTAAAAGGTACGAGAAGCACACTAAGGCCTGCACGCAACTGTGGGTAGCAGGGTTACCGGGGAGGCAGCCCACCTCCCTTAAGTGGCGAGGGCCGCCAGCCACTTGGCATGCAGAGGAGCCGCTGGTTGGATTTCCACACCGGCATCATGTTGCAGCTCGGATACGTAATGTGGATGCAGGGAAGCTGGTCATGAAGTCCACATGTTGTACGATTGCATCCATGCTGCATTCTAGAAAAGTCGAGACCGCAGAGACCAAGGGCAGGTCAGGTGGCCTGGCGTCAGGCCTCAGGTGTCAGGCGTCAGGCCTGGGGGCGAGGCCGGGCCACAGATGGTGGCCAGGGGAGTTCTCTATGGGGTGAGAGGACTGATCTGTTTCTGGAGTGTAGTGGTGGCAGATGACTCACAGAACTACGTACCCCCAAAATGAATTTTACTGAATTTAAATTGTGAAATTAAAATAAATATGGATGCTTTAGAAAGCCAACGGGGTCGGAAGCACTCACTGTAAGATATGAGTGACCTGGCAGCTTTCTTTTGCCAGGTCATCTACATCGCCTGCTCCTATGCCACCGTGTACCTGATCTACATGAAGTTTAAGGCCACTTACGACGGGAACCACGACACCTTCCGAGTGGAGTTCCTGGTGGTCCCTGTGGGAGGCCTCTCGTTTCTGGTCAACCATGATTTCTCTCCGCTCGAGGTTAGTTACGTGGTTACTTAGCAGGGACCTCAGGTTCCCTAGAGAAATGGACCTGTTAGTACATGATGTCGGGCTGCTTTGTTTTGGTGTTTTTCTTTTTTTCCCAGCTTGGCAAGCTTCTGGTGCAACTTAGACTATTTGGTGTGAATAAATAAGTGGTGGGCAGGAATTCGGCCCTGGCCTATTGGGGTGTCTGCTGACAGGTTGCTGCCCAGCTCCTCTGAAATACAAACTTGGCTTCCATGGTACCAGATGTGGTGCCCGACCTGTTTGAAAATTTGATGAGTTGGGGGGGTCTCCTCTCCACCCTCACCCAACTCAGTATGTGCGTCACATGTGGGGGTGCACACGGGTACTGTGTGCGTGACTCCCCTCAACAGCGCTGTTGCCGCGCTCCTCACCCTCGGGAAACGGGTTCGCCTGGTGCCCCGGCACTGCGCGGCCCGGCTGCTCCTCAGTGGGGTTTGGTTCCCGTGCTGCTTTGGGTTCTCTGCTGGGTGCTGGCTGCACGTGGGCTTCATTACACTCCCAGGGCCCTTGGGAGTTCGTCTGTCGTTCGGATGAATCAAGCGCTGCGTTGGACAGAATTTGCGTAGTTCAACTCCAGTTTCTTACTCCTTTGATTTAATCCCATCAAAAAGCCTAAAGGGTAAGAAAAATGGACCTTTTGGCTAGTCTGAAAGGGAGAGCAGTGGGTGGGGAAAACTAGCAGTGCGGGAGAGGGACAAGCCTGGCTGTCAATGTGGCCTGCAGAAAGCAGGCTGGGGACCCTGGGCGCAGGCGGGACGCACTTCTCCAGGAGAAGCATCATCCACGTAGATTCCCAGAGGTTGGTACGGGAAGGGTGCGATGTGGGAGAGAGAAGGCTTGGAATGTTCAAAGAGACAATGATGTCCAGGTGACCCAGCTTGTCGTTGGGAGTGTCCTTATCTCTTAACTCAGCTTAAGTTTCTGTGACTTTGGAAACTGCCAGCTGCTGTGTCTGAATCATGGGCCCCAGCCCCCTGCTTTCTGGGCCGCTGCACAGCCAAGCAGGAGAGTTTCCCATGGCCTGGTGGGCTCGGGACGCTGACCGAAGCCTTTGGGTTCCCTTCCAGATTCTGTGGACCTTTTCCATCTACCTGGAGTCGGTGGCCATCCTGCCACAGCTCTTCATGATCAGCAAGACGGGGGAGGCGGAGACCATCACCACCCACTACCTGTTCTTCTTGGGCCTCTACCGGGCGCTCTATCTCGTCAACTGGATTTGGCGCTTCTACTTCGAGGGCTTCTTTGACCTCATTGCTGTGGTGGCCGGCGTGGTCCAGACCATCCTCTACTGCGACTTCTTCTACTTGTACATCACGAAAGGTGCGTGGTGGCATGTATTCTTTCGGGAACTGTCTAGGCCAGTGTGCTGCCCCGGGCTAGCTTTGTGAAGCAGGGCTGGCTGCTGAAAGCATTCCAGGCCCCATCAAACTCCAGTCTGTGTTAGGTTTTAGCCATTTTTTTAAACAGATTTTATTTATTATTTTTAGAGAGAGGGGAAAGGGAGAGAGGCAGAGAGACATCAGTGTATTGTTGCCTTTCACCTGCCTCCAGCTACAGACCTGGCTGGAGACCAGGCTTGCAACCTGGTTATGTGCCCTGGCTGGGAATCGAACCAGCAACCTTTGGGTTTGCAGGCCGGCACCTTATCCACTGAGCCACCAGCCAGGGCAGGTTTTTAGCCATTTATTGTGCTGTAGCCATATTGTTTTTTGTAATGGTACATTTTTATTGTAAAAAATTCAGTTAGAACTAATGATTTGGGAAACTATCACCTGAAATCCTACCACTCAGAGATCATTGTTAATGTTTCAGTAAATGTAATTCCAGATCTCTCTCTATGCATATGAACAAATACCTGATTTAAACCGCACGTGATCTGCCTTTTCCCCACTGACAGTTTTTCACATCAGTTAATAGAAATTGCCATGATTTTCAATAGCTATAGCATTTCATTATATGAACCCTGTAATGCACTCATGAGCCTCTGCTCATGGCTGTTTAGGCTATTACTGCTTTTCTGCTGTGGTTGAAATCCAGAGCAAGAGTCAGCATCCTTGTACAGTTTTGCCTTTATTTGAATGTAGGACATGTGAACTTCACAAAATCCTGGTGAAAGTTACAGTCCCTACTTAGGAAAAATGAGTATTCATGGCTGTGCACTCGGACTTCTGCCTGCAGTTTCCGGGGATTCCGGCGCTGCTTAGAACTGTTGCCACCGCACTGACATCCCTGATGGTGGCCTTGCTGGCACCAGTGCACATGCATCTTATCTCGGTCTTAATGTCCAAATTTGATAGGCTTCTGCACAGTGACAGTGACATTTTATATGTTGATGAGGAAAGGAAGTTCCAACAAAAAGCTGCTATGAATTTAGCAACAATTTCAATCACATTTGTATTTTTTAACTACATTTGCTATGGCATCCTGGCAGTGAAGAAAGTTCTAGTAAGTGTGTGCATGACATTGCCGTAGTTGGGAGGGCTTTGTTTATGGACACCCAAATCCATCTACTGCGGGTGGCCCAAAGCTTATTTCCTTGACCTTTATGCTGCGTTACATGGAGTGTGACAGACCTCTGGGAATGGGAAGAAGGAAACTGTAAGCTTGTCCATGTAGTAACCTTTTGTTTCCTCTCTCTCAAATTCTAGTACTCAAGGGAAAGAAGCTCAGTCTGCCAGCGTAAGTGCCAAAGACCACCCCAGCATCTGTCCTTCAGGGTGCTCGGACAGACTTCTTACCATGGCAGAGGCACGAGATGCTTGACACGGAAAATCAGAAACTTCACTCTTTTGTTGCAGGTAGTCATCGGGGCTCTGTAAGAACCCTGAGGAAAAGAACCAGAAGGTTTCTGTTTAATGCATCTTGCCTTATCTTTTTTTATTACTATGTACAAAGATTTTTTTACACAAAGAAACCTAATGCTGTATTAATAAATTCAGTGTGTAGCTTCAATTGGGGCAGTTCCAAAAGTGACGATTTTGTGAGAAATTGTGCAAACTTTTTTTTAATTCTTTGTAATTGTTGAAATGTCTGAGATAAAGTTGTACTCCTTGACAGTTGGTAGATTATATATTATTCAGTCTATCAAACTTGCATTCCACTATATTTATTTTTTTTTTGCCAAAAGATGAGTCATATTTGTTTGAAATCTGAGACGCTATGGTCAATTTGGTGTATCTGTTCAAATTTCATCCCACTGGATGTGGAAATGCCTCCCTTGGACATCACAACACTACATTTAAGGCTGGTGAGGATGACATGCAAGTTCTACCGATTTCATTATCAAAAATTTTAAGATTCTGAATATAGAGGGTGTCTCATTGAGATTCTCCAAAGGTGCCTGACCACCTGCTCTCCTGCCCTGCTTGAAAAGCATCACTTTGAAACTGTCCCAAGGGTGTCCCAAGGGTGTCCCAGAGGACTGTCCCAAAGGACTCAGTTGGTGGGCAGGGGTTCTGGCTGCCTGCCATGTAAAGGTGGGATGTGAGGGGCGTTAACGATTATTTTGGATCCAGAACTCTACTCCTCTGAGGACTAGAACACAGGTAGTTACCTAGCAGTTTAGTTTACCGTTCTAAGAGATGACTACAACCATGTCTATGCTCAGATTCAAATGGTTTTCAAATTACTCTTGGTAGTAAAATGATTTACTTATTTTTAAATTGGCAGCACCAATTACCATTCCTTATATTCTTATTTTTTTGTTTTTGTTTTGTTTTTACTGAGCTCTTGCATGATTTATCTTGTGTTACCACCTTAATAAACGTTTTATTAAACATAGAATAAATTGTCTCTTTTTCATGAATTAAGCTTTTGGAACATCCTGTGTCAGGATGATTTTTTTTTTAATTTGGCAACCAAAGCTCTATATAGGGCTGAAAATAATTATTATCCACTTAATATTCTGAAGCTTTCTGTACTTTGTGGAAGAATTGGAATTTTTCCTTCTGATTTTGCCACTAGAGCTCCAATTTTTGAGTTCTGCAGAAGCCTACGAACGTATCGGAGCGTCAAAGTGCTCATTACATGAGGGGTGTAGCAGGGTCACTCGCTGCATTAAAATGGTGAGCTGGGCGAGGTGTATTTTTATCCCGTGTGTCTCTAAACCTCTCTCAGTTGGCTGTGTGGCCGCATGGTTTAACCTCCCGTCCCTCTCTAGTTCTGCTCCCCCCTTGCCTTGTGGCTTTCCTTTTGTGTATCAGTGTCTGCAGCATCCCTGTCTTGGCTTAGTTTGTTTTCATTCTCTCCAGGAGATTCTGAGAGTAGGGAGGAAGGGAGGCAAGCCCTTTGTGAGGGGAGCAGGCTGCTTGCTGCCCAGGCTGGGGACGATCTGGGGACCCTCAAGGTGTCTGTGCCTGAAAACCAGACCCCAGCGGGCTTGTTCCTACGACAGCCCAGAGCACAGAGCTCGGGTCTGGGACCTCAGCCCACCGCCTGATGTACGAAGTATCTGCCTTCCCTGCCCATGTAAAAGTCAAATTGGCCGAGTTGTGATCATCACGCTGTGCCCCCCAGGTTGCCTGGGTGGGAGAGCGGGACTTGATGGCAGCCCCGAACATCACAAAGGCCTGGCTGGTTCCAGCGTAACTCGCTTCCTGAATAAAGGTCATCAGGTAATGAATATCTTTCATGGAGCTTTTTTATTTGTGTGTGTGTGTGTGTGTGTGTGTTTAATGCAAGCATGAAATAAAGCAAATCAAAGTTAAGACACTCCCACAAAGTGGTAACTGAAAAGCTGCCGGCTGTTGGCAGCTTAGGAACTCCGCTCCATTCCCTGCCCTGCAGTCACAGGTTCAGAATAACGTTTCCTGTTTTTCTCAGTCTGGTCAAAGGGGAAAGAACCAGGCGGCCAAGTCAAAGTGCAGGTGGGAGGCCTTGCAAGGAGACGGAGCCTTTCCAACCGGGCCACAAGGCTGCGCAGCTTTTGGAAAAGGTCAGGCAATGGTTTTGTTTCTATAGAAAGTGATGGCGGGAGCCCTGGTAAGGCAGGCGCACGCTGGGAGTCAGCGTGTTCTGAGTCTGGGCCCCCCACGCTCCAGTTCTGCGACTCTAGAGTTAACATACACCCCCTACCCCCACCCCACCAAGCTAGGTGCGGAGGCTCCTGCCACAGGATCTCTGAGAGGTGTCAGCCCACGTGGAAGCTCGGGATACAGTGTGGTGCCCAGTACGTGCTCAGCAGCAAAGCGACCTCCTTTTCCCCTCCTTTGGCGCCTTGCTTGGGACAGCAGGTGGGAACCAGCTCTGGCCCGTGTGACGGCCCTGGTCAGCCTCACCCTTGTCGGGAGAGCAGTTCTGCAGACATGGACTCAGGGGCCTGCCTTCGCCAACCCCCATCCCGGGAGGGCTGTGTGCCCTACCCTCTAGTGGCTAAGAGTGGGATCTCCAGGATCAGCTCAGCATGTGCCACTACACACAAACACACACACACACACACACACCCCTTTGCAGCGTGGTCTTCGAGGCCTTCCAAGGTGCTGTGGGTGCTTCTGCAGTTTTGAACCAATTCCCTCAACCCTTCCCTTTAAAAACAGATTGAAGCATAATATAGCGCTATTACTTTTCAACAAGGACCAGGGTGCTTTTTATATAATGCTGGACGCTCCTGATCTCTGCTCCCCGTTTGGCCCTGGGCACTTTAAATGGGAGGACTTTAGGCAAACACCACATGACACTACGCTTGACTCCATTATCGAAACAGAATGGAAATACAGAACCCATTTACTACTTACAGGGTTTCTAAGAAAAGAAGTGGTTCTGTAATAGGGAAACTGGTGTGCTCTGAAACCAAAACAGTGACTTGTTAAAGTTCTCTAAACTGGAGATCTCAGGACGAAAGAATGCTTACAAAAGCAACAATCCAGCCAAAGATCGCCTGGCTAAAGCTGCCCCCCTCCAACTCACCTCAACAATTGCACAAACCGCCAATGCAAGGGTATTCATTATACCTGGGGCACAGAAATTTGCTCAAAGGAAATTAAGTCCTAAAGGGAGAACTAGAGGAGATTAATCAATTGATTTGGAAAAATGGAGTAAAGATCAATTTCTCCAAGGTAATATGAAGATAAGATGAAATGCCATAAAGGTCCCTGAAGAACACTTACTATATTTGCAAATAGTGAGGTTAACCCAAGACAACAGCAGAGGACACCTAAGACTGCCCCCCACAATATAAGATGGAGCGAATACAGCTGGATTTCATTCCTGTTCAATTTGGATAGTGAGTCCTTAGGTGGCCCGCATCTGTTTTTGAAAATCTTCATTAAAAAAGAAAAGGGTCATGGCAGGTCATTTACCTTTTCAAGAGCTATGCTTAGACTTGGATTTTCATTTTGGAAATTAAATAGTTTTAAATACACCTTTAAAAAATCAATCTTTTATAGATACATACTTTAAAATAGTCATGTTTAGTAGCAGAAAATTGAAAACCTGTGTTTAAAATAAGGGAACAATATGCTTTGTATGAGATACCCACGTGATGAAATATTTTAAAACGGGGCTAATTCAACTAATGGATTTTACCTGCAAACTGGAAAGGGCAGAATACACCTGCAGTGATTAGATCTATACAAAGCATTTTTTAAAATGTGCATACTATCTCTGAAATGGTTTTGTGGATTGTCACTGTTTATCATATTTTCACGATACCTACCTTTACCAACAAAAGTTTATGTTGGAAAATTATTGCTAAACCTTACAAATCCTGTTTTGAAAAGGCAACAATTACATTTAAGAATATGTGTGATCACAGGCCAACACTAACTTCTGAATCACCCCCTCACCTTTCTACTTTCTCTCCAGAACTCATTTAATATCTTCTTCAGGGGGTCTGACGTCTCATTACCTAATCAAGTGCCCAGTGAATATTAATTTTATGAGTGAATAACTCCTATAAAAATCTCATAACTTCCCTACTTACAATTCCTTGTATCATTTTGACAACCTTCAACGCAATTTCAGTATTATTTTTAATACTGAAATTCTGCCCTTGGAAGACCCATGAAAGAACTAATGCTTGAAAAGTCTTGGTGTTTAATAAGTTTGCTTATTCATTCATCGAATATTTAATGTGTTCCATTACGGGTACAGCACTGAACAAGAAGGTCAGGGTGCTGCTGAGCTCACCCCACTTGCTCGGGAAGGAAGATGGGAGGAGAGAGGTAATAACACGCGTGATACATGCCAGGGAGTGGGGAAGTGCTGTGAAGAAAACGAAAGCGGGGGAGGGGAATGGGAGCAGGTGGGTGTGCCGTTTTAGATAAGGTGGCAGGGGAAGGCCTGTTAAAGGCAGTGACACTTGAGCTCAGGCCTCAATGAAGTGAGTGACGTGGAAACACCTGCGGGAGGAGCCGCCCTAGCAGAGGAAACCGAAAATGTAAAAGGCCCCAGGGCGAAGAGTTTCATGGAAAAATAAAATGGCGTTGGGGTGATGGAGGGGCTTAGTAACCCTAACTCGGGGAGACTTACGAACGCTCCTTTGCGCACTTGTGATGGGTGACTACCAGGGCAAGGCCTTCGGGGTGGGGCAGCTGGATTGGAGTCTATTTCATATACAAAGTGCAGCCTTGCAGACCCAGGCGGAGGACGGGCTGGGTCTGCCGGTGCGAGGAGGTCACCCGGGCTGCAGGCGGAGTGCGCTGCAGGGCAGGAGACAGAACAGCGGGGCGACCCGGCAGGCGCGAGATGCGGGGTCTCAGCCCGGCTGGGAGCCGAGGTGCCGAGATGCAGTCAGAACCCGAGGCACAGCGCGCCGGCCAGCGGGGAGGAGGGGGCAGCTCAGGCTGCTGCCCCCGCCCCCAGGTGCCCCGTGGCTTCAGGGCCTGGACTCGACAAGGGTCCCCTGCTCCTTCCTCCGCTCAGAGGGGGCGACTTCGTCCCAGACCCGCAGCAACAGCCGCGGCCGGCCGACGCTCCGGGCCGGGGGAGTCTGCGTCCAGAACAGCAGCCCGAGGGCGGCACGGCCATCACCCTGCAGCGCACCTGTGGCGCCGCAGCAGCGACTTCCGGCGGAGCGCACCTGCGGCGCAGCGCTTCCGGCTGCGGGTGCCAGGCTGGGCGGCGGAGTGCGCATGTGCCCGCCCCCCTCGGGTGCGCCCGCCTCCCTCCGGGTGCGCCCGCCTCCCTCCGGGTGCGCCTGCGCGGAGCCAGCCCGGCGGCGGCGGACCCGGGAGCGTGAGACTGCGAGCGGCCGCGGGCGAGCGTGCACCAGGCTGCGGGCCTCACCATGCCGGGAATGGTGCTCTTCGGCCGGCGCTGGGCCATCGCCAGCGACGACCTGGTCTTCCCGGGGCTGTTCGAGCTGCTCCTGCGCGTTTTGTGGTGAGGGCTGGGCTCCAAGTGCCCGCGAGGACAGGGAGGACGGGGCGGACGGGGCGGGCGGGGTGGGGGTGCAGAGGGGCGGCGAGCCGAGAGCAGTGACAGCCTTCAGTTACCGCGGTGCCCAGCGTTTGCCTTGCGTTCTTTTACCTGGTTCTCTCCACCGCCCCAGGAATTAGGTGCTGTTACGCCCCCATTTTGCAGACGGCAAAACTGAGGCCCAGAGCAAATGGGCGTGACCGGGGTGCCCAGTTGCGCCCACGGTCAGGGACGCACAGGGGCGCATGGCGCCATGGCGCACCAGCTCCCGCCCGGCTCCTGGTACATGCGGAGCCTTGGCCCAGGGAGCCGTGGGGACCTTCTGCCTCGGGAAAGCCAGGGTCTGGGGGTCAGCCTTCTCCGTCCAGGAGCCGCCACTCGCATCCTTGCTACACCCTGCACAGGAATGCCCAGCATCTCACACCTGCCAGATGAAAGATGGAAAATAGCCCCGGGCAGCCTTTCTGGAACCAGTTGCCGCCGAACTCCAGCAGTGGCCGACTGGCCTGGCACATGCGCTCTTGTCCTCCAAAGTGAGGACTTGTAGGAAGTGGATATGGGGCCATGAGGCCTGTTCTCGGGGGTCTGAACAAGGGTCAGTCAGTTTCATTGTCGTAGTAGATTCTGGACCGGGAAGAAATAAAAATATGACATGGTAGGAGCTACTACTCAGGAGTTACATAGTTTGCAGAGCCAAGTCATTCCAGATTCCTTCCCATTAGTTCTAGACACAGGGTCCAACTGTCCCAGAACTGATGGAAGTGTAAAAAGTTATTGAGTCCACTACCACTTGGACTAGAATCTCTGCCCTGCACTTGGATCCTTGATACTGTGTTCTTGGCAGATGGGCTGTGCTCTCTGCTGATGTACCGCAGGGCCGGGTGGATTGCTCTGGTGAGGTTTCCTATGCACTGAATTACAAGACATTTTTACAAGTCAATGGTACTTGTCCTTTCAAGTTTAATCAGTGTGCACAACAGGACATCTTCACACAACTTTCTTCCCACCCCCTTGCTTTTGTCTTACTGTTTTTGTATTACCCACAGAAGATCACAGTGTGTGTTTATCATTTCTTGTGAATACACAGATGTAAAAATTCTCTTGATAATAATTTAGCAAGCCACCCAGTTTGTTGGTTTCTGAGTCATCAGGGGCTGTTTCCAGCTGCCCGCGTTGTACTGGCTTTCTTCCAGCCGTAAATGCCTTTCACGTATTGTCGCAGGCGAAGAAGAAGAAGAATTACGTCAATGAGAGAAGTATAAGGCTCCGTTACTGATGAAACTTAACGTTTCAGAGTGACCTCACCTCATTTTGGAAAACACGGCCTTCTTTTACCTGTCTTTGCAAAGCAGCTCTTCGGGTTGCATGTCTGACCCTCCCTGCTTCTCCACAGGTGGATTGGCATTCTGACCTTGTACGTCAGGCACAAAGGGAAGCTCGACTGTGCGGGCGGGATCCTGCTCAGCGCCTACTTGCTTATCCTCATCGTCCTCCTGGCGATGATCATATGCATCGTGTCAGCCATCGTGTGTGTCAGCATGAGAGGTAAAAGGAGCAGCCTGTTCTGTGTGGCACCTGGGGTACGGAACAGCTTTATGATGCACACGCCAGGCAATTCATCCGCTTAAAGTGTGTGACTTGGTGATGTGTCGGATATTCACCGAGTTGAGCTTCGCCATCATCCATTTTTTAGAACATTTTCATCTCCCAGAAGGAAACCCCATGCCCAGTAGAATCACTCCTCGTTTCCACCCAGCCCTACGCGTCCACTAATCTACCTTCTTTCTCTGCAGATTTGCCTATTTTGAACCTCATGTAGGTAGAACCATCCAGCAGGTGGCCTTTTGATCTGGCTTCTTTTTTTTTAAACATTGCACCATTTTTATTTATTTACCTTTAAAGATGTTAAGGTCTGGCTTCTTAACTTAGCATCATGTTTTCAAGGTCCATCCAGGTGGTCAGTCCTTCATTTCTTTTTACGGCTGGGTCATATTCCATGGAATGGATATACCCCATTTTACTTACTCATTCCTCAGCTGGTGGACATTGCGGGCAGTTCCCATTTTCTGGCTTTTACACATAATGCTGGTGTGAACATTCACCTGCATGTTTTTGTACAGACATAAGTTTTCATCTCTCTTGGGTGTGTACCTAGTGGCGGAATTGCTATGGTGACTGTGTTTAACCTTCCAAGGAACTGCCAGACTGTTTCCCAAGCAGCTGCACCACTTTTCTCTCCCACGGATAGTTTATAAGGATTCCAGTTTCTGCACCTCTTCAACACTTATCTGACTTCCTCATAGCTTTCCTAGTGGATGTGAAAGAGTTGTATCATCATGGTTCTGGTTGTCATTTCCTTGATAACTAATGATACTGAGCATCTTCTCATGTGCTGATTGGCCTTTTGTTAGCATTCTTGGAGAAATCTCTATTTAGATCCTTTGCCCAGTGTTGAATTGGGTTGTTTGTCCTCTCGCCGATGAGTTGCAAGAGTTACGTCTATTCTTAATGATAATTTTCTCTACATGTTACTATTTTCTGCAGATAGCCACTTAGCTGGGAATGTTGGAAACCTTCCATCATTTGCTCTGGTTCATAGGATGAGCTGAGCGCTCTGGTGACTGATAAAGAAATAGATCTGTAAGTAAAATGCCCCAGTCCAAGGCAGGGCAGGTCGCCAGCACGCCGCGGTGTCGCATCCCTGCTTGAATCAGGATGTAGGAGGAGAGGCGTGCTTACAGATTGCAGGAGATGGTGAAAGTAGGAGGCGTAGCTTACGCAGGGGATGTCAGAAGCAAGATTGTGGCATTTTGGGTTGATAGACCGAAACTTAAAAAATGTGGCCCACAAGGAGAAATACAGAGAAAGGTGTTAGTGGCAAAGTGTTTCATGAGAGAAGACCCTGGGGTTTGGATGGCCAGCAAGCACGGCGTGTGCCCACTCACCGTGACAAGCTACAGAAAACAGCGCTGTGTGTGTTAGCAAACTGCAAAGAGGTTCTGCGGTCTGTGTCAGTCCCTGAGTCCGGGTGGTCCCTGGTGCGAAACGCAGGAGAAGAGGAACTCGATGTGCACCATGTGGCCCGAGCAGCCTTCTGAAGTTGTTAATAAGTCAGAGTTTGTGAAGACGGAGTATTGAGATTGGTCCCATTTCAGAGCCGGCATTACCTAATTTATTTGTCCTCTCTGTTCAGGTCACATTCTGGGCCATACAGCATGCTTACCACTGTATTAATGGGTTCAGATTTGAAGCAGTAAGTGTAAAGTTTTTCCCCTGAACTGTTTTCCTTCAGCTTTTTTGGGGGCTGTTGGCACAGCCACAGCCCTGTGCTGGATGCTGTGTTCACCCAGCCCCCGCCCCGAGGCACAGGGAGGGTTGCCTGCCCTGCCTCCTCCAAGCAGCACCCAGTCTGACTCAGGACCTTCCCCCCACATACCAAGGGTATGTGTCAGAGGAGCTGGCCCTCCCTCAGGCTCAGCAATGGACATGGGACCGGCTGGGCCGGTGGAATTAGGGAGTTTACCCGAAAGTTCTGGAGAAGCCCGTCCTTGGTCCCCGGGACGCTGCTCGCTGCTCCGGTGACGCTGGGCTGGAGCAGGTGCGGAGTCCCTGAGTCCGTACGCAGGCGGCAGAGCGGCGAGCAGGCAGCCCCGCTGCCCAGCCGGCTCCCAGCCAGTGCAGCTCTTTCTGGTTCGGAAGGCAGTTGGAGTTGGATTTTCTGCCACTTGTGACATCACAGCTGAACTGAAAATAGTATTTTATAAAAGCACGTTAATTCAATTGCCAAGTTGTTAGAAGTGATTAACATCGTAAGCCTTAGTAAAAATAGGTCAATGTTAGTAAAACGTATCCCAAAGAAAGACTTTTTGAAAAACAGACAAATGGGAAAAAATACCTGACACATGAAACTTAGAGCCAGTCTTCTTCCTCACGAGGGCTTTTTGTCACAACTGAGAAAAGGCCTGGACCGTGTTCTCGGCGGTGGGGCGCCGTCTGGCAAAGCGGGAGGTTTAAAAATCTGAAATCAACAGGGAAAAGACCAATGGTCAGTAGACACATGGGCCAGGGAAAGTCACGGACAGTTAAATAAATATCAAGTTTTCTTCATGCGCAGACTGGGAGGCTCGCAAGGCACTAGTTTACTTTCAGGAGGGTGACTGAAAAGGTGGAGAACCGTTAAACAATTATGAACGCATTTATTCTTGATAGGTGGGTGAATTCCATTGCCCCTTCTGTTTGATCAGTCATTTCAATAGCTCGTCTGTCTTTTGAGTGGACAGACCATGTGTGTGTAGCTATTGGATGACTTACCTCTAAAAGAAATGCAAGTTGTAGAGCATATGTGGAGCAAGTGGAATTTAGCCTTTTGTTAAAAAAAGATTGTATATCTTTTTTAGAGAGTGGGGAAGTGAGGAAGGGAGGGAGGGAGGGAGCGACATATTGATCAGTTGCCTCGCGAATGCCCCCACTGGGGACCTGGCATGTGCCCCGGCTGGGGATTGAAGGGATGACCTTTTGGTTCACAGGGTGATGCTCAGCCGACTGAGCCACACCAGCCAGGGCTGGAATTCAGTCATTTTTATCCGAAAGACTGAGGCTGCTGTGTTTACTTGTCCTGTATTTATCGGTCAGCTGTGCAGCGGAGTTGGAAAGAATCCTGATGTTCAGTGTGGTGGTTTCCAGTTTTGATCAGGGAACATCCCTGAAGAAATCCTGCTGTGCCTGCCCTGTGGGCGGGTTAGTTAGGGAAGCCCCCCCACCTCTTGACTACCACCTTTTGACAGAATGTCCCTAATGCCCAGGGTCTGCCGTCCACTGTGTCTGGGTTTGATTATGGGGCATCTGGCATCTCCTCTGCGTTTGTATCATGCTGGGGAAGATTGGTAGGAGGCTGGGAGTGTGAATCCACGGATTGTGTTGCATTTACGTAGACGGCTGTGACCGGCCACGCACAAAAAGGCTCACTTCACCCGGACTGCTGGGGACAGAGCTCCCGGGGGTACAGCTGTCTCGTTGCAGGGGTGTTGGCACCACCACGCCCACGGCAGCAGCCAGAGCCCCACCAGCAGCTGTCTTGAGAAGAAAATAAATATCTCAGTAAGATAAAAGTGTTTGGCTGGGCAGGCATCGCTGTATAAAGGAGACTTTTCCAGTGTCCTACATCTTTTCCGGAACCTTAACCAGAACTCCATTTCCTGCTTCCTTATTTACGTCTTCCTTCCCTGGGCATCAGCAGGTTGGAGTCCCCGGGTGTCAGGCGATGCCCTTATGCGGAGCCTTCGCCAGGAAGCGGGGGCGGGGCAGGTGCCCCTCCTGTTTCTCTCTGTGATTGGCCACCAGCAACAGGCTCCAGGCTCAGAACTGACTTGCTGGCGCCTGCGCTCAGCCCCTAGGACGGAGCCCATCCGTCACCTTGTGGGGTCCTGCCTTGGTGCCAAAGTGAGGCCGAATAGTGTCTAGTCTTCCAAGTAATTCATTGTAATGGAAGAGGAGTTCTGGAATTCAAAAGCAATTCCCCTACCAAAACGTTCTTTAGAGCTTAGATTTGCTGTATTTGTTAAGATCATGTGGCATCTTTGTGTCACTTAAATTAGCATTTGCCACAACTTGCCCCCAGAGGGGGACAGTGGACATTTTATGTCCAGAATGAAAGCACACAGCTCTTCGTTTGTACTCGGATTTATTTTGCAAATGCAGTAAACAGGTTGCCTCTACGACGTTGGGCTTCTTTAAGTGGTCTTGCACATCAGAACTGTTCACGTCCCACAGCTGAGGAGTAGGGGGCATGGGGGGGGGCGGGGGGGGTGCAGAGCGGGGTCAGAGGCGTGGAGTTGATTTGTTTATTTACTTACGTATTTATTTCATAAGTCGGGTGCTTTAATGCGGCATGGAGTTTACTGTAGAAAGTAGGTGCTAAGCTCTCAGAGCCCCAGGCTCCGCGTTGCAAACTGGGTGGTGAGTCTCAACAGGAGCCCTGAAGGACGGTGGGTGCAAAGTGCTCCCAGGACGCCTGGAAAGGCCAGGGGCTCCAGCAGAGGGTGGAGCCAACTTCCAGGGCTGTGGGAACCTGATCCCTGTCTGCCTGGGACAGTTCTGTGTGGCACTGGTTGTCCCAGCATAACTGGCACGGGCACCTTTCTAATTTGGACAATGACTGCATGGTCACCCTCGTGAGAATCCTGAGGTGTTTTTAAACCCTAATCTAAGAAATAAGTCAGAGGCTTTCTGTCCCGTGTCCCACCCCTTACGTTGTCCTGAGCCCACTCTCAGGCACCGATGACCAGTTACAGGTGGGAAAGGCCACTCACCAGTTCTGCAGAGAGGACACGCCTCAGCTGTGTGGAAGCCGGTGACAGCTGGATGCTGTCTGCATTTCAGGGACCATCTGTAACCCCGGCCCACGGAAGTCTGTGCCGAAGCTGCTCTACATCCGCCTGGCCCTCTTCCTGCCCGAGATGGCCTGGGCCACCCTGGGGGCCGCCTGGGTGGCGGAGAGCGTCCACTGCGACAGGACGGTCGTGAACGGCGTCATCGCCACCATCGTCATCAGGTGAGTCTCGCCATCGGGCGTCTGCCAGTTCCTTGTTGCAGACGCCCGTGCCACGTGCATGAACCAACCCGAGAAACTGCGGCCGAGGGAGAAAGCGGACCTTCCTGAGGAAACTGTAGAAATCTAGAGGTACCTTTCACTACATGAGAAACAAGTCACCTTCCGTATGTGTCTGCCCCTGGGGTTTTCTCTCTTCCCAGGCCTCATTTGCCTGTATTCCTCCCCTCCTCCTGCAGATGGAAGGAAACAAAGGCAAACAGGAAAGGCGGGGTGAGAAGCAACAGTGTCAGGGACGCAGGCAGCCAAGAGTTACACGCTTGGGACAGATTTTTACGTTTTCCAGGCTCAGTAGTTTTGAGAGACCTAGTTGCATCCCTTGTGTTATGGTGACGGTGCCTTCCCGGGGTCACGCCACCAGGGGCGGCGGGTTCTGAGGCTCCGCTTCAGCAGCACAGGACAGGGGCCCCGAGCCCGGCTTGGTGGGCAGCCTCCAGACACGTCACCCTCTGAGCGTGGCCTGCCAGTCCTTGCTGTGGGTTTTCCCGAGGGGAACCCTGACGCCTGGATCTTGGCCAGGGGGCTGCAGCTCTGCAAGGCAGCAGCTTCTCTTTATTTTTGTGATCTTTACATCTAGGGCCCTGAGCTCGTAGGGCCTCACAGGGGACATCTGCCTCAGCAGGTGTCGGGAGGGCTGCATCCTCCTCCGTAACTGGAGCCACGGTTGTGTGGGTAGAAACTCTGCAGCTGCAGGAGGGGCCCTGGCTCCGACCTGGGACGCAGGACCCACAGTCACGGCCCGGTCCTGTCTCTGTTCTGCAGTTGGATTATCATCCTCTCCACCGCGGTTACCATATTCATTGTCTTTGACCCGCTGGGGGCGAAAGCGGCCCGGTGCCCCTCTGCCGGCCCCAGCCTGCTGGACAGCCCGGAGTCGAGCCAGTTTCTCACCGGCCTCAAGACGGCAGCGAGGAGCCTGTGGGAGACCAGGATCAAGCTCCTGTGCTGCTGCGTGGGCAGAGACGACCGCACGCGCGTTGCCTTCTCCAGCACCGCGGAGCTTTTCTCCACCTACTTCTCAGTAAGCGGAGGGGCCTGGCGGCCTCTCTTCCCTCCCTCTGAGCGAACGCTTCCTGCGGAGATGAGCACTCTGCCCTTCGGGCCCTCGTTCACACAACAGCCCCTGCGAGTGTCTAGTCTGGGGTGCGGGCGGGAGGTGCTTCTCCCTGGGACCAGCGCTCCAGGGGCGGGAAGCAGGGCCCTGCGTTTTCAGGCCCCGCCTCTCTGGTCACCTCCTGGTGTTGACCCAGGAGACTTTGAATTGGATTTTCATGAACTGAATATGTTTTGAAGGAATCTGCGTATTGGGAATAATTTGCCAGTTGGGTTTGCGTACCTTCCATCCAGCTGGCCCTCAGCAGACCCTGTATACAGGGAGTCCTGCGTCCACGGTACCACCAGACCTTGGTGTCTTGCTCCCTATGGCACGATCAAAGCCACAGAGCATTCTGCTTTGACGGGAAGTGCGACTAGTTCATTGCCACGCAGGAGGGTGTCACCGTTCTAGAGTGGGTTCTTCAGCAGCTCAGAAATACTTGTTTTCCTTTCACACTTAATGTGTGACATTCCCTGTGATGATCCCTGATGCGCTGCTGCTGTGTTCATGGTTGACACCAAGTTCAGGAGAGCGGCATCCTCTTAACGTCCTGCAGGCCCGTATTCTTTTCCTTGGCCTCTGTGTGTAGATCGGAGAAGTGTGTCCCCCTAAATCCTGAGGTTTAAAGGGGTGCTTCCACCTAGTCCTGAGCCAGTTGCAGGAAGGAAGAGGAGGATCTGGCTCTTCTTGGCGGTGTTGTAACATGCTTCCCACACAGGGAGCGCCAGCAACTCGTGGTCGGCACGTGGTTCCTTCTTCTGGACCAACTGTGCCCGGAGGCGGTGTGGCCCCTGCCTGCCTGCTGGCCTCCTGGAAGGGAGGGGCCCGTCAGGCTAGGAGATGCTGCTGCTTTCGCCATTCAGGGTTCCTTTCCAGGCTTGCTATTCCCAGAAGTCTGCTGTGGACCTTTCAACAGAACCTTCGCCACATCTTGAACATTGAGAGCATACACTAGGGTGACAGTCAGCCATTACTACAGAAGGCCAGTTTCGCCACTTACTCCCGCACCTATAGAAGATGGAAAGTGGATTAAAAACAGCTGAGTGCCCTGGCTGGTGGCTCAGTGGATAAGGCACCAGCCTGCGAACCCAAAGGTCGCTGGTTCGATCCCCAGCCAGGGCACATAACCAGGTTGCAAGCCAGGTCTCTAGTCAGGTCCCCAGCTGGAGGCAGGTGAAAGGCAACCCTACATGGATGTCTCTCTCCCTCTCTGCCTCCCCCCATCTCTAAAAATAATAAATAAATAAATCTTTAAAGCAAACAAACAAAAAGAAAACCAGCTGAGTCTTGCCCTGGTAGGTGTGGTTCAATGGATTGAGCACTAGCCTGCGAACCAAAGGGTCACGGGTTTGATTCCCAGTCGGGGCCATGGGTTGCAGGCCAGGTCCCCAGTTGTGGGTGTGTGAGAGGCCACCGCACATTGATGTTTCTCCCCCTCTCCCCCTCTCTCCCTCCCTCCCTCCCTCCCTCCCTCTCTCTCTCTCTTTAAATAAATAAACAAAATTAAAAAAACAAAACAAAAAACAGGCCAAGTCATTAAAGGGAAATTTGAAAATGGAGACCATAAAATATGTTCTCCAGTGGGTTTGTCTGAGGGCAGGATAATAAAGCACATTAAGCTCACAGGCAGGAGAAGCCTTTGTAAACACGTTTTAGCACATAGCTATATCTGTGTGTGCCTGTGCATGCACGTGTGTGTGTGTGTGTGCATGCACGCATGTGCATTTGTGGGCGTGTGTGTGTGTGTACGCATGTGAATTGTATAAAACTGATTTTGGGGAACTCGTGGTCTGTTCCTGCCGAGTTGTATGACAGTTGTGGTTTTGCATCCAGGACACAGACCTGGTGCCCAGTGACATCGCGGCCGGCCTCACGCTGCTCCACCAGCAGCAGGACAGTATCCAGAACCACGAGGAGCCGCAGGAAGTCATCAGCGATTCCCCCGGCTCCTCCCAGGTAAGCCCAGGGTTCTGTTGGGTCACGCAGTCTTGACGTGGACACCCATCTGCAAACCTTTTAGTTAAAAGAAAACAAACCAAAACACCCGTCCGGCAGCCGTTTCAGGAGCTGGCGGCGGTTGGTCACCTTTCGGGTGGGGCAGCTTCTCATCACCGGCCTTGGGCAGTGGAGCCCGTTCCTGGCCCCTTCGCCACAGTTGCATGTTTAAAGCATCCCCTCCTAGGAACCGGGTCGCAAGTCCGCATTGCAGAAGTTCCTGCAGGGGCGGGCCTGCCCCTCTCTGGGGAGTGTGTGTGCTCTCTCCCCCGGGCCTTGGGAGAGGAGCTTCGTTTTGGCTGTGCTGGAGTTTTCCAGCCACAGATCTTCGTGCTTTTGAAAGAAAAGGCCACGTAGATGCACGTGCTTCTCCGCACCTTCCTCAGGCACCTGCTCCCGGCTGACGTGTTGCAGGGGCATGAAAACCTGCTGGTTCGTACCTGCGCTGGGCAGGAGGGCGCCAGCCCGCGCCACCAGCAGCTGGGGGGCGTCGGGGGCTTTGCTGTTGTCCCCACTGGGCTCCGGCGCTGCTGTCAAGTGAGGGTCCCTGGCTGCCTGTGTTTAAGGCCCGGTTTTCCCTGTGGACGTTCAGCAGAGAAGGGGGAGAACGAAGAGTCCGAGTTCGGGTTTCAGGTGTCGTGTGCTGACCCTCTCAGGAACGGTTCCCCTGGACCCAGGGCTGTTGTTCTCCCCCGCAGGACGCCGATCTGGACGAGGAATTAGAGAACTGCCGTCACTACATGCAGTTTGCAGCTGCGGCCTACGGCTGGCCCCTCTACATTTACAGGAACCCGTTCACAGGGCTCTGCAGGATCGGGGGTGACTGGTGGGTCCCGGGCTGCGCGGGCTGGGTGGTGGCTGGGGTGGCAGGGCGAGGCCTCCATCTGCCCTCCAGGTGCCTCTGCTGTGGTGCCCGTGTGTCATTTTCTGAAAGTAATCGCACTCCCCTTTTAATGACACTTTCTATTTCGCAATAGTTTAGAAACTGCAAGAACAGCACTAGGAATTTCCGTAGCTCCTTTATTTGGAGTCACCAGCTGGGAATCGTTTGTGTCACGTGTGCTGTGTCACTCTGTAGTTTTCCCCTGAGCACTGGGATTGAGAGGCAGGCCTCATGTCCCTCTGTCTTTAACCACTTCACCCTGTTTTCATAAGAAGAAGGCGTTCTTTTTCAGAGCTACAGTAGTTATAAAATGCAGGAAGTTCATCATTTATTATTAGCTCTTTATAACTTATACTCCAGTTTTTCCAAATTTCCCAATAGTATATTTTTAAAGATTTTATTTATTATTATTTCCAGAGAGAGAGAGAGAGGAAGAGAGCGAGGCAGAGAGGAAGAGAAACATCCATGTATGGTTGCCTTTCACCTGCCTCCAGCTACAGACCTGGCTGGAGACCTGGCTTGCAACCTGGTTATGTTGCCCTGGCTGGGAATCGAACCAGGGACCTTTGGGTTCGCAGGCTGGTGCCTTATCCACTGTGCCACCAGCCAGGGTCCCCAATAATATTTTTATAGCAGTTTTTCCTTTGATACAGGAGTATATGTTCCACTTGGAACAGTTTCTCAATCTTTTTTTTTTTTTAAGATTTTATTTATTATTTCTAGAGAGGGATATGGAGAGAGGCAGAGAGGGAGAGAGACATCCATGTATGGTTGCCTTTCACCTGCCTCCAGCTACGGACCTGGCTGGAGACCTGACTGGGAATCGAACCAGCGACCTTTGGGTCTGCAGGCCAGCACCTTATCCACTGAGCCACCAGCCAGGGCTCTCAGTCATTTTTTATCTTTCATGATACTGACATTTTGAAAAGGACAGTGCCGGTATTTTGTAGGCTGGCCCTCCGTTTGGGTACGTGCGGAGATGTTGCGTGAGGACCCTTGTCCTTCGTGGCACATTACAATGGAAACACATGTGGCAGTTTGTCCCGTTACTGGTGATTTTAGAGTCTTTCCATCCTTGCTAATTTAATTCATTTTTAAAAAATGTATAACTTTCAGCCCTGGCTGGTGGCAGTATGGATAGGGTATCAGCCTGCGAACCCAAAGGTCGCTGGTTCGATTCCCAGCCAGGGCACATAACCAGGTTGCCAGCCAGGTCTCCAGCCAGGTCTGTAGCTGGAGGCAGGTGAAAGGCAACCACACACTGAGGTCTCTCTCCCTCTCTGCCTCTCTCCCTTCCCCTCTCTCTAAAAATAATAAAATTAAAAAAAAAAATTCAGCTTTCAGATGACTCCACAAGTCAAAACTAGAGTGAGAAGTGAGATATGTTGTCTTTTAAGGGCCTTTCTCTGTTGGCCAGACTCAACCCTGACAGCTGTCAACCCTCCCCTCGAGTCTGCTGGGGAGCAGGCCGGTTTGGCCTCCCTGGGTCAGTAGCTCAGGTTGTCCCTGTGTTCAGCTGCAGAAGCAGGACCACGGAGTACGACCTGGTTGGAGGCGACCAGCTCCACTGCCATTTTGGCTCCATCCTGCAAACGACAGGGCTGCAGTACCGGGATTTCATTCACGTCAGCTTCCACGACAAGGTAGAGCATAGCAGCACTTCTGACTTTTCGGGGTCCTGGAGTCCTTTGAATTCTGATGGAAATGATCAGTTATTCCCCCAGAAAAGTGTGCATGGACACACATACCACGCACTCCCCCCCCCAAGGTCTGTGTGACATTTCAGGGGCTTTTCAGACCCCAGAAGCCCACACAGGTTTCGCACATGATGGAGCAGAAAGGCATCATCAGAGGTGCTTTGCTGTCTTTCACTGCAGAAGTGGCTGCCTTTGGGGGCTCGGAGTTAGCTAGTCCTAGTTCTGGGTCTCACCGTCCACAGGGGACCGGGAGCACAGGGAAGTGGGCGACCTGCTCTATCCGGCCTCTGCCACCCATCCTTGGTGAGGCTGTGCACCCCCCCAGGTGACGGTCACAGGCAGCAGTTACAAACCAGCGGTCTCGGTTCTCAGATGTGCCGCCTCGTAGGGTCTCCACGGAGCTTTTAAGTCCCCCCGAGTCCAGGCCACACCTGGTCAATTAAATCAGAGCCTCTGGCAATGGGGCCCCCGCTCAGGCACCCCCAGGTGATTCCTGTGTGCAGGTGACGGGGGCCACTGGTGAGCATCCTGCTCTCCAGCCCGGTGGCTCCCCGATGCCCCCGTCACAGGCCACCCGCATGGCATCCACATGCTGAGGGGAGACCACCGGGCAGTCGTGCTAACGAGCTCTGTGGGTTGGGCTGTGCTCCGTCCTCATCTGTGGTCGTCTCAGGAGGGACAGAGGTGACTTAGAGAAGTCATTTCTCAGAGGCCTGGTGCCCATTCCGGGAGCTCCTTCCAAGAGTCCCCAGCGCCCCAGTGTCGTCATGCCCCTCTGCTGTGGAAGCCGGGAAGGGGAGTCGGCTGCCTGTCTACTGTAGGCCAGCGGCCATCAGCACAGGGTCTCTGTCGCTGACCCCCTGCACCCATGGGCTGGTGTCGTCCTCTGCCCCCATATCCTCTGGAAGACAACAGTGGGGAGCTGGAGAATGGGGGGTGCCTGCTGTGTCCTTGTGGGACGGGTGCTGAAGGCAGGAGCCCAGATTCTGGCCTTGCTGAGCTTGGTGCTGGCTGGAGTGGTGCCCACCTGCCCCACTGCACGGGCAGGGGTCCGGCCCCACCTGCCCGCGGTAACAGGGCGGCGGCCACCGGAGGGGAGTCATTAGCGAGTGGCTGCGGTTGGTTCTGGCCCAGACCACTTGTACTTGGTCTGCACAGCCCTGAACTTCCTGCTGTCTCTGCAGGGGTGCCCAGTGAGACCGGAGTGGGGGTGCAGGGCCGGGGTGGGAAGGGGAAATGGAATGTTTTCACATGAACTCAGGAACGAGTCATGAAAGCCTTTCACATACAGAGAACCGGCGCTGTCAGCAGCCCGGGACCAGGGTGGGCTGGCCTCGCTGGGCAGGTGCGGGAGCTTACCCAGGCTTCTGTCTCCCCGGAGGTCTACGAGCTTCCCTTTTTAGTGGCCCTGGATCACAGGAAGGAATCCGTGGTGGTCGCTGTGCGAGGAACCATGTCTCTGCAGGTAAGAAGCCCGATGTCAGGCCTGGGAACAAGGGGGCACCAGCCAGCGGGGTGCAGACGCCCCCTTAGCCGGACTGAGGACAAGCCCTTGTCCTTCGTTCCCACGTCAGGCACGGAGGAAAACCCCGGGCTGGGAAATGGGGAAGCAAATCCAGGGTTGGGAAATACTCCCTTTGAAAAATGGGTGAAGTTACTTCCTCCTGACAGAAACGTCAGTAGCAGAGGCACCAGCAGGTGGGCTCCCAGCTTGAGGAGATCCTACCGGGGTACCTGCTCGACTCCGGGATGGGCCTGGCCAGGCCCCCAACCTGGGAGACCCTCCCATCAGATGTTCTACTTCCTACACCGGAAGGGAATAGTCAGCCAAGCAGTTGTGTCATTGCACGGTCCCCTCGTGTCCTCGTCCCCTCCCCCAGTTCAGAGTTGCTGGTTTGAGTCAGTCCGAGGTGCCAGGGGCCTGCTGTCCGGTGCTTGGAGGACCGCCACGCCCCCACGTCCCGGCAGTGGTCCTGCTCCTGCCTGAGCCTCTGCCCTGTGCCGTGCTGGTGAATTTCTTCTCATCCGTGTCATGCTCTTTGGCCTCTTCCCGGCCCCCATTCCCAGTAACAATGTGGTGTCCTCTCGCTGCCCACGGAGACACAGGGACATGTTCCACCCTGGTCCCTGACTAGTCTCCTGCCTGTCCCAAGTGCTGTCGATAGAACTCTTGGTAGGAGGTGGGTCAGGTGTTACTGCTGCTCAGAACCCTTCAGTGACCCCCCACCACTTTCAGCAGAGCTCTTTCCTGCCGCAGCTGTGTTGCTGCTGTACGATCTCTCCCCTGCCTGCCTTTCCAGCCCCCGGGCACTGGGTGCTCAGCCTGGGCCAGTGCGTCCCACGGGGTCCTGGGGACAAACCTGCTTCCCAGAGGCTGCCTCTGCTGTATCTCCTGGTCGCGTCCATTGCTTGGGCATGCGTGATCCCTGCCCGCCCTTCACTTTCAGGGTAGATGCTTCCGTCTTATGTCCTCCTGCACCCTCGGTGAAGATGCTTGCTTGTCTTCTGCTTCCTGAAAGCGAGCTTTTTGGGGGTTGGGGGTGAGGGCTGTTGGCTCAGATGCCACCTCCTCCAGGAAGCCACCCCTGCCTGCCTGCTCCATCTGCCCCGTTACTTTTCAGTGAGCTGTGGACTGAGCCTCAGTGCAGGGCTCCTGGATGTGTGCAATGAGGCAGGGGGACAGGGTGTATCTTGGACAGGTCCCTGTTGCTAATGCCTGGCCAGGAGGTGGAGCCACAGGTCTCCCCTGAGCCACGGACCACCTGGGTTTCTCTCTGGAGTTCCGGCTTCATAGGTTCAGGTGTCAAGAGTCTGTCCCAGGAGGCTGCCATCCCCACTGCCCCTCAGGGAGACCCACTCACCCCGCCCCAGACAGCACCCACCCACCGCTGACGCCTGTTCCGATGCTCTTCCACAGGACATCCTCACAGACCTGTCCGCGGAGAGCGAGGCCCTGGACGTGGAGTGCGAGGTGCAAGACTGTTGGGCGCACAAGGTAGAAGTGCTGGGGCCTGGGGTGTTGCCGGGGACGGGTCGGCATTTTCCCGACTCTGGCTTTGCTGTCCAACCATGGAGCAGTCCGCTGCTCCTCTTGTCCTCACCTGCTGGCTGGCACCAGCCTGGGAGAGAAGGAGGCAGGTTCCGAGTGAGCCTGTGACCTGTCGGAAGCCGCACGGCTCCTGGAATAAGTGTCAGAGTTGGCGTGTGAACCGTTTTCTTCCTCTGTCACAAAGCCCCACAAGTGCTCTTGCGGTGGGAGACGGGACAGCAGCCCGCGGACGCGGCGGGGTCTGTTCCGTGTAACCGTTCACGAGTGGAATGCAGCAGCCCTGCACCCAGAACCTTCATCACGGGAGACACCGTGTCCCCTTCCCCACGGTCTCTGAGCCGGTTAGCCCGTCGGGCCCTCACGGGAGAGTCTGCAGTCTGCGTGCTTTCTTTTCCGCTCTTTCTCGCTCTGGGTCCTGCGCTCGAGGTCCGTGTTGTAGCATGTGTGGGATTGCCTTCCTCCGCCAGCTGAGAAACACTCCCTGGCACGCGTCCGCCCCGCGTGACCCAGCGGCAGAGGCGTGTGGGCTGAGCGCAGGCTGTCAGCAGGGCTCCCCTTGGTCCGGTGGGGCCCTGGGCCGAATTGGCCCTCCACCTTGTTCCCTCGCCCTCTACCTTGTTCCCTCGCCCTCCACCTTGTTCCCTCGCCCTCCACCTTGTTCCCTCGCCCTCCACCTTGTTCCCTCGCCCTCCACCTTGTTCCCTCGCCCTCCACCTTGTTCTGTCCGGCTCACTTCACTGCTAAGGGCTAGTTACATGTACGTGTACATGAAGGCAGCCTCGAGGCTGACATGGCCCCCGGGGGCAGTGAGTTTGACAGCCCTGCCCTAAGTACGTGTTTGTGCCTCAGATCACAGAAGAGTCCATCCTGTATCGGACATGTTTGAAAACAAATGCTAAACCTTACTCGAGACAGTCCCAGCCCTCCAGTCGGCAGGGCTCAGCGGCAGTTGGTCCCGACAGGCCCGCGGGTCAGGCTCTGACGCAGCCGAGGCCCTGGGGCGAGGACCGAGCTCCGGCCCCGCCAGCAGCACCTCCCCCCAGGCTGGTAGGACGGCAGCTCCAGGCACAGCGGCCTGACTGTCCTCTGCTCTTGGCTTTGGCTGTGACACTGTCCCCAGTGGCTGGACTTGCGCGCCCTGCCGCTGGCACCAGCCGTGCATGTGGCCGGAGTGAGGCCCGTGCCAGGCAGCCACCGGCGGCCGCTGTGCTCCAGTTGCTGGGCTCTGGCCTTACCCACCATGGGCCAGTGCAGTGCAGGGCTGCGCAGCGGTGGGGAGCATGGGGGAGCCGGCGTTTGTCAGGAGGTGCTGTCCCACTGTGGACGCCCTGCCCGTCCCCTTTGGCTCCCCGTTTGAGGCCAGGGCCGGCATTACTGACAAGTACAGAATTGCTGAATCAGAAATGCGCAGTAGCTTCGGAGGCGGTCAGCCCGTGGGCTGTCTTGCTGTTTCCCCTCCGCACCAGTGAGAGGGTGGGCAGCCTGCCTGGCCGTGCGGGACACACCCCGAAGCCCGTGTGGAGCACCGTTTCCTGTCAGAGCTGCTGGACTTCCCAGGAGCTGCGAGGCAGCTGTGTTAATTAGAAAGTGTCGCACTGCACATTCTTACATTAAATCAGAATCTGACCTCCCTCACACTCACTTTGCTGCTACTTACCCAGTGCCAATGATTCAGAGCTTTATTTTCACATTGTTTGAAACCTCGGTCATTGATGATCTGAATCTGACCAACCACAGGGCCTTGGCCAGACTAAACCGGGGGACATCCATGTGGCCAGCCTGCAGCCACAGGAAACACTGACGAGGACAGGTGTTCCCTTTGTCCAGGGCACGGTCGCTGAGCACCTGCCCGCAGGCCTCGCTCTGTTCGGAGGCCGGGAGTGCCGCACCGGGGGTGGGGCGCGCGTTGCTGCTCTTGTTGGGGGAGAGGCGCACGCAAGTGCGGGGTGCAGTCCCGACCCTGCGGGCGGGACCGTCTAGTCGGGCCATCGCCAGCCGCCTCCTTGGTCTGTTTCAGGGGATCTCCCAAGCTGCCAGATACGTGCACCACCGCCTCGTCAGCGACGGGATTCTGAGCCAAGCCTTCAGCATCGCCCCTGTGAGGCCGCTTTCCTTTCCTGCCGTCTCCCTGCCGCTGGCTGTTGGGTTTCCCGCCCTGTCCTCACTCTGCTTGTGTCCCGCAGGACTACCGGCTGGTGGTGGTGGGGCACAGCCTGGGCGCGGGCGCCGCGGCCCTGCTGGCGCTCATGCTCCGAAGCGCGCACCCCCACGTCAGGTGCTACGCCTTCTCCCCGCCCCGCGGGCTGCTCAGGTACCGTCCGTGGGGGGCGGGTGCTCCGGGTGAGCCAGGGTAGGGCTGGGCCCCTTGAGAGTTTCATTTTCCGTCCCCCGAAGTCGGTTTTTCAAGTGCTGTTGAGCTGAAGAAGGGCCGAACGGCCTTCCGTAGGCGTCGGACCACGGCTTTGACTTCCTGAACGGTAGGATGCTGTGTGGCAGGCAGCATCTTGTTCGTTTCGGGTGCTCAGCGCAGGGTCCGATGTGGACACGGATTGCACGGGGACCGCCACCAAGTGTCGCTACTGTCCTCACCCTGCACGTGTCTCTGGCGGGGGGAACGCTGGCTGCTCTTGGCAGCTTTCAAGTTGGCAGTAGAGTTAGCTGCAGTGGACCTACTTCATAGTGGGATGTTCCTGCCCCTTGATTCCCTTCATCCATTTTGCCCACCTCCCCCCAACCTGCTCCCTGATCTGCGAGCTTTCCGTCTGAGGTTCCACGTGTAGGTGAGATCATGCGGTACTTGCGTGTCTGACCTGGCTCACTCCACACGTGAGCCTCAGGCCCGTCCGTGTTGTTTCAAACAGCAAGACCTGGTGTCCTGAGAGAAACTTTGGTAAGACCTCACTGGAGCCAGGCTGACCACGTACGGCCGGGAGCAGGATCTCAGAGGCCCCAAGGTTTTATTTTACGGCTGAATAACACTCTTGTGCATCCACACAGCGTTTCTGGACCAGTCGGTCGTCAGTGGACACAGGTGGCCTCCGGCCCTCGGCTGCGGCCGGTCCTGCAGGACCTGTGGGCGCACGTTACCTCTTCAGGTTAGCGGGGAGGAGGGAAACCTCACTCACTTTTCCCTGTTTTGGAATTTCAGCAAATCCCTTCACGAATACTCCAAGGACTTCACTGTGTCGCTTGTCCTAGGCAAGGACGTCATTCCCAGGTAGTCGGTCAGATGCTTGTCCGGGCGGGGGGTGGGCGGGGCAGAAAAGGCTGAACGCTGAGCCTCCGTCTGCTCCTCGGATGAACAGGTTAAGTGTGGCCAACTTGGAAGATCTGAAGAGAAGGATCTTGCGAGTGATCGCCCACTGTAACAAGCCCAAGGTTTGTGTGCCCCGTAAGGTCTGCGGGACAAGGGGCCTCTGCGCAGGGCTGTGTGCGGCCTCGGGAAGAGGGTCCCCAAGTCAGGGCCCTGAGCCCGGCTGCTGCAGGCGGGTCTGTGCCCCCAGAGGATGCCTGGGGCCTGCGGGCCAGGTCGAGTGCGGGAAACAGCAGTTAGCACCGCAGACCCTGCAGGTCCAGTGAGGTGACCTGCTGTCACGGCTCTTAGCCCTGCCTGGGGACCAACAGCATTCAGAAGCCTTTGGTCCCAAGGCTTCGAAACAAGGTGCCACAGCTACAGTACGAGACGTAATGGCACGTCTGCAGCCGTTAAAATGGTGACAGAAACGACCCTTGTTAGCGGACTGGTCTGGGGCTCGGGAGGTAACAAGGAGAGTGTGAGCGTTGACCAAAAAAATATCAAAGTGTGATTTTGTTTAAATCTTGGACATTTTTTTTTTGTTGTTGCTGGTAATCAGAAAAAATATTAAAAATTTAAAATAAACCTACTTAGCAGCTACCACCCCCGACTTTTAAAAAATTAGCATCTAACGTCTTTAAGGGAAGAGGGAGACTAGTTTGCAATTCCCGGAGGAGAATGGAGGGTCATTTCCCCTCGTGATCCACAGCCTGGTTTTCCAGTACTGGTCCTAGCGCGGTGGCTCCTCTGCCCAAGAGACCCAGTTTCCACCCGCGGACCCCCGAGCTCCTCAGACCCACGACTTCCAAGCCAGGCCACAGCCTGGTGCCTGTCCAGGCCGCGTGGCTGCCAGCCCGGGGTCTGCGGGGACCGCGGAGCCCTGCGTGACACCTTGTTGGTCTTGCCCTCAGTACAAGATCCTGCTGCGCGGGTGCTGGTACGAGCTCTTTGGGGGGAGCCCTGACAACCTTCCCACCGAGCTGGACGGGGGCGACCACGCAGACCTGACTCGGCCTCTTCTCGGGGAGCAGAGCCTGCTGACCCGCAGCTCCCCGCTGCCGTCCCCCACCAAGTACCCGCCCCTCTACCCTCCTGGCAGGATCATCCATCTGGAGGAGGAGGGCGCTTCCGGGAGGTGAGACGCGGGCGGTGGCCCTGCAGGCTCGGGCCACGTGCTGCTGTTGACACCGTGTGGGCGTGTGCATGTGCAACCAGTGGCACTTTGCTAATGGGTTCTCTCTTCTTCCAGGTGTTCCTGTTACACTTCCCAGTTTACTGCCAAGTGGGCACACGAATCGGAATTCAGCAGAATACTCATCGGCCCCAAGATGCTCACAGACCACATGCCGGACATCCTGATGAGAGCCTTGGACAGCGTGGTGTCGGACAGGGCTGTCTGCGTTTCCTGTCCTGGCCCCGGAGACTCCACCGCGGACGCCAGGCTCCCACTGTTGTTCGAGTGACGCCCGAGCGCGTCCCGTGATGCTGGTGGGTGGACAGGAGTTTGACAGGCACCCAGCTCGCCGGTCATCCGCTCGGCTCTGGGAAGCAACTGGGGTGCAGCATTTGAGCCTCGTGGACGTGCTGGGGCTCCTGAGCCTGGACGTGGGCGAAGCTCCACGGGGCTGCTTTCCCCAGTGGCCTGCGGGTTCAGGGGCATCTGGGGAAAGGGCGGGACTCCGGCAGCCGGGTTTAAGCCCCCTGCTCTGGCAGGGCCTCCAGGTGAGGCCGACCGTGGCGTGCAGGTGTGCAGAAAGCACGCGTTTTCCCAGCTCTCAGCTGTCGGGGTGCAGTCTGGGGTTTGCCAGTTGCGGCTCAGGTCGACCTCTGTGCCACCAGGAGCAGAGGGTCAACCTGAGCTGCAACTGGGAATCCAGACAGCAGGGTCAGGAAAGTGAATGGAGGCAGCGCCTGCACCTCGGGCTGAAGCCTGGTTCCTGTTTACACACGACCCACTGTCTCATCGACGCCGGTGACGCCAACAGTCCCATGGCTGTCGGAGTTGGAGAGTGGGTTCAGAGGGTTGAGAAATAAAGTACTGACAAATGTCATTAGTGACGAGCTCTTCCCTGGAAGGTCTCTCCTTGGGTGTTCATAGCCGTTGCCCCTGAAGCAGTTTTTCCTGTCCACTGGGAACAACACGAGGCCTGAAGTGTCCTGGCCCTGTGGCTACAGATCAGGGGTGCGTGGACATCCGGCCTCCCCCCACCCCACAGAGCCCACAAGGAAGGGTTAGAGACGGGCACTCAGAAGCTAGAGGTAAATGGATCAACTGTGCCCGACCCGGGGGAGCTGGCGGGAACTCACCAGAGGGGGGTCTACCCCAAGGCCAGAAGGAATCGGGCACTTGCTCTGGGGCCGGAGCAGGGCACTGGACAACAGTGCAGCTGGGGGCAAGACGGATGCTCCTGCCCTCCAGTCACAGGGCTCCCGGAGCCTCAGGAGAGGGGTCACCGGGAAATCTGACTTTGGTGACACCTGGCCACAGAGCTGCTCCTGGGCCAGAGCCAGACCACTGTAGCCAGTGAAGCCTGCAAAGGGCTGTTTTAACTTCACTTGAAATGCCAGGTAATGTCTAGTTTCCACAGGTGTCATTTCTGAACCGAATTCCCCTGTGTTCTTGGCACAAAAATAAGACCTCAGACACACCACCCGGCTGGGACTCACCTCTGTGCTCAGTGCTCTCTGCTGTCCAAGTCCCCAGCCTGTGAGTGAGCCCAGGATCGCCAGACCTTCGGGAACAAGGGACGGAAACGGGCGTGGGAGAAGCCCCAACCACCAGCCGCGGCCCGGGTCAGCGGAGTGTTGCAACCACACACCTGAACCCGGACGCTGAAAGATGGTCCTTCCAGTTAGAACACACCCCCGAAAGTCAGAAGCGTGAAAAAGGGCATCAGTAGAAATGGACATTGAGTAACAGGGGCCCCCAGGTGCCAGATGGAAGGGCCACCCCCCCCCTGGGAAGGCCCAGGGGACGTCTCCGCGTCCCGTGCAGCGGGTGTGGCTGAGGGGGGTGGGGCGCCAGGCCTCCGAAACCCCTAAAGGAGGTGACTGCCGGCCTGGTGTTCCGGACCCGGCCGGGAAGGATCAGGGGAGGAGGAAGTGTGTCTTTCAGAGCTGCGAGGGGTCAAACACGTCACCTCCCGCAGTCCGCAGGGAGCTCCTGGAGAACCTGTTTCTCAGAACGAGGAAGTAAATGGAGTCCGTGTGGGCAGAACACGGGCGGCCAGAGGGTTCTGAGACTTCACGAGAAAGGCAGTTGACCAAGCAGAACAAATCTGAACTTCTCGAGAAATTCAGACAATGGAACACTAAGCCTTAAATAAACCCTAAATTACCTCATGGGGAACCAAAGGCGAGGTCGCTGAGTGTGGCTCGGCTGTGTTCGTACCGACAGCGCCCGGCACCCACCACACTGAGGGAGCAGGAAAGGTGCTGGGGCTGCAGGTGCAGCTGGGGGCCCAACACCCCCACCGCGGCCGCCACGGACTGTCGGGCAGCAGCAAGGGCTGACACTGAAAACTCCAATGACCCATAAAGCCTGCGATTCAGACGGACCCCCGAGAGGGGCTGGCAGTCAACTCAACCCCCAGTGGGTTGAACTGACCCTGCTCAGTGACGAGGCCTTGGCGGGGAGAGCCCTGGAGCTTTGGGGCAAGTGCAGGGGGGATGGGAACCCCGGGGAGGGTGTAAAGAGGGGAGACGGCCCTGTTTTGTAGCAAACCTCCAGAGCTATTTGGTCTTTAAACAGCATAGTTATCTTTGGTTTAAAATACAGCAATAAGAAAAGTTAGAAAATGGATCCTAGCATGAACTATTGATCCCACAATTTCAGGCTCCAGAAAACGATCTGAAGGCCAGCTGGCTTTCTGTCCTACCAAGATGCTAACTCGGGTCCCAGCATCTCAGTTTCAGCCCAGAGCCCTGGCCTGAGAGGCGCGTGGGAAGCGCACGGGCACACACATGGACACGCATGTCCCAGCATGGACCTTGTTTATCCCACCAACATTCAACTGACCCGAAACCAAATGCCACCCCACTATGCTGGCTCATCCGTCCACCCTGAGGGGCCGCTCCGAGCCCCAGCCTGGAAACAGGCACTGGAAATGAACACGGCCACCAGGCTGGCACCAGGCTGTGGGCAGCTGCGTGCTGGTGCGCACCCAGGCCCCCCTCAGGCTTTCCTCCCCGGCAGCAGGGTCCCCAGCCGCGGGCCGCGCGCTGGTGTGGTCCAGCCTGCACCTGCCAGGAACCGATGCGCAGCAGGAGAGCTTCAATCACCCCAAAACCATCCCCCGAGGCTGGTCCCTGGAAAAATGGTCTTCTGAGACCAGCCCCTGGTGCCAAACAGTGGGGGGACCACTGCCTTCAACTCCAAGGGTCCCCAAGAGACCTGCAGCCCAGGGCCCTCTCCGACTCCCCACCTGGGCTCTCCTGCTGCTGCTTCCCAAGCTCCGTCTCACTGTCCCCAGCTTCAATCAACGGTCTCGACAGAAAAAATAAAAGAGTAAGTATTACCAGTCGTACGATTCAAGGATTTATTAAGTCATACATGCAAAACATACTGCTAATGGCATTAGCAAAAGATCAATGTAAAAACACTCCACAATTCTGCAACGGTCAATTTAAAAAATGTGTTCTCGTGGCTGACGTCTCACCAGCCGCAAGCTGCACGGAGCCTGGTTAGCACGGGCCCGGGACCACCGCGTCCACACGGACAGAGCGCGTGCGCGGGGCGACAGAAGCGTGTCCCCAGGGGACGGGGGCTGGCAGGACGCTGATGTTAAGGAGGTTCGTAGTAAGAATATCTAAAATAGTTTAAAAACTGTAAAGATGCAACACGTGATTTTTACATCTAGTTCCTAGAAAACTAAGTCAGGAAAGCACTTATTAGCTCCGAGTAAAGGAACAGGAAAACAGGAATGCACTTCTACTAACTACCGAAGGGCTCCCGATGCCACCGGGGGTTGCGCACGGAGGAGGCTCGGGGTGCGCCCCGCCCGGCCCCGGCCGCACGGGAATGACGGTTCCAAGGAACCCAATGCCCAACTGCGGGAGGGGTCGCAGGGCGAGGAAAGGCAAAGCTGAAGGAAACGCTTACTGATTAATACCAACTTACCCCATCAACTACTACATTTGACAGAAATTAACCCATTTAAAATTTTACCCGTGACACTTTTATTCGGTTTAGTTACGGTGTGTAAAATGTAGTGTAAATCAATCTCCACTCCCGCTTGGTCAGAATACTGCCTTCTTCACCCCGCGACCCCACCAGGCGCCCGGAGGGCAGCGTGAGGAAGACCTCTGCTCCAAACGGCAGCGGAAGCTCACACCCTCGTGTACAATCTCACGCCGACATCAGAAGGATCAAGCCAGAGGGTTGAGCTGTGACACTCGTTCTGTTAGATATACAGTACGACGTTGGGGACCTGGTAACTGACCGCCGCCCGAGCGGCAACCTCTCCTGAGGGGAGCCGGGCTGGCTCAGAACCCCCAGGAAGTGTCTGCTTTTCCTACTTCAGAAGCTACCGGCTCCGCAGAGACAAAGGTCCCCAACAGCTGAGCGCTTAGTGTTCTCAGCACAGCAACGCAACTGACTTCACACGGTATTTTGGCAACTCTTCATCTAAGCAACAAGAATAGGGACTTTGGAAAAATAAGGCTTTAAGAAAGCTTGTCATTTTAGGGCTAAGTTTTAATAGAATATGAAAGTTTGCACTCTTACACTTGTTTAAATAAAATCTAAAAATTACTGATTGGTTCAAAACGGTTTTATGGAAAAACGAATCTGTAACAAAAACTTGGCATTGAGTGCGCAGGCTGCACCGTTGTTGAGCGAAGCGTACAAAGAAGGGCTGGGGCGGGCGGCGGGGAGGGCCCGGGCGTTCACAGCAGCAGGCATTTCCTCTTCCTCTTCTTGACGGGAGGCGGGCAGAGCACGGCTCGGATGGCTTCATCGAACACTGTCTTGAGGCCTCTCTGCGTGAGGGCAGAGCACTCCAGGTACTTGACAGCACCTGCCAAGGACACAGCCTCTTACTGCCAGCAGCCACAAGGCGCCCGCCCAGGCCCTGGGCTGGAGGAACCACTCTCCACTCCCCCAGGCTGGAGTCAGGCCCCACCAGGAAAGCAAAAACTCAAGCCGAGTGAAACCGCGAGGCGCAGGGCCCATACCGATCTCCTTAGCCATGGCCAAGCCCTGCGGGTAGGTGATGGGCGTCAGCTTCTTCTCCTTCAGCTTCTCGATCGTGTCTTTATCATCCCTAAGATCAAGCTTGGTCCCCACCAGGATGATGGGAGTGTTGGGACAATGGTGCCGCACTTCAGGATACCACTAGGCAGACGCGGAGGAAGAACGTTACGCCACTTTCCTTCACGAGCTTCCTCCCCCAGCCCAGCCCCTCGGCGCCTCCACGCAGGAGACGCTACTCCCACGTCCCTGCGCACCGGCCGCAGAGCGACCTGCGGGTGCTGATGGCGTGTTGGTGAGCCAGGCCCCCCGAGACCCACCGCCTGGTCGGTAAGCGAGAGGGGGTGAAAGGGACAGTCCCCTCGCCTAAACATATCACACTGTTTCCGGTAAAACGAGTCAAGTTCTCAGGTCAACTTGGAAACCACTCCATACAGGGGTTGACACACGGAGGTTTATGGTTGTAATACGAACGATACAGTATGTAATAACAACACAAGAATAAACCGTCTCGTGTCCTCACAACTGTGAACCTCCTCGTGCCCACCTGCACGCTCAGGGAGCTGAGAGAGGACAGGGACTGAGGCTGCAGCTCCGCCCCCTGGGCCCTTCCCCGGCCTGCGGAGGACTTTGTGCCTGGGCACCTTGGCCCTGGGCACCTTGGCCCGGGACACAGCGCTTCCGGATCAGCCCGCAACCTGAGACCTGGACACACCCAAGCCATATACTTAGAATACTGACTCTCTAACTTAGCAGAATGACTAAAACTGATTTAAATAATTGAAATCCATTCAGGAAATGGTATTTTATTTCTCAATGGTTCTGACAGTGACATTACATAACAAAATTATTTTTCTAAAAAATACCCGCTTACCTTTGCACGAACATTTTCAAATGACGCAGGACTCACAAGAGAAAAGCAAATTAAGAACACGTCCTACGAGAAGGAAACACAGGGAGCAGTTAGTGGGAGGACCTGCATAGGCGGGTGACCTGCTTTCCCAGCTGCCGGGACAGCCTCGCTGGGCTGCGGCCTGTACAGGCCCCAGCCTCCCAGGCCAGCCACAAGCTCCCAAACCGGAGGGGCACGTGGAGCCCCCGTGACTGTGAGGAAGGGGAGTGGAGGTATCGAATCAGGCCCCTGGGCACCCCTCTTCCATCACCCCCAACCCCCCCGGTGGGGCAAAATCAAGTGTCAAGGCACCACTTGAATCTATTTCTGTGCTGCTTCTTAAAACATTATCTACAAATGGTTCATTTTCATTAAGCTCCTCATCCACATGTTAAATATAAGCATGTTTAGACGATCACTGGACTCCAATTAAATAGATTTTTTTGTTTAAATTTACTGGTCCTAGAGAGAGAGGAAGGGAGAGGGGGAGAAACGTAGGTCAGCGGCCCCAACCGTCCCTTGCTAGTACCGGGGACACCCTACCAGCCGAGTGACCGCGCTGGGGCAAACCGCTTCCTCAAGAAGGTCCACGCGTCCCGGCACAGGGCGAGGCGCCAGTGTTTGCTATGTGGGCGCGTTCCGCAAGAGGGAGGCTGGTCTAAATGTCCCCCCAGCTATCAGAGCTCTGACACTCCAAGGCACCTCTGAAAATCTGCACCCAGGCAGCTGGAGCTCAAGTGAATTCAAAGAAAAGGTCAGAGCAGAATAATTACCTGAAAGAATGTCAAGCTAAAAGCAAAATATCTGGATTTTTCCTCCCATTCTGCATTGTGTAAAAAGTCTAAATATTTACCTGAATTGAAAAATGCCTAGTTTCTAAAATGCAAACTTCACTGGACATATTTCTGGAAAAGGGCAACAATGCTACTTTGTAAGATGCCCAATTCCCAAGCTAATGCTCTAGGTCACCTGTGCCTGAAAGGGGAAGGGACACCCACAGAACAGCTTCTCACGACGACGTTCCCAGGGCCAGCGCACGCACACGTCTGTCCGAGGCCCACCTCAGCGGATCCCATGGCGAGGCAGCGTGGGGTTGGCTCACCGGCCCATGCGGCCACCCAGACAGCCCGTGGCACCAGACCCAGGGGGAGGCGGCAGCCCCGGCGGACCCCCCGCCTGCAGGAAAGCCCTTCTCCATCCCCTCGAGCCCGGCCCACTGCAGCTCCCACCAGCGGCCCGCGTGGCGGTGAGCCACCAAGCTCCAGCAGAAGCAGGACCCACTGCGCACGGCCCCGACCCTGAGTGGGTCACGCATAAAACACTCAAGGACGTGAGGCCGGCAGGAAATCCTGGCAAAACTAAGAGAAACGAGAGAACAGGTCGAGCTGGGAACTGAAGTCGACCGGAAGTCTTACATATGGCAATTGGCTCGTCTTTGCCCTTGGAGGGTATATCCTTACTACACGCTTCTCCAACCTAGTCATGCACGAGAACTTGTCTGAGTTTAGCAGAAAGGGAGAACATTCGTCAATTCAGCCAGTTATTTCTTCTTCATCAGAATTCTGTCTCCACACCCCCAAGGTTTTGACCTAAAAGCGAACGATGACCTAAAAGGTCTATAATGTCAAAGCTCTGAAACACCCTGTCGACCAACCTGGGAACAGGGTACCGGGGGCCTGCGTGCCGGTCACGCGTGGGGAGGGGAAGGGCGCTCCTCATCCCCGCAGCCGCACACGCAGGGCCCCTGCCCAGCAGAAGGGGCAGATGCCCGGGAAGCTCACGCACAGGAAGGAAGCGCTGAACACGAGTGCCGCCTGCCGCCGCCACCCGCGGGCAGCACGTTCTCCCTGTGCGGACCCGGCCGCAGCGCAGAGTGGAGCCGGGGCTGCGACAGGACAAGCCCCTCCCTGGCTGCGGGGACAGTGGCTGCACTGAGACCTCAGTCCCTGACCCCTGCAGATCTGGAGACAGCAGCCCAGGGTGACAGCTTTCGAGTGTTTGTCATAGTGCCCTCCATTCATTCCTCCGTCCCTGTCAAACTGGGAAGAATTGCTCTCTGTGACAGAAAGCGCTGGAATTCTTTTGAGAAACAGGCAGACAAGAGAATTATTTACCTTCGCCTTATTCAAGCTTCTCTGATTTACAGTTTGAACAGACCATTAAAGCTAAATTTTCCGCAAGTTTCCTGTTTTCATCTCTGAGCTAATTTTGGAGATTTGTCTCTCCAAGGCTCTGACGAAAGGCCAGGTCCTGAGTGTGATTCAGGGACACCGGGGCTCTGGCCACTGAAGAGCAGCTCTGAGACACCCTCTGCCCACACCTGCCGTGCCCTTTCCAATCTGTACGACTTTCTGACGAACCACGATGCGCCGCCCGCCCGCTCCGTCCCCTGCTCCCTGGGCCTTGGAGGAATCACCGCTCGTGCTCCTGACCCGAGCCTCCTGGCATCGGCGGTTTGGACCTTTGCTTTCTGCCTGGAAGCTCGTACTGTCCCGCTGCTCACCCTGCCTGGGTCCCTCTATTCTTACGCCCGTCCTTGCGACACCCAGAGCTCCTCAGCACAGCCTCCTGCACCGGCCACGGTGTCCCTTCCTCACAGGTCACCTGTCTGGAGCCTCTTGATTCTCCAGGTGTCCTGGGGCACAGCCACCTTCCTCTGGACTCGATCTTGACTGCTGCTGTCCCTCCAGGAGCGGGACAGCTGGAGTCACCGGCTGCCAGGGGCCCGCGGTGACTGCTGTTCCCGTGCTACAAACCTGTCCCCACAGTCATTGGCGCAACCGCAGAAAGTCGAGTCTGCTCCACGCAGGAGAGGGGGCAGTTCTCTGGACAGGTGCACCTCACTGTTCCTAAGGCACCACCATTTCTTTTACTTTATTCTCTTCCAAATGCTGCCCACCTGGCTTTTCCGTTCAGGCATGGAAATATTTAATACAGGCGTCCTGCGCAGCGGAAAGAAAGGCCAGCAGAGGGGAGGAGCCCCACACCAGGGGCTGGCCGGCACCCACAGCTCCGCACAGCAGGTCCGTGTGGCATAAAACAGGTCCCAGAGCACCGACGTTAGACAAGTCACGTGTGACCTTGTAGAAATTGAGACCCAGAAAGTGGAAGGTCACTCGTTTTAGTCATGCCTGTCCACAAACGCATCCAAGGTCACTGCAAACTACAGATGCCAAAGAACTCCTGCCTCTGTACTGCTCACAGCTGCAGCCTCGCGCATCCCCACCCTCTAGGTGGGACTCACCCGAGGTCCCCAGCCACAGCGCAGCCCTGCGTCCTGCAGGAGCAGAGCCAGAGCCAAGCTCCACGTCCTGGCGCCCTTGCCCAGCCTCGTGCCACCGGCC
Organism: Noctilio leporinus; assembly: GCA_004026585.1. Classification (NCBI taxonomy): domain Eukaryota; kingdom Metazoa; phylum Chordata; class Mammalia; order Chiroptera; family Noctilionidae; genus Noctilio; species Noctilio leporinus. Next base: position 269,200 of record PVIW01000470.1, on the reverse strand, counting down.
CCCAGGGCTGCAGGACGCAGGGATGGGGAGGCCAACCTAACAAAGTCCGAGCCTTGTGAAAATCCAAACAGCCATACCCAACTCTGCAGGTTCTCTTTGTCCCTCATGCGCAGGGACCCAGCCCGGCCCTTAGGCAGCCTTCTGACGCCCAAGCACGCAGGAGAATGAAAATTCTGCTGCAACGTGGCGGGGCCCTGGCCCACCCAACCACAGAGGCCGCACGTGTCTCTCAGAGCCACACGAGCTCGGCCCTGGGAGCCCTGGCAAGTGCCCACTCACCCCACGCAATGCTGGAGCAGGCAGGAAGGTGCCGGCGAGCAGACACCACGTGAGAGGTTGGGCCTGAGTCCTATGCCCATCCCACCCTGACCTGAGCCCAGGAGCCGGGGAGGAACACGCAGAACTCCCATGTTTTTAAAGAGAACGTAAAGATAATTTACTGAAGGGTGAAGAAAAACCCTCAGAATGACATAATTTAGAAAAGTAAAACCTTGCAGAGCAACCCATAGTGGAAACAAATACTTGCTCCCCATCCTTCGGAGAACAAAGTAGAAACAAATGGTCCGAACCGGCTTTACTCAGCTCCCCAGAGCTCCCCAGCCGGGAGGACTCCGTCCCGCGGCCCCGAAGCGGGGGTGGCACACCCATGCGGCCGGGCCCGCAGACCAGAGCTGGCACCCGGGGACCACGCTCCGCAGCGCCAGGGCCAGTTCTCTCCCCTCTGCTATCAAGAAATCAGGGCAGCCCACCCCTCCCAGGGCTCCTCTCGGCAGGACAGCCCCGCCAAGTCCAGGCCCGGGACCCTCCAAGGCTGAAACCTCCGCAACTGGCCTGCCCTTCAGCAGCCAGGACGACGCCCTTCTTCCGCTCCAGGGAGTCCAGGCTGGCACACCCGTCACCGCTTTGTCCCTAAGCTCCCGCCTCCTCCAGCTGGTCCACGATGAGCTGTGTTACGCAGTACCTGTGGGCTCCCCGTCACTGTGCCAGGGGCTGACAGGAAAGCGCCTTTCCCTCCCCCAGAAGGGGACATACAGAGCCAGGGACTTGCCCGCACTGCGGGGACTGCTTCAGTCACACGTTCCTGAGCACACAGAAGGGGACTGTGCCCAGGCCCCTCTGAAAGACAGTGAGTGGCTCTCTCCAAGGAAAGGCCACGCCCAACCCTGAGTCACAGGAGGTGGCTGAGTGGCACCCACCCTTCCAGGTGTCCCCAGTGGGTCCAGAGACTCCTCTACTCAGTATGTCTGCAAATCCATTTAAATCTGGAATATTAAACACCGACCAGGACAGAATAGACTCCTAAACATCCTCAAGAATTCAAACCATTTGATTTGGCTAATTTAATATTTACAGTTAATTTTCAGGTAAGGTAAACAAAAATTACAAAATCCAAGCCTCTCATTTTACAGTTTTGGCCTGTCACCAGAATCCAGCTAAAGAACAATCAAAAATCGACTATTCAGAGAAACTATCTGGCAATTCCACAAGCACACAACAACAAAATAAAGACTGTCACATGGAAAAAATCGTATTCACAAGTTTAAAACTATCATCACTAAACAGGAAATCCACTTAAAAACAACACGACTTGCACAGCCTGGAATTAATCAGCTACCTTCACCCACACTACCCGCAACGAAAAGTGACGGTTCAATCCATCCGAGGATGAAAGCCCGCCCTCTCCGGTGTCTCCCTGACCGCCAGGGCCCGGCCACGCTGCCTCGCCTCGAGGATCAAGGGACAACTCAGGCCTCAGTTCTGACCTGAGGAGGCCCCAGACCACCCACCTAGGACAGAGCAAGAAGGTTCAGAAGCCGCACGGCAGTGTCAGCGCCGCACCGGGACCCTCCCAGCGCTTCACCAACACTGACTCTCCCAATCCCACGAGCCCAGGGGTCAAGACCAGAGGTGAAGAAAGCGGCCCAGCATCACGAGCCAGGAAGAGGAGGAGTGGGACTCGAACCCAGGAAACGTGCTCAACTGCCTCTACAGCCCAGAGGTGGCCGTGAGAGGAAACCCACAGGGGCAGTGATTCATCAGGCAGGAAGTGCGCGCCCTAAAGAACGCGTCGCGACCCTTACTGTCTGCGGATAGGACAGGGGACGTAATCTGTCGTAATCTTCTTGCCCGGCAGTGTCCCATAAGCCCAGGTTCACCGGTTTTCCATCTACCATAACATTGGCAGAATAGTTGTCGAAGCTGTAAAACAGAGAGAGGGAACATGGTTAGTTTTGAGCCTCGGAGCCTGAGGCCCCCCTGCGCCACTGGCCCAGCAGGGTCCCGGGGGTGGTGCCGAGAAGCCCCCAGGGCACCGGGAGCCGCTGCAGGGCGAGGGAGGCAATCGCGCACCTTGAGAGAAATGCTGAGGAACAAAGGAAAACTAAATTTCACTGAAACAAACTACTGTCGGCAATAAAAAAATTCCTGCCTTTAATAAAGAGAACGTGAAAGATTTTCCCTGGGATGAAGTATAAACCTGGTGCTGCCTTCTGATCCCACGTGGGGAGTCTCTCCCGGCCACCCAGGGGCGCTTCCCCCCAACAGGCCTGGGCTCTGGGGAGCATGTGCACCGCGCCATCCACAGCTTCCACGTGGGTGTGCCGGACACACGTACTTCAAATTCCTTTCAAGCTGCTACACACACATCAGCGAGCGGTCAGGGTGGCCAAGGATGGCCGACAGGGCGACAAAAATGCTCTATATCAGAGGGTAGGTAGTTCCAAAAACAAACCCTGGCGTGGCAACCCACTCCAGGGCAGGTACCGAAGAGAACACAGTGAAACTCCAGGCTTCATTTTCACACATTCTGAACACTGTAACTTAAGGTCTTATTCTTCTAGGACAGCAAAGTCAAGACCAGAGTAAGTGCTGATGTGGTTTATCAAGTTTAACGAGCAAACTGGTTCCATAAAGAAAAGGTGTGATGTGCAGTCATTCTGCTCCATGAGCAACGGGATTGATTCACTAAATGGTGACTTTTCCCTCATTTGGGGGGAAAAAAATGCCTGTCTTGTACTATAACAAAGAAACACCTTCTAAATCAATTAAAGATCAAAACTTTAGCTACAAAAATCCTAGGAAAATTCCTAGAAAATACTGTGCATCCAAGCCGGAATGGTCTTCCTTTGTAAGACAAGCTCAGGGAACGGGGAGGGGCACACACACATTAAAATGTTACACTTGTGCCCTGGCTGGTGGCACAGTGGGTAAGGCGCTGACCTGCGAACCCCGAGGTTGATAGTTCGATTCCCAGCCAGGGTACAGAACCAGGTTGCAAGCCAGGTCTCCAGCCAGGTCTGTAGCTGGAGGCAGGTGAAAGGCAACCATTCACTAATGTTTTTCTCCCTTTCTTCCTCCCTCCCTTCCCTTCTCTCTAAAAATAACAAAACCTTTTTAAAGACAAGAGGTAATTGTTCTTATACATAAAAGTTCCATCAGAAAAAATTTCCAGTACAAAAATAAGCAAAACGTTTCAACAGGCAATTAACAGAAGACTATATACAGTAAACATTCAAAAGATGACTGTTTTAACCTGATAACCAGAAATGCAAATGAGGAGGCAGCTTCTCCACTCATGTGGGCCCCAGCGTGTGAACGGGGCTGTTTCCGTCACGGCTGGTTGGTGGACAACCTCCCACAGCACATGGACAACAGCGACCACAGGTTAAATCCTGAACTGCGCCATCGCTGACAACCTGTCACGCATGCACAGGCACATGCCAGAGCGTTGCCCACAGCACTGTCTGTAATGCAAAACACCCAAAACCCCGAAACCCCAAAGCCACAGCCCTAAAGGACTGGCGGCTGGCGCAGCCCCGGCAGGACGGTGCGCTGCAGGCTGCAGGCGTGTGGAAACTTGCACCAGGCTCTCTGGGAGCCCCGCCCGGGCCCGGGCTTGAGCGGTGGGCGCAGGCAGGACCCCAGGGGTCTTGGCTCCGGGATGAAGGCTGTGGGAGGAGCTCCCGCGGCCACGGTGCTATGAGGCTGGCTGCCTTCAGGGGGTCCCTGGTAACCCTGCTGTCAAAAAAACCCTTTTCTGGCTCCACTCGATTCTGCAGCCAAGCGGGAACGACACCTCAGGAGCCAACCCACCCCCGAAACCCCCACCTGCTTTCAACCCCTAAGCCAGGTGGAAGCAGCAGGTCACTTGCCAGAAAAGGCCACTTAAAACACAGGGAAGCAGCTCGCAGTCGCGTTCCTTAACCCTTCCCACCCACAGCCAGAGCGCCGAGGCATCTGACCGGCGCTCCCCGGGCCCCGAACCTCAGTTACTTCACCTGCGCGTCTCCCAAGTGCCTAAAATGCCACAGGAAAGCGGTGCGGTTCACCACTACACGGACGCGTCACGTCACGTGAAGCGCACCTTCCAAGCCCAAGTACGAAGACTTGGGTGAATGTTTGAGAAAAAGTGACCACATCTTCACGTAAGGATTAAGAATGACGAGAGCAGGCCCTGGCTGGTAGCACAGTGGTTAAGGCGCCGGCCTGCGAACCCAAAGGTCACAGGTTCGATTCCCCAGCCAGGGCACATAACCGGGTTGCAAGCCAGGTCTCCTGTCAGGTCTGTGGCTGGAGGCAGGTGAAACACAACCATACACTGATGTCTCTCTCCCTCTCTGCCTTTCTCCCTTCCCCTCTTTCTAAAAATAATGAAATAAAATCTTAAAAAAAAAAAAAAAAAAAAAAAAAGAATGACGAGAGCAAACAAAGGTCCACGGATTCCCCACACCGTCAGATGAGTCAGTTCCCAGTGCAGCTCGCAGTACTTACACAGTGGGGATGTATTCTCCGGGGAAGGCATTGGTCGTGTAACTGATCAGCAGGCAAGTTTTACCTACAGCTCTGGAGACAGAGAGAGAAAAGGTGTGAGCTGCTTGGTTGACATGATCCCAGTTTCCATTGTCCTGTTACAATAATTCACAGAAAAATCAATGGATGCAAGAGTACACACCAGTACTTAGCACTAAAGAAAACCTTTTCTATAACCTGTTATTCAATGCCACACATTAAGTTTTTATCCTGAAATGTAAACTACAACAAGCGAATTTTTCAGAAAGGCAGTGGTATCAGCAGCACACAGTCAAGAACTGTCATTTAATGAGCACACCGTTCAGGAAGAAAACCATTTTAAAACAGAAAGTTTCCTGTGACCACCTGCAGAAGTCTTTCACCCAAGAATCTTTGCCTCTATCCTGACATTATTTTCATGAACACTAACATGCAAACACAGCAACTTCCACTCTGTTGCTAAGTCATAGACTTTGCAGCCTCTGACTGGCAGCTCAAACTCCACTGCCGTCCTCGGCCATCCGTCTGTCCCTCCCCCCGCAATCAGCACAAGCAGTAATGACTGGTGGCTTCACAGAGCGCTTAGTCATCACCACCACACAGACCATTCTCCCTGGAGCTCGCCCCGCACCCTGCCCCCAGCCCAGCACCAGCTTTCAGAGCTGCTGTGCCTGGACGTACTCATCAGCAGCGCAGGGCCCTCCAGAGCCAGGACGGCCTCCTGCCCGCCGGCTGTCATGGGCACAGCGTGCCAAGGGGAGGCCCTGGTGGGGCTGGAAGCCTCCCAACCACTTCAAAAACTTTTCCTCCCCGCCAAGAGAACATCACCTAAAAACTGAGTTTACTGCACCATTAGAGAAAAAAAAGTCTCCGAATTTTACACTTCTCTAGACTTTAGGGGCTGCTGTAGCCACATCCCCAGCCTCCTCTTGGTTCCCCAAATGTCACCCTGCCGTCCTGCTGGCTTCCCACAGTCATGAGGACACGCTAGAGCTCCGAGTCATAAGACTTTGTCGGCCAACCTCAGGGAAGCAGTGTGCCTTTCTACTTCCCCGCGCTCAGCTCAAGGCATAACCTCTCAACCAGAGGGATCACAGCCCCATCCAGTCTTGCCAATACTTGCTTCACTCCCAACATGACTAAGGGCTTAACAGAAGTTGGAACTCCCCACCCTACAGACCTCAGTCAAACATCCTAGCATCGGGAAGCTGGGCAGTGATGACTCATGGACCGCACACGGTTAAAAGCTGCGAGGTCCTAGGGAACCTGTAGGAGCAGAAGCCTCCGATGGGAGGCCCACCCAAGGCCAATTCGATCACTTGCTGGCTGCAATTTGGGGGCAGGTTTCAACTTCCTGATGCCTCCAATTTTCTCAGCTGTTAACACGGATGCGAAAGCACCAACTTCAACTCCATCGCAAAACTACCGTGAGCATTAACTCGGTATCAGCCTTTACCAACAAACCACTCTCCAGGAAGTGCACCAGGTGCTGCCGTGAACAGGCCTCATGGAATTCCAAAGGGCACAACGTAGCCAGGACACACAATTACAGGCGTGACAAGTGTTACCGCAGACGCTCGGGAACCTAGAGCGGAGCCAACCCAGTCTCAGGGGCGATCAGGGGTGCGGGGTACGCTGAGACTCCCAAGGGGAGGGACACGCAGGGGGCGAGCCCAGACAGAGGCAGGGTGCGTGGGGAGCCCAGAGGGGCTGAGAACAAAGAAATCCGAAGCCAGCGGCAGCGGAAAGCAGCAAGAGCTCGCCAGGACCTGGCCCTGCTCCTAAGGGGACGTCACCAAGAGCTTTAGTGGCCCAGAAACCACTAGATTTGCATGTGCAGAAGGAGCCCCTGAATGCAGCAAGTGGAGCCTGAGGAGGAAGCTGGGACCTGGCAGGAAAAGCAGGAAGCGACAGCAGCTGCTGCGTGTCCAGGAACCACCCTGGCGGCTGGCAGAGGAGGGGCTTCCAGGGGGAAGAGGAGCCAGGCAAGAGCTACCACGTCTTGGGGCTGAACGAGCCCCTGCGGGGGCTGCACTGGGGGGCTGCATGCGGGAGCTGAAGAAGAGAGGCCTCCGCGGCCATGATCAGTGAACCTCTTTTCAAAATTACAAATGTTGTGCGAAAATGTTCATCGTTATTGGCATAAAGTGCTATAAAGGCTTAACTTTCACGTTACAACGGAGCAGCGCACCTCCTTTCAGACCCTGGAGCCAGGAGAGGCCATCATCACTATAAATACGACCAGCAGTGTTCCAAGTGCTCTACAAATTCTTTTCCTGAAACTGTGTCTTCAGCTGAAGCACTATCTTTGGAAAGGCTGAACTGTATAAAGGAATTCAACGTAAAGACCTAACCTGATGCTGCCTGAAATGTGATGACCAATCATTGGCTGCAAATCTGCATTCTATAAAAAAATTATCACTCCCTGCTGGTGTGGCTCAGTGGATTGAGCACCACCTGCAAACCCAAGTGTTGCTGGTTCGGTTCCCAGCCAGGACACATAACCAGGTTGCAAGCCAGGTCTCCAGCCAGGTCTGTGGCTGGAGGCAGGTGAAAGACAACCATACGTTGATGCTTCTCCCCCTTTCTTCCTCCCTCCCTGCTCTTCTCTCTAAAACTAATGAATAAAATCTTTTTTAAAAAATAAAGATTAAAAAACTATTGAACTACAAAAGTAACTTTTTAAATAAGCACACGTCCAACTTTTCATTTAAATATTTACTTCATTTTTAAAAACACAAAGCAGAACAGGAATGGTCATTTGCCTCCCATTAGTGTCTTCACTCCCTCCTGGTCAACACACCCCCAACAGGCCCTGGGGGCCCCGGGCCCCCCTGCTCCAGGCAGTCACAGCTTTCCCCACAGGAAAAGCAGAGCCCTATCTGACCGGCCACAGCCTAGGCTGCTGCTGAATTTCTGGAGTTACTATCTGCTTTAGAATTTCCAATTGTATATATTTAATTGCTCAGTTCAACCTCTTTTTATTTTAAGTAAATTTTTAAAAAATATTTATTATTTTTAGAGAGAGGGAGAGAAACATCAATGTATGGTTGCCTTTCACCTGCCATACCTGCTACGAACCTGGCTGGGAATCAAACCAGCGACCTTTGGGTTCATAGGACAGCGCCTTATCCACTTGTCACCAGCCAGGGTTTAAACCTGTTTTTAATCTTTGAAAGGTGCTGTAGCTAGAAAATAAATATGAGTCCACTGGAAGGAGTTCCTGTGAGCACTTTTCTCTAGCCTGCCTGTATGTCTACCCTCTAGTATAAATAACCACAATTAAAGCCAGGAACTTATGTTCCTAGTTTGTTCATTTTCCTATTAGGATACTTCTAAAGAAACTTTTTACTCAAAATACATTGGGTAAACTTCAGTGTTCATTCCTAAAACTGAAACAACAACAACAACAACAAAATACATACATACATACATCCATCAATAAACCTAAAAACATCAGCAATTCCTTCATGTTTAAAAATGGGGGGAAGCAGTAAGCTAAAAAATTTACAAAAGACCTCGAATTGAAAGCCCTCAATTTACACTGGCTGGCCCGCGGGTGGAGAGACCGCTGTTTTGCGACCCACCCCGCAGGCTGTGAGCCAGGGGCCCTGTTGTGGGCAGGTGAGAGGCAACCAATCAGTGTCCCTCCCCCACTTTCTCCCTCCCTCTAAAAATAAGTAAAATATTTTTAAATGAAAAAATTTTTCCTCCAATAGATATGTGATTAAGCAAACAGCAAAATGTTGATTACAGACAGGATCAAAGTGGTGGGTATTTGTGAGTTCCTTGGGCAATTCTTTCCCTTTTTACATATGTTTGAAGTTTTTCATATTAAGATGTTGAAGGAACATGTGGTGCCATCTGGCCACTGCCAATCAGGAACAGCAGCAGGATTCCTGCTGAAGCCTCCCCCTCCTAGGAAGCCCACCGCTGTCTTCAGCGAGCCTGGGGGGCGCAGAGCTGGGAAGGCTGGAGGGCTAGGACAGCAGGAGGCAACCGCGCAGACAGAACATGAAGAAGGGGGATTTCAGGTTTCCAAAAATGTATTCCTGATCCTCTTCCACTAAACCAACCTCAAATGTTTACTGAGATGATCATTTGAAAACAGCTGGGGGGGATGAAAAGGGGAGAGGAATTAGGCGAAAAACAGACACCAGAGTGTGGTGATGACCAGAGGGAAGGGAGGGGGCGAAGAGGCTCCAGTGGGGGTCAGCAGTGAGGGAAGGAGACGTGACCTGGGATGGGGAGCACCCGGCACAGCATACAGATGACTACGGAATCGCATCCCCAAAACAATATAACTTCTTAAACATGCTGATTTTAGAAAGAGAGGCAGAGAGAGAGAAATGCTGATTTCTTGTTCCACTTCTTTGTGCCTTCACCGGTGGCTTCCAGTAAGTGCCCTGACCAGGTCCAGCACCACCCTGGTGAACCCGAACCTGGGTGAAGAGCTGGCCAACCCAGCTACCTGCCTGCCAGGGCTCCCAAGAGTGTTCTTACAAAGGGGAGGCTGGCAATTTGTGGAACCTGTTGGGGAGGGGCAGGCAGTGACACTCAGGGCTGCGGCAGGGGGCTGCCTCCGAGCGAGGGGTACATCCAGACCCCACCCGGACAGTCAACAGGTACTTCCCACTAATCAAGCCAATAAACACGGCACAGGTCCCACTGACTGTGCGAGCATTAAGCGAACTAACTGTTGTGCTTACGTTTTAAACACATTCCAATAGGAATATTACGCACGATGACTCTATATTAAAACAGCAATTCAACTTTTTTTTAATCGTATAGGAACCATTTCAAATGCCAAAGAATGATGGAAATACGAGGAGAATTCCTACATTCTGCCCCTGACAAGCTGGGGGCAGAGGGACCTAGAGGCCCAGCGACGCCCCCTGACTTTGCAGAAGCTGCACCAGTTGCGTCCCGAGCTGCCCCGTCCGCTTCCCCAGGCGAGCGGGGCTGAGACACTGAGACACACAATTTTGCTCTCATTACACTGGGATTCTTGTTTCTACGGGCAGGAAAAAAAAAAAAAAAAACTGCATAAGACAAGTCTTGTCTTCCTCCAGGACCTGTAACCACCAGACAGTAATGAAAAGAGGTGCCCTGAGCCCCAGGGCGTCTCGGCCCGGGGAGCCCGCCCTGCTACACCCCATTCCTGACGCCAGGAGCCAAGGCTCATTTCTCTTATTTTATGACCACGCCGCGCTCAGGGGAAAAAAAAAAAAAAGAACCGTCTTAGTCACACACAGCTCCTCGCAGCTGGAACCCGAAGTTTCTCCCCGGAAAGGGTCAAGAGCCATTTTTTAAGACCCTGAAAGTGGAAGAAGCCGTGGCAGGCACGCCCGGCCGCTGCGTTCGGGTCCCCGAGCCGGGCGATCGCTCGCCAGTGCCGACCGACGGGCCGCCGCGCCGCTCGGACGCGCTCTCGGGGCCCGAGAGGTTCCCGCAGAAGCCGAGAGCGGGGCGTCGTTCTCTCGGGAGCCCGCGGGAGCCGCGGCGGGCGAGGGGGCGCCGGCGGCATCGCCCGGCCGGCGGCCAGCGGGCGCGGGGAGAAAGCGAGGGCGGAGCTCGCTCTTGCCTCGGCCGCCGGAGGCGACTCCCTCCCCCACCAAGGCGACGGGGAAGGCGGCGGGGCGCGCGGGGCCCGGGGAGGGTGCGGGCTGGCGCCCCCGCCCACTCCCCGAAGCGGCCCCCGGCGGCCCCCGGCGGCGGCGCGGCCGCGGGCGCACTCACCCGTCTCCCACCACCACACACTTGATGGCCTGCATCTGGGCCGCTCGGCGGGCCGCGGCGGAGGCGGCGGGCGCGGGGGCGAGCAGCGGCGGGCGCGGGGCGCAGCGGGCGGGTGGACGGGCGCGCGGCTGCGGGCGGCGGAGCGCGGGGTGCCGGGGCCGCTGTCCACGCCGCCTCGCCTTCCGCCTACGGGAAGCCGAAGTCCAGCAGCGGCCACCACCCAAAACGGGGGAAAAACTGCAGAGAAACAGGAAATGGCCGCTCCACTCACATCCGGCCGTCCCTCCCCAGCTCCGGCGCCGGCGCTCCCGGGCTTGGGGCGGAGCTTTCCCGCCCGCGCACTCCGGGACGCTTCCCGATCTCGGGATCGCTCGGGGATGTTCGGGAGCGCTCGGAGACTCCCGGGCCCGCTCGGGCGCGCTCGGGAGGACTCGGCTCCAGGCGAGCGCGCGGCGCGGCGCGCCGGCCGCCATCTTTGCGCGCTGACGTCGCTGTCTGGTCCTCGAAGGCCGGGACTCGGCGGGCCTGGCGATTTAGGGCAACGGATCCTCGATCCACGTGTTCGCCACCAACTCGTGTCCAAGGCCCGCAGAAAAGCGGCGACCTGTCGCTTGTACGTAATAACCGAAACTTACATGGTGACACAGCCCTGCTAGAAAATTCGAAACCCAAAACTGGAAAGGAGAGGGGATCGTCCATCGCACCACTGTGCGCCGTAACCGAGGTTCCTTCAGCCGCACGTTCTCAACGCTCTTCCGCTCCTTACGCACCTTGTGTTTGTAAATTCTCCGAGCAATGATTATGTCCTATGCTTCTACTGGACGGAAATTTTACTCCCACAGCGGAAAGTCTTTAAAAGAAGGGGCGTATTGGGCCATTTCTAGCTGGAAAAGAAAAGCAGGGGCTGGGGCGCGGAGTGTAAGCCGCCCGCAGCAGCTCCTGATGGACAAGGGCTTGTATGCGGGTCCTGGAGTTGACCCGCTCTTGCATGCAAACGAGTTTGGGGAAAGAAGAATTGCGGGGGAACCGCAGGCGGTTGTGCAAGACTGTTCACTGGGTTGTATGCAAACAAGTTGGGGGAGGGAAGACGGAGATTGTTGTGAAAGACTGTACATTGGCTTCTATGCAAACAAGTTTGGAGGGGAAGACGCAGATTGTTGCGCAAGAAGACGAGTCTAACTGGATGCGGATGAGCGGATGAGCGGGTGGGAGAAGGTGAAGCCCAGCTAGTTGCGGGACTGGCGCAGCGTCCGTAAGGAGAAAGCGTTTCTTTGGTTTGCTCCTTAGGGTGGGCGCGAGGCAATAGTCTAGAACGTTCGCATGGAAACAAGAAGTGGAAGCTCTTGGGGTTTGATGACGTCTGTCTTCACTTTTAGAAAAGGACGGGAAGCCCAAAGTTACCTCCCAAGTCCTGGAGATAATGTTCTGTTGGCAGACCATGAAAGGGCCAATATTTTGCTGTATTCCTGCTCAGTTATATACATAATGAACATGTTTTAAACACACTTGTGAAGTCATACCGAATCATTATTAGAACATATGTGATGGCTGCTTACATTTTGAATATGTGACTTCATCTAATCATCCTTCCATGATCGGATACACGAGTTGTCCCTATTTGGTAGACAATGCTGGGATGGACACGTGCAAGAATATTTGTGGGTTTATGTCTTGAGGCTAAGTTCCCCAAAAGAGAGTTCCTGCATTAAGAGAGGAAAATGTTCTTCCTTCTTACTAGTTTATTGTTGAATCAGTTTTTTCATTTATCCCCCATTGCTCTCCCTTGTCCCCCTCACCGTCCCCTCTCCCACAGTCAACTGGGGAGAATGTCCTGAAAGCCTTCATTGCTCCCTGCAAAGTTTGAATTCCCCTCAACCCACTAAGGATGGACCCACCAGGGAGCTGGTATCGGATGATAATTTTCATCCGTTACGCCTTGTCTTCCTATAACTCACTCTGTTGTTCAGTATCGTAATAATTTTTTGAAATCAGATCTTTCCTGCGCAAGCTTTCTTTTTCCTTTAAGATTTTTATTTATTATTTCCACAGAGATGGGAAGGAAGAGAGGCAGAGGGAGAGAGACATCTATGTATGGTTGCCTTTCACCTGCCTCCAGCTGGGGACCTGGCTGGAGACCTGGCTTGCAACCTGGTTCTGTGCCCTGGCTGGGGAATTGAACCAGTGACCTTTGGGTTCGCAGGTTGACACCTTATCCACTGTGCTACCAGCCAGGGTGCCAAAAGCTTTCTTAAAGCATTTTTGTCTTGCAATAATTTTGCAGTAAGCATGTTCCCAGGGCAAGGGGCATCATTTTGCTCTGTTCGTAATCATCTCCCTTGAAAAAGAGTTGAAATTTCAAAAGCAACAGTGCCCCTTTGCTGATAAAAATTTCCAGAAAATCTAGGACACACCTAAACTGCTAAATATAATTACCCTCATACTCCAATGCCAGAGGAAATGGAAGGGTGGGGCCTCAGGTCAATGATTTAATCCAAGTGCACAAACTTGCGTGCTGCCTGTGCTTGATGGCAGGACAGTACATGAGCCATACTGGGACACAGTTGCCAGGATTCCAGGCCCATTGTGCTCAGCGTGGTAAGTGGGGTGCAAATAGGGTGCTTATCAGTGAGACGGGCTGGCCAGCCAGGACAAGTGGAATAGGGAAACGGAGACAGAGCTGAACAAACTGGCTGAGCCATTTACAGCCAGATGCAGAAGGTCACCTCCCTAGAGCTAACATGTGGGCCTGTTATATTTATCTCAAGGCCCAAAACAACAGCAAACCCCGGTGCGCTGCACTAGGACCAGCTGCAAGGACTAAGGACCCCCTGCCCTAGTGCTGGCCAACCAGGAAAGGCCATGACCTCGAGGAGCACAGCTGGAAAGCTGATAAGTCTGCTGAGCCCTCACCTGAGACCTCCCATAAGATTCCCGCGGGCAAGAGAAATAAAAGCCTCAAGACAGAGGACCCAGCACTGCTCTCTCTCTCGGGAGCCATTCCCTTTCCCTTCTTCCTCACCTCATCCCACCCCAACCAGGCACCCATCTCCTAAATTCTAGGGAACCTCACTGCAACCAAGGGAGCAGTGAGCGGCAGCAGCTCATCCCAGGCAGACCCCCTGAACCTGTCTCTAAGGTCCCCTCTTCTCTGATCTTTCCGGTGAGCTAGCAGCAGCCAGATAGTTCCTGTTGCTGCTTCTTTGCTAAGCCCTTCCTTGTTTCACTGTCCTCAGCTTTAATGCATGTACTTTTATAGTCTCCTGGGCTTGAACATGTTCCTGCATGAAGTTGAGAACCCACACACCACCACTGGCCCCAGGCAGACCTGCTCAGGACCAGGAACCTGTCCAGTAACATCAAGAGGTAAAAGCTATGCTAATAAATGGGCTTTCCTCAGGGGGATGAGAGTTGACGGATGGATTTGGGTGGGATTTCCTGTGAGCCTTGATGGAGTAAGAAGAAAAGTATTTTCCACAGAGAACAAAGTCCTAGAAGTGAGAAGCTGGGGACCATCCTTAGATGACATTCAGCAAGCCAGGCACAGGCAATGGAAATTGCTCCAGGTCTAAAATCTAGAGGTAATTGCAGGCTACCTTGAGGGTGGACCATACTCAGGACAGGAGTTTTTTTTTGTTTTTTTTTTTTTTAAGGATTTTATTTATTATTTTCAGAGAGAGGGGAAGGGAGAGAGGCAGAGAGGTAGAGAAACATCCATGTATGGTTGCCTTTCACCTGCCTCCAGCTATGGATCTGGCTGGAAACCTGGCTTGCAACCTGGTTATGTGTCCTGGCTGGGAATTGAACCAACGACCTTTGGGTTCACAGGCTGGCACCTTATCCACTGTGCCACCAGCCAGGACAGAACGGGAGTTTTTGAGCCAACACGTGGCACAACACATTTAGATCATTATTCCTCTAGATTGATGAAGTGAACGTCCATCATATAAGATATTGGATTGTTACTATAAAATAAAATTTGCCCTGGCTCGTGTGGCTCACTGGACTTAATGGGGGATTCAAATATTGGACAATTTAGCCCTGGATGGTGGCACAGTAGAAGCCCTGGCTGGTGGCTCAGTGGATAGGGTGCTGGCCTGCGAACCCCAGGGTCTCTGGTTCGGTTCACAGCCAGGGCACATAACCAGGTTGCAAGCCAGGTCTCCAGCCAGGTCCGTGGCTGGAGTGCAAACCCGCTGTCTTCTCAAATCACTGACCATCTGAATAGATTGCTTATTGGGTCTGGTAGGTGACAGGCAGCACTACTAGAGGCTTTTCCAGTTTCCTAACCCCTCCTTCATGGCTGTCGCAGGAGAAGGGTGGAGAATGGAGGGCTCTACCTCAGGGAAGTGTGGAGGAGAGAAGCCTTCTGGCTCCTTTAGAACTTCCCGTGGCCTCTTCCTGTCCCGCCTCTCATCCACAACAGACAGCCATGGGTGAAAGGATATGGCAACACTTCCAGGGTGAAAGCTAGAAATGAGAACCCACAAATAAGTACAGTTACAGAAAACAGCAGGGCAGGCAGAAGAAAACTTTTTTAAAAAGGCTATGGATACTTTCATTGCTAATTCATCCATGAACAAGAAAGGAGTACTATTTTTTAAATAGTACTTTTAAAAGTTGATTTTTAAAAGAAGAATTTGGATATTAAAAGCACGTTAGCAGGAAAAACTCAACAGAAAGGTTGAAATATCAAGTTGAGGAAACCTCTCAGAAGACCTGAAAGACAGGAAGGCTTAGAAAATAAGAAACTGAGGATGTTAAGGAACCAGCCTGGGAGGCCCACCCATCCTAATAATAGCCTGTCAGAGGAAAGAAAGAACCAAGAAAAGGCAGGGGGGCAAGTTTCCCAGTCCTGAAAGACAGGAGTTTCCAGAGGGAAAGTGCCAGCCAGCAGAGGGAAACACACCCAGCTGGGCTCTGCCCTCAGAGCCCTCGTGAAACCACAGAGCGAACAGATAAGGGCCCGCCAGCTCCCGAAGAGAAAACACAAGTCCCGAGGAAACTGAAAGTGGAAGGTTTCCGCACAGGGACACTGGGGGCCATGCCTTCAAGATTCTGGGGAAAAAGCATTTTCAACCAGGAATGCTACTCACGGCCAAAGTATTGATACAATGGGTGGGCGGGTAAAATCAGAAACATTTTCAGCCGAAGAAGTTCTCAAAAGCGTTTTATCTCCTACACACCATATCCCAGGAAGCTTCTGGAATATGAGATCCCCACAGCAGGAGGAAATACTCCAAAAGAGGCAGAAACAGGAAATCCAACATGGGGGAGGGGAAAAGGGTACCCCCTACCAACAAATTTGATAGGGGAGCATTCAAAAGGCAACCCATAGGTGTTTCTCTTTCACATGGATGGTTCTCGCCTCCCTCTTTCTCCTTTTCCGTCTCTCTAAAATCAATAAGCATGTCCTTGGGTGAATTTTTTTTTTTCTAATACACACTTAGAAAATACTTTCAAACTGTTTCTGAGAAGTACTTCTTCAGGTGAATGGTTATATTCCCACCTATGTCTCTTTTTCTCCCCCACATTTTATTATTAAAAAATTGCCCTGGCTGGTGTAGCTCAATGGATTGGTGCTGGCATGCAAACCCAAGGGTCGCTGGTTCAGATCCCAGTCACGGCACATAGCCAGGTCTCCAGCCAGGTCTCCAGCCAGGTCCATGGCTGAAGGTGGGTTAAAGGCAACCATACATTGATGTTTCTCTCCCTCTCTTCCTCCCTCCCTGCCCTTCTCTCGAAAAATAATGAATAAAAATCTTTAAATAAATAAATAAAACTGTGCAAACAAGCCCTGGCTGGTGGCTCAGTGGATAAGGTGCCCGCCTGCAAATCCAAAGGTTGCTGGTTCAATTCCCAGCCAGGGCACATAACCAGGTTGCAACCCAGGTCTCCAGCCAGGTCCATGGCTGGAGGCAGGTGAAAGGCAACCATCCGTTGATGGCTCTCTCCCTCTCTGCCTCTCTCCCTTCCCCTCTCTCTAAAAATAATAAATAAAATCTTTTTAAAAAATGTGCAAGCACAGGAAAGTTTAAACTCCACAGTGAATACGGTGTTCTACTTGATTCCATATCTGTTCATTCATCTGATTTTTCTGATGCATTTCAAAAGACATTACAGAAATCAGTACATTTCACTCTTACCATCATGCATATAATTAAGTATACTTGTTAACAACTCACTTTTTTTTTTTTTTTTTTTAGGTAAAAACTTATCAACAAATGTGCACATCTTAAATGTACTGGTCACTGAATTTTGAGAAATATAGACAACTGTGTAATAATACAAAGCCCCATCAAGGCACAGAACATGACCCCTACCTGTGCCCTGCACTCTCTGTGTCCACAGTGGCCAGCAGAGTTTCAACCACGTCCCCTTCACAGCCTCTACTTGGTTGGGTCTTCCCGCCCCTAAGCAGCAACCATTTTCTTTTTTCTTTTTAATAGAAATTGTGAAATATAACAAATGAGAGCAAAGGACATTAAACCGAAACATAAGATGTAGGAGTAACCATTTTTTACTGTATCACTAAAAAAAATTTTAATCTTTATTTATTGATTTTATTTTATTAAAAAAAATATTTTTGTTTATTATTTTTAGAGAAAGGGGAAGGGAGGGAGGCAGACAGGGAGAGAGACATCATTGTATGGTTGCCTTTCCCGTGCCTCTAGCTACAGACCTGGCTGGAGACCTGGCTTGCAAGCTGGTTATGTGCCCTGGCTGGGAATCGAACCAGCGACCTTTGGGTTCACAGGCCGGTGCCTTATCCTTGGAGCCACCAGCCAGGGCGTATTTATTGATTTTAGAGTGAGAAGTGGATCTGTTGTTCCATTTATTTATGCATTCATTGGCTGACCAGGAATTGAGCTGGCAACCTTGGCATATTTGGACGTCACTCTAACCAACTGAGCTACGTGGTCAGGGCTGAGTCAGTTTTTTGTGGGGATTTCCTCTGTATCTCCAAATAACCAGTTGATACGACTGTTTCTTGTTTGATCGACGTTCAGCATTCTCTCTTGGCTTTCTGCTGTGATGAATGAAGACTTAGCTCACCATATGCCACCACTTTCCCTTTATTATGTATCTCACTAGTTTAGCTCTTCTCTGGATTATGTTGAAACTTTAGATAACATACTATGCCTATCTTTGCTCTAACCACTATCCCTGGATGCTGCTAGGTAAGATGAGGATGGTGCCACAGGTCCACCTGGGCTGGCAGAGCCTGCGCCGGGCAACCCAAGAGTGACTAAGACACCATTGTCAGCTCGTGAGTCTGACCCAAGAGCAGGCTGCGGCCCGGCCCTATCTTGAGGATTCACCAGTTTTGTCCCTGAAGCTGGGACAGCTGAAGTCCTGCCCAGAATCCAGGTGGGAGAGATCGTAGCCTTATCTCCCACCCCTGCACACTGAAAGCCATATGCTGCTTGCTCCTTTGTTGGCGAAGGCTCCTGGGGACGGTGGGTCACACCCGGAAGTGTCCAGTAGAAATATTAACACAAGCTATACAGGGTTGTCCTGGTAACAGCATTAAAAAAAGCTGAGGGAGCCCTGGCTGGTGGCACAGTGGATAAGGCACCAGCTTGCGAACCCAAAGGTCGCTGGTTCGATTCCCAGCCAGGGCACATAACTAGGTTGCAAGCCAGGTCTCCAGCCAGGTCCGTAGCTGAAGGCAGGTAAAAGGCAACCATACATTGATGTCTCTCTCCCTCTCTGACACTCTCCCTTCCCTTCTCTCTAAAAATAATAAATAAAATTTTAAAATAAATTAAATAATAATTTTTAAAAAATGCTGAGGGAGCCCTGGCTGGTGGGGCTCAGTGGATTGAACGCCAGCCTGAGAATCATAGGGTCCCCAGTTGGATTCCCAGTCAGGGCACATGCCTGGGTGGTGGGCCAGGTCCCCAACTGGGGGCACATGAGAGGCAACCACACATGGCTGTTTCTCTCCTTCTCTTCCTCCTTTCCCCTCTCTCTAAAAATAAATAAAAATCTTTTTAAAAAAGCCAAAGGAAACAAATGCAACAAATTTTTAAAAACCTATTTATGGGGGTGTGACTGACCTACCAAAAGGTGAACATACCTAGCTGTGTGCGTGCTGCAGTGTAGCTGCCAGGTTATGAGCAAGTCCAGGCCCACGAGAGACTACGTGCAGGTGCCTAGCCGAGGGTCCAGCCAATAGCCAGCGTCAACAGCCAGGTTCTTAAGGAAGTGTAGTACAATAAAAAATACATTTCTAGCAGCAACAACAACAAAAATGAAAGGCCAAAAAAAAAAAAAAAAAAAAAGACTATAAGAAAAACCTTTAAAAAAACCCAAATATTAAAAGGAAAAAAAAAAAAACCCAAATATATATTATATATATGTGAACACATATGTTATGTATATATAAATAGATCTGTATTTGATCTTTGTCCCCAGTTCCTGACACATAGCTCCTAACTAACACCTTTGGAATTTTCTCAGTGATAGGAGTGACTTCTATGACTCACATCAAGACCTTTGCAACCATACCTGAGTTTGTGCTAATGAAGTCACTGAGGGCTGGCCTCTAGATAGCTTCGGGGTGGGGGCTGGGTGCCAGATAAACCAGCCAAGTGGTGGAGGGTGGGACCTTTCAGCACTACTCGCTGCCCCCGAGGGGGAAGAGGGACTGGAGCAAACATGAGACCAGTGAGCTGATCCATCGGGTCTGTATGAGGAAACCCCAGTTAAAACCCCAAAACAGCCAGGCTGGAGGAACTTCACCCCAGAAGGGCGGTGTGCCCAGGGCCCGGAAGGAGAGGGCATGGATGTTTGAGCCTCCCCGCCCTTGGACCTTGCCCTATTCCAGTTCCTTTTAAAGCCACTCTTTAATGAAGTATGATTGACGTACAGAACGCTACACTAACTCCGTGTGTACAAGGGGAGTGAAACCATTGTCACAATCTATGTCCTAAACCTATCCATCACCTCCCAAGTTTCCTCCTGCCCTCTTTACTTCTATGTGGGTTCTAATATGGTTTTTGTTATTTTAGATTTTATTATTTCTAGGGAGAGGAGAAAGGAGGGAGGCAGAGAGGGAGAGAAATATCAATGCATGGTTGCCTTTCACCTGCCTCCAGCTACAGACCTGGCTGGAAACCTGGCTTGCAACCTGGTTATGTGCCCTGGCTGGGAATCAAACCAGCAACCTTTGGGTTTGCAGGCCAGCACCAATCCACTGAGCCACCAGCCAGGGATTCTTGTTGTTTTTAAAAATATTTTTCCAGTTAAAAGTTTTTCCCATTACAGTTTACATTTGATATTATTTTTGTGTGTGTTCAGGTGTACATGACATACTTTACAAAGTGACCCCCTGATCTTTCCAGCACCCACCTGGCACCACACATAGTTATTACAATATTACTGACTGTATTTCCTATGCTGTACTTTATATCCCCATGACGATTTTGTAACTACCAATCTGTACTCAGTTCCTTCACCATTTTCACCCAGTCCCCCCAAATCGGCCTGTTCCCTCTGTCAGTCTGTTTCTGCCTCCTTTACTTTTAATTTTGTTGGAAGAGCACTTACTACAGCTGTCACTCATCACTCCTCCACCCCTTTATTTTTTAAAAGATTTTATTATTTTTAGAGAGAGGGGAAGGGAGAGAGGCAGAGAGGGAGAGAGACATCCATGTATGGTTGCCTTTCACCTGCCTCCAGCCATGGACCTGGCTTGCGACCTGGCTTGCAACCTGGTTATGAGCTGTGGCTGGGAATCGAACCAGTGACCTCTGGGTTTGCCTTATCCACTGCGCCACCAGCCAGAGCTCACTTCCCCTTTTCACTACCCTTTCCAACATCCCCTTGCCTTTGGCCAGCAGCAAAATGAGCTTCTCTATCAATACCCCATTGCTCAAAGGTCTGAGCTCTGGGTGGCCAAGCCTAGGTAGGGATTCTGGTGTCTTCTTAAACCTTTATCTAATGCTGGGTAATACTGTACATGGCCTCTAAATTTAGAGGTGTGCAAAACGACCAAGAGTCAGGTAGAATGACCAATTCCCAGTCCCCCACCCCCCCCCCCCCCCCCCCCCTTTTTTTTTTTTTTTTTTGAAATTAAGTCTAGGCATTGGATTTCGTGGATAAATGTCTCAGGTCTCTGTTAATTGATTGGTTCCCTTTCACTTTTTCTTGAAGGATGTGTGTTTGTTTGTGTATGTTTGTCAGTCTTGATTTTGCTGGCTGCATCACTGTGGATGTTCAATATGTTCCCCTGGTAATTGGGCCTAGAGGCCTCATAGATTCAGATTCAATTTTTTTCCAATTCTATTTCACTGGGAGTTACATACCTGCTTGATTTCCTTTTGTGATGTTGACAGTCAGCAATGATTATTGCTTCTGTTCATGAATTCACCAAGGGTTGCTTGTGGTCCTTAGTTAAACATGATTAATAAGAATGATTAAAACCCTAGCTGGTGGCACAGTGGGGCCAGCCTGTGAACCCAAAGGTCACTGGTTCAATTCCCAGCCAGGGCATATAACCAGGTTACAAGCCAGGTCTCCAGCCAGGTCTGTAGCTGGAGGCAGGTGAAAGGCAACCATACATGGATGCTGCTCTCTCCCTTTCTTCCTCTCTCCCTGCCCTTCTCTCTGAAAATAAAAAATAAAATCTTATAAAACAAGTAGTTCAATTAGTTTCCTAAGTACTGTATAAAGAAGTATTCATTTTGATTTTTGGGAAGCATAGCTTGAAAAAACAGTAAATAATTCAGCAAGATGTGCTCTGCTGTCCTCAAAGACAGCACCCACTGCATGCTGGAAGGCAAAAATAGCTTACAGAAAAGGGGAAGTGAGCTTTTCAATCTCAGCCATGCATGTGGCAAAATATAAAGGGAAATGAAAGGCTTGTGCAAATATTTTGAAAAATATTACTTCAATAACTTTAATATTAATAAAACTAGTCCAAGGTTAAAAGCCCTGAAACTTTTTTTTAAAAAGGTGTTGGCCTGAAACACAGTGTATATATAGTAAGTCTAGGATGACGGAGCATGGAAGAGCAAAATTCTTTTACCCAGTAGACATTTAAAGAAAAACAATAATGCTAAATAAGTCATGATGACAGTGCTAGAAATGCCCTCTGTGATTTATAATCTTTGCATTATAGATGTACAACATGAAGATTTCCAAACAAGGATTGTGAACTCTTTTTAGGGTAGAGAATTTTAAAATGACTTTGAAAAGCGATTATTACAAATCTGTCTTGTGGCAAAGGATTTTTACATTTAAATTCATTTTCACACTGTTGCTTTCTACTCTTGCTTTCTTAAAGAATTTAAGACTTGCTTTTCCTTTCGTCCGTAAAACTCTTTTGTCCCACCTACGTTCCCACCATGCAAACCTTTGATAGAAACCTCCATGCTTAAGTAGGAATTTTTGGGGGGTATTGAAACACCCCCAAAAGACTCAGAACACCAGAAGTTTAGGAAGTTTAAATTTTTTTGTTTTTCACATCAGGGGTTTTTGTTAATATCATAATTATTAAAAGATTAAACTTTACATGAGAGGTCCCTTGAAGAATGGGTGGGACCACAAACATCTGCAGGAGGCGAATGCCTTCCTTTGTTACCTTTTTATAATCGTGGTAAGACATAAAATTTACTATTCTAATAACTTTTAAATTGTTACTATATTATTTTATTTATTATTTTCAGAGAGAAAGGGAGAGGAACATTAACGTGTGGTTGCCTTTCATCTGCCTCCAGCCACGGATCGGCTGGAGACCTGGCTGCAACCTGGTTATGTGCCCTGGCTGGGAATCGAACCCGTGACTTTAGAGTTCGCAGACTTGCGCCTTGTCTGCTGTGCTACCAGCCAGGGTTAGTCAGATTATTTGTTACCTATACACGGCATTAAGTGAATTCCCAGAGCCCTGCGCCTCTGTAATTAGTTCCAAGTCCCTGTTGCGCGCCTCTCTCCGTTCTATTCCTTCACCATTAGGGGGCAGCAGTAGACAGCACAAGAGCCGCCCGCGGGAGGGCGACGGGGGGCGGGGCGGGGCGAGGCGCTGCCACGCAGGCGCACTGCGGCACGGCGCGGGCATTGTGACGTCAGCTGGCAGCGGGGCGCGCGGCGGCGGGCGGCGTCAGGCGGAGGCGCTTCCCACAGCGTCACGCGCGGACTCCCCTGCCCGCGGCGCCCGCCCGCCGCCGGCCTCGCCACCGCCTCCTTCGCTCCCTCAGCGCGCCGAGCGCGGGCCAGCGGCCAGGGCGGAGGCCGGAGGCCGGCGGGGGCCTGAAGGGAGCGGGCGGGCGGGCTCCGGAGCGCCGGCGGCTCGGGTCCGCGGCCAGTCGGTGCGCGCGGGCGGCGGGCGCGGGTCTATATGGCGGCGGCTCTGTCGGGCCTGGCTGTCCGGCTGTCGCGCTCGGCCGCCGCCCGCTCCTATGGGGTCTTCTGCAAGGGGCTGACCCGCACGCTGCTCATCTTCTTCGACCTGGCGTGGCGGCTGCGCATCAACTTCCCCTACCTGTACATCGTGGCTTCCATGATGCTCAACGTGCGCCTGCAGGTGGGTCGCCGCGCCCCGGGCGCTGGAGGTGCGGTCGCGGGCTGCGAGGCTGGGGGCTGAGGCTGAGCCCCGCCCCGTGCACTTGGAACCCCCGCGGAGGTGGCGGCGGTCGTTGTCGGTGTCACCGTCCTGCAAACGAGGCCGAGCAGGGGGTGGGGATGGGGTGGCCCGCTGGGCTGGGGGGGGGGGGCGCCGAGCGGAGGGTGGGCGCCACTGGCTTGCGCCGGTTCG
>PVIW01000470.1:136722-245816 GCA_004026585.1 Noctilio leporinus | reverse complement strand
GCTTCGCAAGCCGAAACGAGGCAGATGTGAAATCTCGGATTCGCGCGCGCGCGCGCACATACACACACACACAGACACACACACACACAGCACATCACGTTTGTTATAAATGACTATCATGTCTACATCCTTTCAATTACAAGTGTTTTTTTCTAGTGTAATGAATGGAAAGCTGTCAGATTGAGAATTATTCTTTCCAAGTGTACAGAGCATAACCATTGGATTCTGTTTACCTGTCCTGGAGGGGCTGCCTGGGGCTGAGCACAGGCTCTGGTGCATGGGACACGCCCCAGGTCTGTGGCTGTTAGTGGTCTGCTAGCACTTGTGTTGCGCCTGGCTGTGCAGAATGACCAAATCTGAGCAGTAGGACAGGCAGTGTTGAGACCCGCCTGGTGTTTGGTGGTATCAGAATGGAAGCATCCCTGTGGCCCGACATTCAGGTTTTGGTTGCTGATCACTAGTGATGGCAGGCCACGGAAAACTTGAAACCAGTTATTGATCAAAAGTGTGTTAAGGTGCAGTGATTTGAACCTGCCTCTCAATTTCAAGATTTGATCAGACATACTTTTATGTGAGCAAGGGCTTGTGGCTTCCCTAAGTGGCAGCAGACGAGAAGAGCAGGCACTCTAGTTAGTAGCTTTCCAGCAGGTGGTAAGGGCGAGTCAAGTGTGCTGGGTCTGGGGACTGGGGTACCAGAAGGCCTGTGCTCTGGCCACTTGCCACTAGCTAACTATCCTTGGCCAGATTGAATGATTTCCGAATGATTTCCAAGAGAAATGGGAAATCCTGCTTTTTAGATATCAAATTAATACATTTTAATAGAAAAAACTTTGTGGGCAGAACAAAATGTTTGCAGGATATACCTAACCTCTAGGCTCTCACTTTGGAAACTCTTGTTCTAGAGTTTAATTAATAATTTGTAGCCTTTATAAAATTACGTGAATGACTGTAGAAGAAAACTTAGTATATGAAAATTAGTCTTATACCATTAAAATAAGTCACCTTTCTCATATGTCCGCTTACACCAGACTTATGATCACACTTGGAGCTCAGGTTCTGATACTCTTTCACCTACCTGGACAAGTGCAGTGGCCTCCTGTCTGCTGCCACCAGGCAGAAGATTATGTCATTCTTCACAGAAAACAACTTCCCACTGCGCACAGGATGCAGTTCACCTGTTCTAGCCTATGGATCTGACTTGTGTTCCTCATTCTAGGCTCTCACCCAGCTTGTTTCTCTCTTGCTATTCTTCCTCACAGTTTCCTATCCACTGTCTGCATGCCTCAAGCTCCTCCTGCCCCTGGACCTTTGCACATGCTGGTCTTGGCACCTTCACAACTTTTTCCTGTCTTTTTTTCTTTTTTTTTAAGAGAGAGAGGGGAAGAGAGGGAAAAGAGAGGGAGAAAAACATCAATGTGTGGCCACCTATTGTATGCCACCATCTGGGGACCTGGCCCACAACCCAGACATGTGCCCTGACTGGGAATCAAACTGGCAACACCCTGGTTTTCAGGCTGGCATTCAGCCCACTGAACCACAGCAGCCAGGGCTTCACTGGCTTTTTGAGTGCTAGTACCTTCTGCCACCTCAGTTCTCATCTCAGAGAGGACTGTAGTGATCATCATATAGATGTCACCTTGCACCTGCTTTCTTCATTGGCAAGAGGGTTGAAGTCTTGCTTGTTTTCATGAGTGTAAGGAATGAGGGTTCCAGGTCTCTTGTTGTTTGTGGGGCAGTGAGATAATCTGCAAAGGTTGGTCAAATACAGATTTCATAACCAGGAATGGACACTGTGGTGCTCGAGGCCAAGTGCATCTTGAAGGAGACCTAGGTGCACCAGTCCTGACGGCCCAGGAGGGTGACTTGGTGGACTTAGAGCCACACAATAGTCCAGGTGCTGCCACAGGTTCATGAGTCACAGGAGCTGAATGCTCCGGGAGTCAGGTCAGGGGTGAGTGGGGCTGGGGCACCGGGACTTGGGGAAGAGCTAAGAACTGCTTGGGGATTTTAGGGTTGGTCTTAGTTTGATCAAGGTGCCATTCCCCATTCTGAGGGACCCAGGGTGGGGCTGCAGCCTGTTTACTTTTTACACCTGCTACTTTGAATCCCCTGTGGGTTTAGAGTTTCTGTTCATTTGTGAAAATCGCTAAGGTCCCTGACTTGAGGGTGTAATTATTCTGGCCTTCGGTAAAGGAAGTGCCGCAAAAGAGTGAATCTCAGTAAAAGGGCAGCCCCTGCCCACCACCTTCCTTTTCCCCAGAACACTGTCCCCACCCTTTCCACCGCAGGGCTCCCACAGGGTCAGGTACAATCCCAGGCAGCAGGATGTTGTAAGGAAGCTGATACCTAATGTGGAAGAGGAGTAAGTGAGAGCATAGGTGCAAAGGGTTTTGTAAACTGAGAAGGGTTTAGATACTGTCTGTAAGCACACATTAATCTAGAGCCATTAACATCCTCCTTATTTGTACAGAGTCTGAAGTACATGGCAATAAAAAATTGAGAATCCATACCAACTACTAAAGGTAGTCAAAGCAAGGTAGGAAATGGTACTGAGAACCTATTTTGTCACTTAACAAGTCTTGCCTACACCTTCTCAGTTATGTGACTTATGGGGAGACTCAAGTAGCTCAGCCCCAGCTCACCCAGATTTTTATAACTGGTGAAAGAGAAACACTGACAGCCCTGGCTGGTGGCTCAGTGGATAAGGTGTCATCCTGCAAACCCGAAGGTCGCTGGTTCAATTCCCAGCCAGGGCACATAACCAGGCTGCAAGTCAGGTCTCCAGCCAGGTCCATAGCTGGAGGCAGGTGAAAGGCAACCATGCATGGATGTCTCTCTCCCTCTCTGACTCTCTCCCTTCCCTTGTCTCTAAAAGGTAATAAAATCTTTAAAAACAACAACAACAAAAAAGAGAAAGACTGAAAAGAACATCTGGAGAAAAGAAGACATTGTGCATGGTGGTGACAATTGTCAAACCGAGTTGTCAGGTGTCCTTGTCTTCCTGTGATGCTGGCTACACTGCTGTGTGCTCACCAGGCCTGAGAACCTTCCTCCCCCCACCCCCTGCCCCATTTTGTCTCTAACTGCTTCATTGCCTTTTTCTGAGTGACTTTCTCAATGCAGAGCTGCGTACAGGCCGGTGTTCATCTGCCACGTAAGAGCAACATTCATTCAGTGCAGTCAGGTAAAGACTTGAGGAGGGCAGGGAGGTTCCTACTAGGTAGAGCAGTCAGTGTGGGCCCCGTTGATGAGGTGGCTTTTGAGTGAAGAAGGAGGCAAGGGCTTTAGTCCCGGAGGTGCCTGGCTTGGGAGAGTGCGTCACTGCAGGGAGAGACCTGGAGGCAAGCTGTGCTGTTCCCACTCGGTGTTTAGTCTTACAAGTGCAAGCAGTTGTGAAAGCGTGTGAGTGAGAGCTGCCGGTGCTCATGTTAAAAGGTGCCCACCATGTGTAAAGAAAAGCAAGCTTGAAAACTATCTGTTAGTGTTGTTCCACTTAAAAACCTTCATAAACAGTTCTCCCGGTGGATGGTGCGCCTCTCCGAACGGAACATGAAGATTCTCTTCGCCGCTGCCCTGATCGTGGGCTCCGCTTTCTTCCTGCTGTTGCCAGGACCCTCGACGGCAGAAGAGAAGAAGAAGGGGCCCAAAGTCACCGTCAAGGTTTACTTTGACCTGCGAATTGGAGATGAAGATATAGGCCGGGTGGTCATAGGTCTCTTTGGAAAGACTGTTCCAAAAACAGTGGATAATTTTGTGGCCTTAGCGACAGGAGAGAAAGGATTTGGCTACAAAAACAGCAAATTCCATCATGTGATCAAGGACTTCATGATCCAGGGTGGAGACTTCACTCGGGGAGATGGCACCGGAGGTAAGAGCATTTATGGTGAACGCTTTCCTGATGAGAACTTCAAGCTAAAACACTATGGGCCCGGCTGGGTGAGCATGGCCAATGCTGGCAAAGACACCAACGGCTCCCAGTTCTTCATCACGACAGTCAAGACCGCCTGGCTGGATGGCAAGCACGTAGTGTTTGGCAAAGTCCTAGAGGGCATGGAGGTGGTACGAAAAGTGGAGAGCACCAAGACAGATGGTCGGGACAAGCCCCTGAAGGATGTGATCGTTGCGGACTGTGGCAAGATCGAGGTGGAAAAGCCCTTTGCCATTGCCAAGGAGTAGGGCCCAGGGGCCTGTTCCCTTTGAGCGACTGTTTGGCCCTGTTGCCCCTCCGTGGGGGTGAAGACCGCCACCACAGGGCTGTGCTGCGCTGGCCCTCTGCGGGTATCTTAACAGGGTGGACCCCTCCCCTCACATCCACAGGCCCAGTTTTGTAACAAACGCTTACCAACGCTGACCAGTTTTTAAAAAAAAAGAGGTGGGTTTTTTAAATTAAAAAAAAAAAAAAAAAAAAAAAAACCTTCATAAACATGTTTGTCAACACCTGGGGGTGGGAGGGAGCATCCCAACACCAGGCCTCGGCCCTCACTTGGGAGGTTCTGCTTCTCGATGGTCCATGGGGAAGACCCCAGTGTCTCTTCACCACACAGACTGGGGGCTCAGAAGCAGATGCTTGCTTCTCACAGTTCTGGAGAGCGAGAGCTCCAAGAGGAAGGCGCCGGCACCGCCAAGGTCTCCTGGTGGCCTTCCTGGTTGCTAGCTGGCACCTTGTGTGTAGGAGGTGAAGGGGCTAGGATGTCTGTGGGGTCTGCTTTATACGAGCCCTGATCCTGTTCTTGAGGGCTTCACCCTCGTGAGGTAAGCACCTCCCAGAACCATAACTTCTAAGGGAACACAAGCATTTAGACCACAGCACCACCTGATAGCCAAAAATGAATTGCTTGCTCATGCAGGAATATAAAGAACTCTTACAACTCAGCCACAATAAAAACAGCTTAATTCAAACGTTGGCACAGGGCTTGAAAAGCTGGTTCTCCACCTGGCTGGTGGCACAGTGGATAGGCGCCCACTGCAAACCCAAAGGTCGCTGGTTCGATTCCCCAGCCAGGGCACATAACCAGGTTGCAAGCCAGGTCTCCAGCCAGGTCTGTAGCTGGAGGCAGGTGAAAGGTAACCATACACTAATGTTTCTCTCCCTCTCTGCCTCTCTCCCTACCCCTCTCTCTAAAAATATAAAAATAAAGATTTATCCAATTAAAAAAGAAAGAAAAGAAAAGCTGGTTCACCAGAGAAGGAATACAGATGTCCAGTAAACCCATGAAGGTGGCCATTCCCACGTCACCCACGTCGCTTCTCTGCTCCACCTCACGGAACCCTGCGGCAGCCTTTTGTTGTTTGCTGTCTAAGATACCCTTGATGATGATGATGATGATGATGATGATGATGGCAACAGCTGCTATGTGTTGGATACCAGGGGGTGCTGGTCAGGAAAGGTGCTAGGTGCTTTCACACGTTGGTCCAACATTTTAAGGAAAGACGATCACCTTAAGTCCCCAACTTGTGAGCATATGAGGAGGCAGGCTCTCTGCGGGCAGGGACGGGGAGGCTGTGTGGTGAGGAGCAGACCCAGGGCTGTCGGTGTGGTCCCAGGTCACGACTCAGCGACTGCTGCAGAGAGAGGCCTTCGTGCCTCTCCCCGTGCTGGGCAGCACTCTGAAGAGTTAGTTTCAGCCGCTCCCTCTGCTGATTGTTTCCGTCATGAGCACAAGGGTGCTGAGGTGCGTAGCTTCCTGTCTGAAAGGTGGAGCCCCAGACGGTGTGTGCGGGAGCCGACCTGCAGCAGGACCCTGCCTCGAGCCCCTCATCCTCCTGCCTGGCCGGGCAGCGCCTGCAAGTGGCTGCGACTCCTCCCAGGCCCCTTTGGGAACAGCCTTGCCGGCTGACTATCAGTCGAGGCCGGGCTATTTTTAGTTTACAGAGCAGTGGTATCCGGACCATCAGGTCCCTGAGGCCATTAATAGCTCAGGTTAGGGAAGGTAAGGTGACAGCAGTCCAGGACAGCAGCCGCCTAATTGGGTCAGGCCTATTGTCGCCCAGCACCTCTGGCAGGCTGGGGTATTGGAAAGGCGACTTTCCTTGTCTGCACTGAGGGTCCTGGACACCCCCAGGCAACCTCGTTTTCTGTGTGTATCCCCCCTTCTGGCCTCAGTAGCTCCGTTTTCAACTGTTACTGTATTGGGGGTGGGGGTGAGGGAACTAGTTCAGGAACCTCCAGTGCTACAATTTATTTTTCCTGAATCATACTGTCTTGACTTCAAAATGTCTCTCCTTCATTCTAGTGGTCTCAGTGTTGGTGGGGGAGTTTGTGTGCCATAATTTATGCGCTGATTTTGCAGGCTTCACAGGGGAGTGGAGTGGGAGGCAATGATGTAGCTGGGCCAAGGCCAGCTTATTAGATGACAGTATGCTCTCTTTGGCACAACAGGATGTTGTAATATGTGTGTCATGGAGTGACATTTAGGAATTGCATGCCAGTCACCTCGGGCTCATAGTCCAGTACCAGAGAGCATCTAGTGGACGGCTCAGCTGAGGTTTTGCTGCCCAGAAGGTTTTATTGACTAGAATCAGAAAACCTTCAGCAAAAAGTTTATTCTATTGTTAAATACATGATTACTTTATTGATTCCATTCATGTTCCCCTATTTAAAATATTTTAGCCCTAGCTGGTGGCACAGTGGATAAGACACCCGCCTGTGAATCCAAAGGTCGCTGGTCCGATTCCCTAGCCAGGGCACATAACCAGGTTGTGAGCCAGGTCTCCAGCCAGGTCTGTAACTGGAGGCAGGTGAAAGGCAACCACACATGGATGCTTCTCTCCCTCTCTGCCTCTCTCCCTTCCTCTCTCTCTGGAAATAATAAATAAAATCTTTAAAAAATATATTTTAACACAATTATGGAATACTTCTGTCTGAATAGTGCCAAGTTGTTGTACAGGACTTAATAAAAGTGGTTAGAAATGAATTTTCCTAAGAGTTGGCCCATATTAAGTGACCTGCTTTTCTTAAGAACTTTTAAAAACCTATGTTAACATGTATTAAAAATATATTTCAGGAAAATGTTCAATCTTAGTACATTTAAAATTAGTAAAATATATGTAAGGTTTGACATAAGATGGTTTGGGACATTAATTTGAAAGAGACTGTCAAGAGAAGTTAATTATATTTGACTTGGTAAACTTTGAAAGTATTATTTTGAATTGTAGCCAGAATTCACACTTAACAAGAATTGCATCTCTTAGACAATCTCATCACAAGAAAAAAATTATAACTGTGTGGTGATGTATATTAACTTGGGGGTGATCATGTTGCAATATGTGGATTGAATATTATACCCCTGAAGCTAATAACAATGTTTTGTCATTTATATCTCAATTTAAAAAAATATTGCATCCTGTATTTATGTATTGTTTTGTATTGTTCAAATATATTTTTCAGTTGTTACATAGGAATGGTTACACTGCTGGCAAAAATTTCAAACATGCCTCACAGGTCGATTATGTATACATACATACTCGTATATGCACATATGTATATACACAGGTGCTCGTACATTTATATATGAGTATGCACACATACATGCACATATGTATACTTATAAATTATATACTTTGCTTTACCAAAACTATACATATATCATAAAACATAGAAAATGTTAAGCCCTGGCTGGTGTGGCTCAGTGGTTAGAGTGCCAGCCTGTGGACTGAAAAGCCATGGATGGGTTCGATTCCCAGTCAGGGTATAGGCCTGGGTTGGGGCCAGGATCCCAGATGGAAGTGTGTGAGGGGCAACCACACATTGATGTTTCTCTCCTTCTTCTCCCTTCCTTCCCTTCTCCCTAAACATAAAGTCTTTTGAACAAGTTAAAACGGGGATGACCAGCCTGCAAACCCAAAGGTCGCTGGTTCAATTCCCAGCCAGGGCACATAACCAGGTTGCGAGCCAGGTCCATAGCTGGAGGCAGGTGAAAGGCAACCGTACATTGATGTCTCTCTCCCTCTCTGCTTCTCTCCCTTCCCCTCTCTCTGGAAATAATAAATAAAATCTTTAAAAAAAAAAAAAAAAGGTTGGGGGGATGAGATAGGAGTAATCAAAGATACTTAAATATTATCTCCCATGCTCCCTGAAGTGCAGTTAACCCATTTCACAGCTTCTGGGCTAGAAGATGGTGTGGAGGTTTTCAGGGTTACCTGGAGCTAACTGAGCTGTTCCTGCAGGAAACTCCTGTCACTTCTTTTTGAAGCACTCAGCGCAGATGGTGGCCATTTGGTCTCTGAGCTCCTGGCCTCGGGTGGCTCAGTGTGTCCGTGTTTTCTCCGCAGGCGGCATCACGGCTGCCATTGTAGCTGTGACAGCACTCCCACAGCCCAGCCTCAGCCTCCTGCTCTGACAGCTGACCCCACTGCTTGCTGGAGTCCGGCAGCGGTGGCCTGTATGTCCCCGTCCGAACTGCTCCCCATTTTCAGTTCCTGACGCCTTCATTACCCAGAGCAGAAAGTCAGAAGAGATCTATGTGTGGGCCATTCCACCCCCTTCTGTATCTACTCTTCCCTCACTTTCAAAACGACTTTTGCATCTTGGCCTTTACAGCCCGGTCCTTTTTCCTGGCACTGTTGGGTAGCCTCTGAGTCGGCCCAGTGTGCTCCCTTCCCAGTCCAGCCGGCACGCGGCCGCAGGGTAATTCATCTTCAGGGCCACCTCGCCGCGTCTCCTGGCTGGAAATTCCTGTGTCTCTCCATCCCCTGCTGAATGAAGCCCGGGCTCCTGGTGCTGGTGGCCGTGCCTCGTTGTCGGTAGTCGGCCCTGTGCCCCCTGCGCCAGCCTCCAGTAAGGCCTAGTGCTTTCTTTGTATTCTTCCAGTGTCCTCGCAGCTCCGATGGGCGTCCTGGCCTCGTGCGGTCGTATGGCTTGAAGAGCCTCCTGGTTCGTTCCACAGGGCTGTTTATGGGGAACAGCAGCTTCCTGCCGCGTTGCTCCATCCCCAGAGCCAGCCACTCTCTTCCCCATGCTAGCCTGCGGGCTTTCTCTCCGCCTACTCGGGGAGGTGACTAGATGGGGGCTGGCAGTATTCACAGGGCAGCCCCCTGTTGTGTTCTTCCAGACAATTTCCTTTCTTTGGATAAGAGATCATTGTTTTCCTCTTAGGATCTCTATAACTTAAATCATTGTAAAACAGTTCAAAGATGAAGGTGCATGGCTCCATACAAGAACCCAAAGGACACACTGGACGGCATACCCAGCAATCTCATTTTGGTCATGTCAAAGCCTTTCGCGGTTATTCCTGACGTCTTCCTAGTTGAAGTGTAGTAACGTCGAAGGAAGGCTATTCTTGGTCCCAGAAGAACGCTGATCTCTAGACTTAATGAATGCAGCAAGACTGTTAGCTGATGGGCCACTGTGAACCTGTTCTTGAACAACCGCTGAGGTCACAGATCAACTTCCCTCCGGAAGTTGTCATGTGAAACCTCAGATTGGGCTTCTGAAAGCCTCTCTTACTTGATGGTCTGAAGGAGGGGAACTTAGCCCAAGAAGCTGTCTGCACTGTATTTTTGCTTGCAGTGCCCATAAATTCATTTGAAGCCTTCTCTTATCAAGGCTCCAAAATTGCCTGAGCTTCCTGACTGGCCAGCAAGTGACCTTCCTGATGGCCTGGGGCTGGATCTCGGGCGCCAGGACCCCTCCAGGCTGGCTTTCCCCGGGGGACTTTGTAAATCCTGGGCCCGTAAGTAAAGTCCACCTTGATTCCTTATGAGTGGCTTGTCACTGAGAGCTGTTCTCAAATAGGACACGTCAGGTAAGGCCTTGGTTGCATAATTGAGTCATCCAATTATATTCTGGTTAAAGAGAGGACAGATTTTTATTGAACCTGTGCCAGTAACTGCACTGCTGAGAAAAGTCCAAACCTAAGAACGTTTTCCTTATTTTAAAGTAATCGTAGGAAACTGCATTAGAAAGTACCATTCTTTTTGATGTGATCTTTAAATGGCAAGTCACCGCCATCAGAAGTAGAGTTCGTACAAGAGGTCTTCATGTTGTTAGCATGTAGTTGTGTGCGACTCCTAGGCAGACTCCACTGTAACACTTCCAGTTGATTATCTTTTTTTCAAGTGAAGTATTTTATCGGAAAGAATAACTTGATGATCTTTTCCAGGTCCACATTGAGATCCATTGAAGACCCCCCACTGACTGGCACAGGCGTGTCCTCAGGCGGCCGCGTCAGAGGGCACAGCATGAGGGACGGAAGAGGGACTTGGGGTGCCTGCCGCGTGGAGGTGCAGGGAGAGGACGTGGACAAGCTGCTGTGTAGCCTTCGGACACGGGAGGGCCCTGGCCCATCGGGGGCAGTTTCCTGGGCAGAGGAGCCTGCAGTCCATGTCCGAGGAAATTCACAGAATGGGGCATTGTCATCGGCAACGAGGAGTGATCTGCGTGGAGTCCGCCTCTTACTTTGTGGTGGTGCCAGGGCACTTCCACGTTTGAAAGACCCAGTTGGGAGAAGTGGTGCTTCCACAGTGGCTCCGAGCCAGGCTGTGCGTCTGTTCTTCGCTCCTGCAGACCCGTGTGCTGGCGAGGAGGCCCCAGTGAGGGCCGGGCCGGGGGGAGGGCCCAGGGAAGCCGGCTGCCGCCGAGGCCGCGAGGAGAGCTGTGGGGGTCAGGTGGGCGGTCAGCGAGGGGAGCTGCTGAGGACGAACCAGGTGCTGTCCTGGAGTCAGAGGCTCTGAGTCCGAACAGCCTTGCCTGCATCGTGCCCTGCTGCCCCCGCCGCTGCACGCCTGTCCCCGTGTCCCCTTAAACCACGCGATGGAGCAGTGTCCTCCGCCGTTCAGAGCTGGTGCTGGCAGAGCACTTGGCGTCGTCCAGGAAAACACTTCTGAGCGTGCACGGTACCTCGGGTGACCCGCAGACCACGCTGGCGCTTCGGGCTACGCAGGCCATCAGGCGGCAAAGCCAGGACGCCACCGTGAAGGGATGAGCTGAATGGTGAGCGTAGACCGATTGAACAGCCGTCTTAGGAGGGTCCTTCCGTCCAGCCTGGTGTAGATGGCGCAGCGGTGAGGTTCCTGCTCTGCTGGGAGGCCAGGCAGGCTTCCAGGGAATTAAACTCCGGAAAGCTGGCCCATGTGGAAGGAAGCTTCTGAGCAGGTTTTAAATGGGTCCGGAAGGATGCTCAGGACCGGGCGACCGTTTCCAGGAGAGCACGAATGCATCTATGTAAATACGAGATGAGACCACGAAGAGTTCACATGACGCCCCTTAGCCGCTCAGCACCCGCTTTGAAGGGCTGCTGGGGGGGCGCTGCCTCTCCGGCCGCCTGAGCGCCTCACAGAAGTGAGGTTGGGAAGCCACAGCCCCCTCGCGCTTCCTCTTGGTCCTGCTGAGCTGGTGGTGAACTATGACCATTTCTGTGTTTTGGACAGTAAGTTCGGTCTGCAGCAAAATTTGATTTCTTTTCTCACGTCCCTTTCCCACCACTTGAAATGCAATGTTAATGGAGGCCCTACGGTGAAAGTTGCAATATTAAACTTACCTTTAGAATAAACCCTTCGGCTGCATCCCCTGAAACAAGGGAGCCGTGGGACTCCAGCGTCTAGGAGCTGAGGTACCTCTTACGTTAAGGTTTTTCTGTGATGCCTTTTCTTTTGTTGCTTGTGGATAACTTTGATAAAGGACACTGAAGAGCATCAGGTTTTCAGGGGTCCTGAAGTAGGACAGCCCTGTTTGGGATTACGGACTGAACGTACCAGTTTTTGTTGTGTGCTAGATGACTGTGCCATGCGCTATTTTAGTGTTTGGGGAAAAGGAGAAATAAAACCTGTTGTTTAGAATAATAAATGTCTTATGTGTCCAGTCTTCGTCACCTTGTCTTCTTATTAATGCCGCCTTCCTGATCCTTACAAGTGGGAGTAGTTGCTGAGTAGGAGCTGGAAGCGGAGCTTGGAAAGCAAAATTGGAGCTGGGCTGGAGAGCTCACCCGGCACCTGCCCCCGGGCACAGAATGCGGGAGGCCAGTTGTGTGACCCTTTGGGATGCGGCTCCTGGGGTTGCAGAGGAAGAGCCCTCGTGAGGAGGCGGTTGTTGTCCTGTCTGCAGGGACACCGTGCCAATCGAGCAGCGAAGGCCCAGGTCAGTGGACAGGTGGGTGATCCGCCGGATGACGAAATGCCGTGAGGCCACGCGGCTGTTTGGACATGGGAACTTCTCCTGTCAAGCCTCCCTCCCACCCCCATTTTTTTGTTTTAAACTAGGCCTGCTTCTTCGCGATAGACCCTCCACGACTCAACGAACTGTTTTATTTACTTTGTTTTAGAAATGGCAAGATGGGCACGGTCAACCCACTGCAAAGAAAAACCAGGAATTTCCTATTTGGCTTCACATGGTAAATTAATAAACCTGAAACGTGCCTGGTGCGGTGTTTTTAGACTAAGGTGTTTGCCCAATGCCACGTGGGGACAGTTCACCATAACGTTGTCCCCGTCCCCTGTTGTGCCTGCGTGGGAGGGTGACGAACAGACCACGTGAGGTTTCCTGACTGCAGAACAAGACCTTCAGTGCCCTGTTTGTTTTTGAGGCAGAACAGAGAGGAGGTCTTCTGGATAAATTAAGGTTCAGGGTTGAATTATAAAAGGGACGTATTTTAAGTTTGTATCATTTTGTCAATGAAAACGACGGGAAGCTTGTTTTAAAAGTTTTTTTCAAGTTTACGTGTATTTTTTTGCCTTTATGAGTTCTGCTCTTAAGGACTGAATAGCACAGCCATTTTATTTATTTTTAAGGACTTTATTTATCTGTACAGGGAGGGATGCAAACATCAATGTGTGGTTGCCACTCATGCTCCTCCAAGTGGGAGCCTGGCCTGCAGCCCAGCCATGTGCCCTGAGCAGCGTTCAAACCAGCCACCTTTCTGTCCACAGAGTGGCCTTCATCCACGGAGCCACACCCGCCTGGGCTGTTCCCTAACGTAAAGCCTGCCTTCTGTCGCACAGTACTTCGGTTTGCAGGCACTTGGCGCTGCGATCTATTTAAGACGGCTGTCAAAAGCAGCATGCTCAACATTCCCTTGAGTTGCTGCGTTAGGGTTCTCCAGAGGAACAGGACCGACTGCGTACAGGGGGAGGGATGGGTTGATCCGGTGCAGGTACGAAAATGAGCTGTTTCATAGGACCTGGCGCCCGACTGGGGCCCCGAAGCCCCACATCCTGCTGTCAGCAAGCTGGAGGCCCAGGAACGTTGGTGAACATTGTCCACTCTGAGAGCCAGGGGCACCCACCCACGTCTGAGGTCAGTGGGTGATGTCCCGGGTCAAGCAAAGTGATGAAATTGTCCCTGCATCTTGCTGTCCCATCAGACCCTACGCAGGCGTGTGGCACCCACCCGTGTTGCTGAGGGTGATTATCCCCACCCAGCCTACTGACTCCAGGGCTAACCTCTTCTGGAAATGCAGACAACCACCAAGACCCGAATTGTAGCAGGTACGTGGGCGTCCCTTAGCCCAGTCAGGTTGACGTCAGAGGAACCATCCCAGCTGCAAAGCTGCCTCTTCTCAGCGGAGTCTTCAGGTGCCTTGAAAAGTCTAGTTCTTCGCAGGACGTTGAAAGGGATAGCCTACCTCCCTGGCTGGGGTGGCTCAGTGGATTGAGTGCTGATCTGCGAACTGAAAGGTCGCTGGTTCGGTTCCCAGTCAGGACACATGCCTGGTTAGCAGGTCAGGTCCCCAGCGGTGGGTGCGCGAGAACCAACCACACACACATTGATGTTTCCCTGTCCTTCTCTCCTTTCTCTAAAGAGGAACAATTTTTTAAAAAGCATACCTGGGATGCTGCACTGTTCCTCATCTCTACCATTCTTCCCAAGACTTGCTTTTGACTCATACCTGTTCAGAAAAGCTTCCTGTGTGAGGGGGTCTAAGAAAAGAAGGGAGCTGGCTTCTTTTTAATGCGGGTGCTTTGTTCTGTTGTGGGAAGCCCACACCAACACGTCTGAATTCACTTAGAAACTGAGAGCAGCGAAGGAGACGTTGTCCTCAGCCCTGTGCCCTGCGGAGGGCGGGATCCTGCCCCCTGCACCTGGTGAGCACCGGCGTCATGGTATTAACGATTCCCGCTCCGCTGTCTCAGAACTGGGTTCCACAGCATGTGACTAAAACGTTCAAGCTTTGGAGTTCATGTTAGACTCGGCTTCTCCTTCCTCCCCTGTACTGAGGATGCCCTAGCGAGAGTATCAGCCAGACTCCTCCCTCGGGTTCCGTGTAAATACTGTAACACAGTACGCTTCACGCTTCACGCACCGCCTTCGGACTTTGTGACGGTGCGGAAGCAATTTGCATTCAGTAGAAGGTACTTTGAATGTTGGATTTTGACCTTTTTCTGGCTTGGTGATAGGCTGTGCCACTGCTGGTGCGGGACGGCGGCCGGGAGTGCAACCCCGGGTCCACCCACTGTCCCGGGCGACCCACTGACACTACCACGTGGTGCTAAATGCATGTTCCACGTAACAAATTTGTAGCTTACGAGGGTGTATCGGGAGGTGACCCCATCGCAAGTCCTGGAGCATCTGCATCCAAGTTGAATTACTCTCCCGAACTCCTTCCTCGAATTTGTCACACTGTCTCAAAAGGGTCCTGAAAGATCATCATCAGCCAGCTTGTTTTTTTAACATTGGCCTCATTTAATGCAGTGAATATGATACCAAAACATGACTCTTTTTCTGTCAGCTCCCTGTACAGAGTGTCGAGTCTGCCTTTGGGCTACAAAACTGCTAAAATACTCAGACTCGGCTTTCCAACCTGATCTTGAGGTGTGAGTTTTGCCCTTTGTTGGGAGGAGGAAAGGGGATCTGGACAAGGGCACGAAAATGCCTCGATCATTCTGCACAAGACTTGTTCCGGGGGTGGGGACCTGCCCAGGGGACCCAGTCTGGCGGGCCTTGCACCCCGAGAGGCCCCTCCCTCCTCCATGCAGGTAGGGCGCTGCCTTTGTAGTTCCAAGGCTTCTTGACATGGCTGTCAGCATGACTGAAGAAACCTGGTTTTTCTTTCTTTTTTTTTTAAAGATTTTATTATTTCTAGAAAGAGGGGAAGGGAGAGAGGCAGAGAGGGAGAGAGACATCAATGTGTGGTTGCTTTTCACCTGCCTTCAACCACAGACCGGACTGGAGACCTGGTCTGCAACCTGGTTATGTGCCCTGGCTGGGGAATCGAACCTGCGACCTTTGGGTTCGCAGGCCGGTGCCTTAACCACTGTGCTACCAGCCAGGGCTGGTTTTTCTTTTAAAGTGGGTTCATCACAAGACTTTTATGAAGGTCATGCTTAATTTTGAAGCAGTATGAGACATGTTAAGTTGGCAGGTGAGGTGAAATGTAGTGAGAGAAGGTGAAATGTAAGTGGCCTTTGTTAACCTGGGCAAAGTGTTGAACTGATGTGGGCAGATTTCAGTGGGACATCCTTGTCTCCGTTTGGAGGTGGGCAACTGGAGCAGCCCCGGTGGATGGGACGCTCACTGGCTGGCTGGTATTTAGCAACATTAATAATACAGCGTGTTTTTCTTTTTTTAGTAAAAAAAAATTTATTATTATTAGAGAGAATGGCAGGAAGGAAGAAAGCAAGAGAAACATCAACATATGGTTGCCTTTCACCTGCCTCGAGCTACAGACCTGGCTGGAGACCTGGCTTGCAACCTGGTTATGCGCCCTGGCTGGGACTCGAACCAGCGACTTTGGAACTTGCAGGCCGGCACCTTATCCACTGTGCCACACCAGCCAGCGCAGAATTCAGGGTTATTTTATTTTATTACTATTTTTAAAATCCTTGTCAAACACTTTGCTTGATTTTAGAGAGAAAAAGGGAGAGAGAAAACATGAATCCACTGTGTCCCGTATTTACCCCCACTGGGGATCAAACCTGCAACCTACGTATGTGCCCTGATTGGGAATCGAACCAGTGACCTTTTGGCGTACTGACTAACGCTCCAGCCCACTGAGCACTGGGCCAGGGCCTGGGTAAGCTTAACGTTGGGCTTAACTTGGGGGTGGGGGTGAATGAGGACTGAAGAGAGGCCCCCGCTGACTGTGCATGTGAGGTTCGCTTTTGCCACAAGGGGGAGCTGAGTGCTCACTTAGGAAGTGCCTTGTTTCCTGGAGGCTTTGTTTATTTTTCTAGTTATTTTGTTTATCCAAATTCTTGATCTTAAAAAATCAACATAACTACGCTAGAATTAGTTCAGCATGGCTTGTTAAGCTCAGCGAGTGGGATTCGTCAGGTCTTACAAGAGTCTCAGCGTCATTGATGGTTCTTGAAAACACGATGAACGTGTTAGAGAAAATGATTGCGTGGTTTTTGTCGTTTATTTGGGAGAGTGACTTCCAGTAGCAAACCACACCTTCACAGTGTGTACCCACAGGAATGGTGGTTTGGG
This sequence comes from Noctilio leporinus, assembly GCA_004026585.1. Lineage (NCBI taxonomy): Eukaryota > Metazoa > Chordata > Mammalia > Chiroptera > Noctilionidae > Noctilio > Noctilio leporinus. The sequence continues at coordinate 229,456 of PVIW01000470.1, read as the reverse complement.
GGCCTGGCTGGGAGGCTCAGTTGGTTGGAGGGTCGGGCCATGAATTGAAAGGTTGCTGGTTCCATTCCCGGTCAGGGCCTGTGCCTGGGTTGGGGCGTGTACAAGAGGGAACCAACTCATGTTTCTCTTTCACATCGATTCATGTTTCTCTTTCACATCGATGTTTCTCTTCCTCTCCTTCTCCCTCCCTTCCCCTAAAAATAAAAATAAAAAGGCAGTTTTGGTCTCTCTGGGGACAGGCACAGCCTCGTGGAGCAGCTGAGCCCTGCAGAAGGGTCCTGGTCTGAGGGGCGTGGGGGCTTATCCCAAGCCTGTTCCATGTGTCAGAGCCTCCTGGAGACCCTTCACGGAAATTTGTCACACAGATGGGTCCATTTTTCATGACAGAAATCACAGCTTTAGAGTTCTTTGGTGGCTTGTGGAAATGCACTTCAAACATTGGAATCTTAAAATACTGGGAACTGCTGTTGTTCTGTAATGTTAATGAATTACTGCTCTTTCTGGTACATTTTTTGCAAAAGGTCTTTCAGGAATGTTTCTTCAATGATAAATTGTGATAATAGTGTATATATACATAGCTCACAGGCTATTTAATTTCTTGGAAATGTCCTGAGTACCACTTAGGACTTATTAAAATAAAGCAGTCTGTTAGAATAAACTGCGGGCTTCCTCTTTGTTGGGTGGGTCCGTTTTAGTCTCTTGGGGACCAACCAGTAAGCTGTCATTCCATCTCCCCTGCCTAATGTTGTCATGTCCAAAGATCCTCAGGCGTACTTTACAAGATCACAAAACCTGTGTGAATTTCCCACAAAACTGCCGTCTTTGTTATTAAGCTCATGTCTTTGCACATGGCTCCACCCCTGTTTACTGAATGTTCTCTTCCGATGTTTTAGAATAAGGATGTCCCACTAAAAAGAAACTAGTCCTGGCTGGTGGCACAGTGCATAAGGCGCCGGCCTATGAATTCAAAGGTTGCTGGTTCGATTCCCAGCCAGGGCACATAACCAGGTTGTAAGCCAGGTCTCCAGCCAGGTCCCCAGCTGGAGGCAGGTGAAAGGCAACCATACATTGATGTCTCTCCCTTTCTTCCTCCCTCCCTGCCCTTTTTTCTGAAAATAATAAAATATTTAAAAATAAATCGCATATTGACCTTAAAAAAAGAAAAGCAAAAGAAGAACTAACAATTCTCCTCGCTCCTAAGAACGTTTCAACTGTTGTCAGATAATTGACCATTTTGATAGCTAGGAGCGGCCCTTCCTGGAGGTCCTCCACTCCAGAGGGACAGTGACTTTGCTGGGCGACGCTCTGTTCATCTTCAGAACAACCCGGAAGAACAGCACTTGATGCCCTTTTCAGCGTCAAGGACACAGAGGTGAGACACGTAGCTCGTGACTGGCGGGGCCGTGATCTGAGCAGTGGGTTCCTCGTGCCATGTTGTTTTTTACCCTTGTTACTTTTCAACATCCAGCAAGCATTTATTGGGCACCACTGTGTACCAGGCATGCGAGCAGGTGCTGGAGACAGACCAGTGAAGCAAAGAAGGCCCTGCATGGTCCTGAAGATCTGCATGGGTCCTTCACTGAGTAACAACTGGAAGGGGCATGAATGTGGCAGTGGAGGTGCTTTCGCTATTATAAACATCCTGATGATCCTTGATCTGTGACTTTCTAATTGCGAATGTGAGAAATGTCCGTGCAGTCGCACACCTGAAACGCATACGTGTCAACGGCGGTTGCTATAGTAAAATTATCTAAAAAAGGAAAATGCCCTGACCGGTGAGGCTCCGTGGGTTGGGCGTCGTTCCACAGGGTCACAGGTTCAGTCCCTGGTCAGGGCGCGTAGGAGAGGCCGCTGGTCGATGTCCCTCTCCTCTTTCTTCTTCCCTTCATGCTCTAAAAATAAATTAAAAAGTAGCTGATAGAACACAACGTGATGTGTTAACATTAGGAAAAGAAAACGCAAAATGTCCCATCGGAGAAAGTTTGTCAAGAGAAAATGACTCTGATGAGACCTTCAGGGACAATAGGCAAGGCTTCCCCTTCACCCTTAAACCTTCCCTGACTTCAGGGTGCACTGGCCATTCCAACCTCAGGCTTTCCACCCAGCGTCCAGACTTAAGAAAAAATACCTGATTCATCGAAAGGTATGAAAATTGAGCCTGACCTCTCTGATACAGTAGCTGCCAACCTCTTGTGACTACTTACATTTGAATTGAAGTAAGTAAAATTTACAGTGTAGCTTCATGTGCTCAGTAACTGAACAGAGGTGGGTGTGTGTGTGTGTGTGTGTGTGTGGTGAGATACACAATGTTCCCATCACTGAGAAAATGCCTGCTAGTGGGCAGCCTGTTGGTTGTGACAGTGTTGCCTCCTCGGGATCTGAAGATCTTTATTGTGCCAAGACTGCAATATTCTCTTCAAGTGGGGAGAAAACACCACAAGTTAGCACATGATTCTCTGCAAGCCTGTGCTAGGCCCAAAGGGCTTTAGTCTCCTGCCTTTATCTTGTTTCTGAGTGCCCGTCCGGGTTCCCCAGGGACGCAGGACCAGGAGGGTCTGCAGAGACACAGAGTAGAAGCCCTGTGGGGCCTGGCTGGTGCAGGTGTGAGGCTGGGAGCGGGGCAGGTTGCTGGGGTAACATGCAGTGGCCACTAGAGGGAGCTCTCACACCTGAGGACCGGCAGCCCTGAGTGTCTCAGCTCCAGGAGAGGATTTGCCCTTCATCCGCCTCATTGCTCTGTTCCCGCCCTCCGTAGCTTGGATGCTGCCTGCCCACTTCAGTTTGCACATACCTTCGCTCAGCCTACTGACGGAAACGCTCATTTCTTCCAGAGTCGCCCTTGCACCCTCAGAAGTAACGTCTGCCGGCTCTCCGGGCGCCCTTAGCCTGGACAGGCTGACTCATAAAGTTAACCTTCTGGACGTGGCGGCGTTGCATAGCTCTAGATGCGAAGGTTCAGTCCAGTGCCTCATGTGGACGGCCTGCTGGGGGGAGAGAGGCATCCCCTCAGTGTATTTTATATGACTTAGTATATTTTAAAGATTTTATTTATTACTTTTAGAGAGAGGGAAAGGGAGGCAGAGAGGGAGAGAGACATCCATGTATGGTTGCCTTTCACCTGCCTCCAGCTACGGACCTGGCTGGAGACCTGGTTGCAGCCTGGGTATGTGCCCTGGCTGGGAATCGAACCAGCGACCTTTGGGTTTGCAGGCCGGTGCGTTACCCACTGAGCCACCAACCAGGGCCCTGACTTTCTATATTTTAAAGAGATCTTACATTTAAAATTTTTACTTATTTTTAAATTAATTTATTGTTGTTGTGTTACATTTATCCCATTTCCCCCCACTGCTTGCCCCTGCCCCACCTTCCGCATCCCCTCTCCCACAGTCTATCCCACGTGTGGTCCATGTCCATGGGTCATTTATACTAGTTCCTTGATGAAACGGTTCCCTTCTTTGCCTCTTTCTCCCCCTCCCCTTCCCCTCCCGCCGGCGCACTGAAAGTCTGTTCCTTGTTTCCATGCCTCTGGTTCAGTTTTGCTTGTTTGTTTTGTTAGTTTGTCTCCCGTATTAGGTGAGACCATATGGTATTTGTCTTAAATTTTACTTAACTTTTACAAATATTTTTTAAAATGTAGAGACGTGGAGCTCTCTTAGTTACAGTCTAAGCTTTTTATTGGCCAGGAGCACTGGGTTTTTAAGTCTTTTAACCTCACACCTTTTGGAAAATTTCGTCTTCTGTCAGGATTTTAGGAGTGGGGCGTGTGCTGCACTTGAGCTCCCTCCCAGGGGGCTGCATCCTCAGGTTTCAAGCTGGGCCTTGGCTCGTTGAACTTGAGATGATTCATGAGAACATCCTGTACTGTCCCCCTCTAGGGCCGCTTGGGGACCCAAGACACAGAGGACAGCTTGAGGAGTTGAGGCAGGTCCTGGAAGCTGCTGTCCCCCCAGATCTCTGGGCTTAGCAGGGAGCCCTTGAGATGCGTCCAGCTGGAGGCTGGACTTGGCCTTTCCCCTCGTTGCTTCCAAAAATAGGAATTGGAACCTATTCCCCCTGTGACCTAATGCCTCTCACGGTCAGGGCCGGAAGCGCCTGCATCCTGCCAGGCCTGCAGTGCCCCGTGGAGGTGGGCCGGGAAGCACATTCCTTCTCTGTCCTGCTTCACAAGAATGTCAGCGCACTGGTTTTAAGATGACCTTCTGGAGTCCGAGAACACAGCAGCTCTGTAAAATGATGCGGCCCCAGAGGTCCGATTGGCTCCGTTCTCGGCGTCATACACGAAGCTGGCTAAGGTGGGTGCCGATGCCTCCCCCTGGGCTCCGTGCGCTCAGAAAAACAGTGAGGTCGCCTGGTCGGGGAGGCACCCTGTGGCCTTGCGACCATCCTGGGCCCAACCTGTGATGGCGAATCTTACAACAGACTGAAGCAAGCAGGCCCCAGCTCACAAATGTCTGGCAGCACTCACTTTGGTTTTCCAGGATCTGCCATAAGAATTGAATGTCAGCATGTTGCCACCGATACACGCCAGGCCCTAGGGATAAATAGGTGAAGCAAGACTGTAGTCAACCTTGGTCCACCCACAGGTTTGGAAGGAAAGTGGCACCCACCCAGTCACTCCTGTGAGACTGCCTGCGAGGGCTGCACTGCATCCAGGGGGCTGGGAGACACCCCCAAGGCAAGGGAAGTGCCCCTCAGATGCAGGCTTCCATCCCAGGGTCCCCCGCCGGCCCCAGCCCCGTGGTTCACACGGATTTGCTGAGCACCAGGAGCCAGCCTGGGGGAGCACGATTTTGCATGCCCACTCTGGGCAGCAACCTGAGGACCCCTTAGCTCCCGTCCCTCCAACTCATATCACTGAAACCCCCAGCCTCCTACGGACTCAGCCCCTCAGACTCTGCCCTATCAAGGCAGGCAGATGAAAAGCTTTGCTCAAGAAATACCGTTACCGCCCGGATCCATTGTTGGAAACCAACAATGGGAAAATAAACAGCAAGAAACGCGCGTCAGATTTTGCTTTGCTGCTTGCAGTAATGTATTATTATTGTAAGTTTTAATGTAAGCCAAACCCCGGTTACCTAAAGATGACAAACGGAGAGAAACCGCATTTCCTGGATTTGCTACAAAGTGGGTGTATCGCTGCCAAAGCGGACAGCAAGCGTTGAAGCCAGCTTCTCGGACACATGAACGAGGCTGTGATGGGGGGTGGGGGGACCAGCCCCACTGCTGCCGGGGGGCAGCGATGAGTGATGCCCGGCATGCTTTCATGTCCCGTGGGCCATCTGCCTGTCTTCTGCCGGAAACTGCCTCTTCAGCTCCTCTCCCCACCTCTAATCATTGTCCGTTGTCAATTATTTGAGTTCTTTACGTATTTTGGATGTGAACCCCTCCCCAAGACACATGATTTGCAAATCTGTTGGGTAGGTGGCTTTTTCATTTTGGTGGTTTCCTTTGCTGCGCTGGAGCTTCGTAGCTTGACGGGCCCCACGGGTTGGTGTTTGCTTTTGCTGCCTTCGCTTTGGTGGTCCTGTGTCGGCGTTGACCCTTGTGCCCGAGCCCGCTAGGCCCAGAGCTGGCCTGCCCGTCAGCGCAGGGACTTCTCACAGCATTTTTAGCGCCGGTTTCTTACGCGGGTCCTTGCCCGGGTTTTGTTATTTGTTCAGAGGTTATTTTTAGGCCACTGGACCAGGTTTGAGGTAAAATCCCTTGTAGACGTAGCCTTATTTTTTGAGAAACCGATCATGACTATTTTCAACAGAAAGTTCCAAGGCAGAAACATTTCCATTTTAAGGCGCTGTTTCTCTGGCAGTTTTAAAGACTAATCCAAAAGATTAGCAAAAAATAGCTGCTTGTTAACTAGCTCAAATCTGGGAAAGGCAGGCACTACTTCTGTTCTGTGAACCTCTCTGGGGTGAGAAAAGCAAAGAGGAATAACCAAGGATTGCTATGATGTCTTACTGGAACCAGTGCTTCTTTCTTCTCCCCTCCCTTCCCCTCTCCTCTCCTTTAGCCAGAAAGCTTACCCTCATCAATGATAGACAGCAGATACCTGACCCAAAAACACATCCCCCAGAATTAATGTTAAGGAAATGGTTCCCGCCCTGGCCGGTAGCACAGTGGATAAGGCGCCTGCCTGAGAACCCAAAAGTCGCTGGTTCGATTCCCAGCCAGGGCACATAACCAGGTTGCAAGCCAGGTCTCCAGCCAGGTCCGTGGCTTGAGGCAGATGAAAGGCAACCATACATTGACATCTCTCTCCCTCTCTGCCTCTCTCCTTTCCCCTTTCTTTCCGAAAAAGAAAGAAAGAAAGAAAGAAAGAAAGAAACAGTTCCCTAACCTCTTTGGGGTCAAGCCTGTTCCTGTGTTGGTTTAGCTCTGTCAGCGTGATCTGTTTTTGCGTGAAGGTCATGGACCACCGGTAAGTGGGACAGGAGAGGGTCCACAGTATTTATTTGGACAGTAGCTTCAGGGCCTCTGGAGACCCCCAAACTGCTTAAAGTGGAGCTTGTGTTCTTGCCTTCCACTTGCTAGAGTTTAAGAGGTTTTGAATGAGCCAGCTACCCTGGCATAAAGAACTCCACTTGAATCCATGGTCCGCTTGGTCAGTCTGTCACTACATCCATTTTACATTTCACTTCAAACTAGACGTTGGGAGAAATTATTTTAAACGGAGCCTTACTGTCTGATAGAATTGTTTAGGGCAAGAAGCATGTGTTTGATTTTCACCGAGGAGGGTTTGGTTTAGTTTGGTTTAGTTAGCTAGCTCATGTTTTCCTTAGACGAATTCCTCCTTGCCCGCAGAACATCTTTCCAATGGGTCGTGATACGCAGATTAATTTGCTTACCAAGTTATTTCCTCTTACATTATTGTTTAAATTCTTTGAGGCGAATTTTACATAAATTCACCATTTTAAAGTAAACAACACAATGGCATTTAGGACGGTCGCAGTGCTGTGCGAAACCCTTCCACCCCCCCAAAAGGAAGCTTGGGCCCCTTCGGCAGATGCTCCACACCTCACCATCCCCACTGGCAGCCACCAGCCTTCATTATTTTCTGTGGATTTACTTATTCTGGATAGTTCATAGAAATGGAATCATACAAGTATGGTACGTGAGCTTTTGTGATCGGCTTCTTTCACTTAGCATAGTGTGTTCGAGATGCGGCCATGGTGTCACATGACCCATGACTTCACTTTTTTATGGCTGCATGATATTCCATTGCACGGCTGTACCACGATTGGTGTATCCATTTATCCGCTGACGCACATTTAGGCTGATTGGCCCTTGGGACTGTGCTGTAGTGGCGGATGGCCAGAATGCCCTGCCTTCCCCATTTCCTTCTGTATGTGCCGGAGCAGTTGTTGTCCATGAAGTTCAGTGACTGAAAACTTTCCCCGAAGTCTGTAGATCTGGGGTTTGTAAATTATTACTTTTGGGGGACTTCCATTTGCCTAGGATTCTTTTTTTTGAAATATGGGCACTTTTTAAAGATTTTATTCATTATTTTCAGAGAAAAGGGAAAGGAGGGAGGAAGAAAGGGAGAGAAGCATGAATGTACGGTTGCCATTCACCTGCCTCCAGCTACAGACCTGGCTGGAGACCTGGCTTGCAACCTGGTTATGTGCCCTGGCTGGGAATCGAACCAGCGACCTTTGGGTTTGCAGGCCAATGCCTTATCCACTGTGCCACCAGCCAGGGCCCGTGTGATTTATTTAATTAAAAAAAAATACAGATTCATAAGAAGTTACCAAAAATGCACAGAGAAGTTCTCCTGGACCCTTCATTTTCTCTTTATACATATTTACTATATAGTATGTGAGATATACGTATACTTATATACATACACACACATATATAGTATATAGTTATGCAAGATGTTACCATTTATTATTGAATATAGATGTAGTATACATAAATGATATTCATTACAATAGCCAGGAAATTGACACAATCTACAGAGTTGATTTCCATTTCATCAGTTTTACTCATTTGTGTGTGTGTGTGTGTAGCTCTATGCAACTGTGGCATATGTCAATACCTGCAAACACCATCACCATTAAGACAGAGAACTGTTCCTGCAATGCAAGGCTCCCTCGTGATAGCTCTTTTTAGCCACCCCACCCCCACCCCCCAATTTTAACCCTGGCAACTGCTACCCCTGGTCTGTTTCCTGTCATCATGCAGTCTGTCGCTTTCTGAGTTTGGCTCTTTGCACGTGGCGTATTTCCCTGGCAATTCACCCAAGTTGCTGCATTGTATTACTACGCTATTCTTTTATCGATGCACAGCATTCCATGGTGTAGATTCCCACAGTGTGTTTCACCGTTTATTTGTTCGAGGACATTCGTGCTGATTCCAGGTGACACAAAGCGGCTATGCATGTTCATGTCCAGGTTTCGGGACGAACGTGGATTTTCATTTCTCTGGATTAGTGCCTGGGAGTGCAACTGCTGGGTCACGTGGCCAACGCAAACGTAGTTGTCTAAGAAATCGCCTGACCATCATCCAAAGGGCTGTGTCATTTCACAGACCCACCAGCCATGTGCGTGTGATCCGTTTCCAGCATCCCCATCCGGATTTGATATTGTTGCTATTTTTAATTTAAGCCATTCTGATAACTGTACAGGGATACCTCATTGGGGTCTTACATTATTTTCTTAATGACTGATGAATCTTTCCCAAAGGTTTTATTTATTTATTTTCAGAGGGAGGGGAAGGGAAGGAGAAGAAAGGGAGAAGGAGAGGGAGGGGAACGTCCATGTTCGGGGGGAACATTGACTGGTGTTCCCGGTGTCGGCTCCAACCGGAGATCAAAGCAGCAGCTTTGTACTCCGCAGGATGACACCCAACCCACCAAGCCCCATCGGTTAGGGCTGATTTTACACGTTTTTCACATGCTTATTTGCCATCTGGATACCCTTTTGGTGAACCGTGTATGTCTTTTGACCATTTTAAAATGAGGTGGTTTTGGCATGTACATAGTTGGTTTCCTGTTGACTTTTGAGAGGTAGTATGTATTCTAGGTATTCCATTAAAACATCTTTATTGCCTTTTCTAATTACAGAGATAACGCATGTTCATTATTTTTAAGTTCTGGCACTTGAGAAATGCATAACACAGACTGTGGGAGTCCTTTGCCGTTCGGGTCTTATCTTAGTAACCAAGCAGGTTTTCTTGGTAGGCTGCCGCCCTCCTCCCCTTGCCTCCGGCTTTTCTCCCTGGAGCTTTGGGTGCTGTGTGATTTAAGCATCAGGGAAAATCCCGCCCTGGGTGTCAGGCTACAGTCAGCCCTGGGAACGTAGCTTTGGGATCTTTTCTTTGCCCCTTTGTGGAAATTGATCTGAGATTTGGCACAAAAGCGCCTGCCTCTCCCTGTGACTCAGATGAAAAAGTCTGTCTCAACTGTCCTTCCCAGGCCCTGGGTCCGCTGAGCCCTGTTTCCCCTGACCTCCCTCCGGCCTCCTGTCTCAGTGACTCCAGCCCCCTGACCTCCCCGAAGGCCAGGCCAGGTCCGCTACGGGCTGTGGGCTGCGGGCTGCAGGCTGGCTGCCAGCCATTTCCCTGGGCTCCCCACCACCCCTCAACACACAGACACAGGCCGGGCGGCTCCCTCTCTCACCCCTACAAGTCTTTGCTTCTGATCACTTTCTTGAAAAACAAAAACTAAAACTACAACTAGGCTTTCCTCTTCCTGCCTGCGGGAAACAGGGCATCTGGAGCCACAAACACACCTGGGAGGCGGGGGTCCCCACCCTCTGTGCAGGCTACCCGTGGGGTCTCTGGGGCCAGAGGGAGCACACCGTGCTTAAAGTTGGAGGTGTTTGCGCTCAAATGAAACCAAATTCTGTCAAGTTAGAGATGGTCTTATGTGCACAAAGCCAAGGACAGCAAACCAAACAAAACCAGAATCACCTGAGGGAAGGGAACCCAGGGGAAGGGTGGACAGTCCAAAGCAGACTTCCTGCGAGGGCCTGGGACGTGGAATCCGCGTGATGCTACGTCCCTCAAGAACTTCAACGTACTGAACAGCAAATAGGTAAAACGGATTTGTTCTCTTGTAAAAAAAATAAAATAAAATAGGTACTTCAGTACAGTGTACTTGTTAAGGTAGGTCAGGGGTATGATTTCCCAACTCACACGTATTTCCACTAGAAGAGATTGGGAGAACATTTTGACCGTGGAAGGCAGCGCTCTCTAAAGTTGGGAACCCTCACCTCTGTTCTGTGTAACAGACGGAAGAAATGGATTGATCTTCTGTGAATGGGGGGCAGCTAAACTCCCATGGAGTGAGTTCGCGTGGCAGTGCACACAGGACGCTGACCACCCTCATTACAACGGTCACCTCCCAGTGAGTGTCCTTCCCCCAGGCCTCGTCATGATTTTTCCAATCGTGGTAAAATACACCTAACGTAAATTCACCATTTTAACCGTTTGTAAGTGGGTAGTGCGGTGGCATGAAGCACATTCGCACTGTTGAGCCACTGTCACCACCATCATCTCCAGAATGTTCCCCTCTTCCCCAGATTGAGCCTTTGTCCCCTTAAATACCAACTCCCCAGGCCCCAGCCCCTGAGATGCTCACCCCTACTTCCTTTCTCTCGGACCCTGACTCCGCCCGGTACCTCACACGAGGGGAACCTTGCGGCATGTGTCTTTCGGTGACTGGCTGGCTCACTTCACAGGATGTCCCCAAGCTTCACCCATGTTTCCCATGTCAGAACGTAGGCGGAGTCACACTCCGTTGTGTGGACAGACCTATTTTATTTATTCACTTGTGACGGTCATTCTGTCCCTTCCCCTTCTTGGCTGTTGTGAAAAATGCCGTGTTGTCTTTTAATATAAAATTGTGTCCCATGAGGGCACGGATTGCTGTCTGTTTTGATCATGAGCCCGGTTCTCATGCTTAAAACAGTGCATAGTAGGGGCTGGACAAGTATTTGCTGAATGGGCACATGTTCTGCTGTCCAGGCCAGGCTGCGGGGGGGCGGAGCTCCGGAGGTGCGAGGCGGTCAGCCCTCCGCCTGGTCTGCTGTCTGCCGGTGCCGGGCAGGGCTGTTCACACTCTGTCCCTTTATTCATTCACTCACTCACTCGTTCACTCAGTATTTATGCTGCTCCGGCTCTATGCTAGGCCCTGGGCCAGACGTGGGACACATGGTGAGCAGAACCAGGCCCTGTCCCTGCTTTTCTGGGCTGGACTCGGGGGCGCACAGACATCAGTCAGATAAGCACACAGGCGTCTTGGGGAAGAGGGCCATGGAAAGCAGTATTTCTTCCACTGGACAGTATTTCTACTGTTCAGATTTTGCTTTTTTTTTTTTTTTTTAAAGATTTTATTTATTTTTAGAGAGCGGAGAAAGGAGGGAGAAGGAGAGGAAGGAGCGAAACATGATGTATGAGAGGAACATCAATGTGTGATTGTCTCTCTCATGCACCCACTGGGGACCTGGCCCACAACCCAGGCCGGTGCCCTGACTGGGAATCAAATCGGTGACCCTTTGGATTGCAGGCTGGCGCTCAACCCACTGAGCCCCACCAACCAGGGCAAGTTTTTCACTTTTTATAGATTGTATATATTTATTTATTTACTTTAATGAGATGGAAAGAGAGGGAGAAAGAGAGGGAGAGAAACATCAATGTGCGGTTGCCTCTCACACGCCCCTAACTGGGGACCTGGCCCACAACCCAGGCCTGTGCCCTTGACTGGGGAATTGAACCAGTGATGCCCAATCCACTGAGCCACACCAGCCAGGGCTCCACTGTTAAGTTTTGGAAGTCCTTTATACATCCCAGATACAAGTCTTTTGTTGGCTACGTGATTTGCAGATAATTTCTCCAATCTGGGGTTTGTCTTTTTTTTTTTTTTTGGGGGGGGGGTTGTCTTTTCATCCCCTTATCAGAGTCTTTTTGCAGAGCAAATGTTTTTCATTTTAAAGCGGTCCAGTTTGTGAATTTTTCCTTTTAGATATGGGACGATAGGGGGTTGGGGTTTTGGGTAGTAAAACACACATGGCAAAATGTGCTGTTAGCAACATCTAGCGCACTCGCGGTTGTGCAACCATCGCTCCTGTCCAGTTCCAGAACGTTTTCATCCGCCCGAAAGGAAACCCTGTCCCCACCCCTCCGCCCCACAGCTCCTGCTTTCTGTCTCTGGCTTTGCTGACGCTGGACTTTTCATAGATAAATGGGAGATCCTGCAACACGGGGTCTTTTGTGTCTGGCTTCTCTCACTCCGCTCCGCACCATGTTTCCAGAGGATAGGTTTCTCGGTTAGACTCTTGGCTCTGTGGGTGCAGCCTGCGTTCCTATTGGGTCCTCCCTCAGCCCCCCACTTCCCTCCATCCTCCTCCCCCTCATCGCAGCCCTTCCCAGGCGCTGCCTGTCTTCCCAACCCAAGTGTCAGTCACAGCCCAGGCCCAGGCCCAGGCCCTAGTCATCTGCTGGCAAGGGGCCCCCTCTCCCTCCCTCTCCCCCTGCCCGGCCTTTCGTTCCCATCCTGGCTCTCTGGGCTGCTGCCGCAGACCACTGCTCTGTCCTGGGCCTCTCCCCGCGGCTCCAACACTAGCTCACCCTGTTGTGGCCTCCCTGCGCCCCAACGTGCTGTCCCCGCCCTCATTTCCCAGCGCCAGCCCTCAGCAGTCCCTCCCCGCAGAGATGGAGCCGGGGTGCCCTTCAGAGGCAGACCCTCTGGGCTCGGGGCTTGTATTTGTTGGCCTAATTCATGAGGGCGAATCATTGAAGCATCGCAGGGGATGATGCCTGTGCCCTGGTCACTGAGCGCCGAGTGAGGGAGGCAGAGGCGCTTCGCTCAGCAGCTGGGGTAGAGAAAACGGCGAAGGTTGGACAGGTTGTACGTAATTAAGGTGGCTACGGCAATGTCTGCTCTCCCACATGCTCTTTTGGAGCCTTGTCACCTCACCAAGATAGAGCCTGTAGACCCTGAATCTGGGCAGACTGCGGCTCGCTGGGAAGTAATAGAATACGACATAAAGGACACTCATTGACCTCCAAGGCTGGGTCAGGAAAGGCTGTGGACTCCTGTCTCACTTGCTGGACCGCTAGGAGCCCTGAGTCATCATGTCGCAGGCCTTCCACGAGGCCACCATTCTGTGAGCAAGGCCAGGGCACGTGGGGAGGCCACACACCGGTATTCCAGGGAGGCCCCCGCTGAGCGGCCGCCTCCCCCCTAAAAACCAGCCTCAGGCGCAAACCTGGCGTGAAGATGCCTCCATGTGATTTTAGCCCCCGGTCATCAAGTAGGCCCCACCCTTCACAGCCTTCGGGTCTTCCCAGCTGCAGCTCCAGACGGCACAGAGCAGGGACAGGCCACCCTGGCTGGGCCCATGCTCACGCCTCGCCCACAGCCCATCAGCAGACCGAGCGGTGGTTCTCTGTCTAGGTTTGGGGCTGGTGTGTCCCACAGCAGCGTGCCCGGAGCAACAGGAAGGATGCTGTCCTGCTCAGTCTACCTCTTCCATCCGTTTGGATCCGAATTGGCCCCTTCTCCCTGTGCATTTCCACTTCCACAACCCGGCCCTTATCTCGTCCCTGATCCAATTCCAGTCTTGTTTTTCCTCCTCCTGCCTTGACCTTCCAGACCTTCCTGCCCCACACTGATCTTTCTGGAAACACGGCCCCATTACCTTACCCAACCTGTAGGCACCTAATGGCTCCTCGGCACCTGTCATTAACATCTGCAGAGATTAGTCCCAGCGTCAGCAGGGGCCTGATTTAAGGAGATGTAGCTCACCGTGTGCAGGCACGGTGGTACCTTGGTTCTAGAACTTAATTCGTTCCGGGAATCTGTTTGAGAAGCAATGTGTTGGAAAAACAGATCTCCTTGGCTTGTCACCTGAGAGCCGTGCGGCTGATCATGCCGATAATCAGGATGAAACAGGTGTCAGGTGGAGAATCCAAAACAAGTTCTGTTGGACGACCGAGGCAGTTTTTCTGTGGGCAACCAGGTCGAGGATGGATTGTTCCAGAACCAAGTGACTTGACCTCACTTTACCCGAGCCCGCCCCAGCCCCACCTGGGACAGGAAGATACAGAATGTGCCGTGCTGAGAGCATTTGATCATTTGATATTTTGAAAACAGAAAGGTTCTTGGGAAATCTGTGAATACCTGTGTATGAAAAATTGCATTAAAATCCTGAGAAGTCCTGACGTGAGGGGTAAAAATATGATATACATTGTTGAGTAACTGAATTGCTTATGGAAAAGTTAAGTATAATTTAGTCCTATATCGCACAGTGGCTCACGGTGGGTCAGCACCCCAGGGCAAGGCCCGGTCGGGAGCTGGGACAGTGAGGGTCCGGGAGCAGATCCAGGCATTCAGGGTCCTTGGTAATAAATGTCTGCCTGTGGGACCCTCCTGCCCAGTGTTTCCCCAAAATTCACCTTCTATGTGTCGGCAAACAAAACAGATAAAACTTGGAACCTGAGCTGGGACTCCTGCTTTTTGGCTAGTACGTTTTTTGTTTTTGTTTTTTAAGATTTTATTTCATTATTTCTAGAAAGAGGGGAAGGGAGAGAGGCCGAGAGGGAGAGAGACATCCATGTGTGGTTGCCTTTCACCTGCCTCCAGCTACAGACCTGGCTGGAGACCTGGTTTGCAACCTGGTTATGTGCCCTGGCTGGGAATCGAACCTGCGACCTTTGGGTTCACAGGCCAGCGCCTTATCCACTGTGCTACCAGCCAGGGCTCGTTGGCTAGTATGTTTTAAAGGCTGAGGTTGTTTTTAACTGACCCTTCAGAATACAAGGTCCACTCCGTGTCTCGTTAAGTGGTAGATGTTTCAAAATTTAAAGGCAGTGTGTGGCCAAGATCACACTGGAAAATGTAGTCAAGTTGCTTAATACACTGAGCACGTAGAAAAGGCCTTCTCAAAGAAAACTGGAATGATCACTTCTAAAAAATGCCTTTTGTCTCCTGTGAAATTTTGCCTTGAGGACAGCTCCTGGCCACTGTCATTTCTCAGAGCGAAAAGGTCTCTTACGTAAAAGCCTAAAATTCTTATATTGAAAGGCACTTCCTTCTGTTATTTTATCGCCTTCCTGGTTTTGTCTAATCTCGTCCAGATTACAGTCATATTTCTTGGTCCTTTTTAATGCACACATTAAAGTCTCAAACCCAGAGGCTTTGTTCTTCCGTCTTGACTCTTCGTGCCCCGAGGCATATTTTGGGACCCTTACAAAGAAGAATGCTTTGCTTTAAATAAATTGATGTCTTATCGCTTCTCGGCCTTTCGGCTAAGATCACGTATAAGTAAGCTGAGGTCGTTAAACCTACTTGGTCATGTTCTGCTTCTAAGATGTTCATGCATTCTGATGAGGTAGTCTATTTAGAGCGTATTTTGTTTAAATTAAGCCCATCTTAAGAGATGGTTTTCGCCAAGAATGTGCTTTCTCCCTGATGAATCAGTTATATTTATAGTGTTCCTAACCTAAATTATTAGCAAAGGCAAAAATATTAGCTGCACCGTGGCCGTGAGGAACTGGGAGAATAACGGGGCCTGGCTGGGTGGTTGGTCACAGCGCTGTCCCTGTACACTGGGGCGTGGGTTTGATCCCAGTGGGGACGCATACAGGATGCAGCCAATGACCATCAATAAGTGGAACAGCGAATTGATGTTTCCCTCTCTCTCGTAAGTAGATAAACGGCTGCAGGAAACGAACCTTGGATCTCACGGGCAGGGCCTCCTACATTAAAATCTTTTATTTATTAATTCAAAAAATTGATTGAAGAGAGAGAGGGAGGGAGAAAGAGAGATGGATTTGTTTGTCCACTTACATACGCATTCACTGGCTGAGTCTTCTTATATGTACCCTGACCGCACCCTGGCATTCCCGGACCACGCTAGAACCAACTGAGCTACTCTGCCAAGGCCCCTGTTAGACCCCTGGCTCTGGGAATGCCCCCCACCCATGGAGCAGGTTAATACTGATTCATTTTCAGAATGAAGGACCCCTCCGCCCCAGCACCCACCTGACTCCGGGGTCAGTTTGCCGTGGCTTCCTGCAGTGGGATCAGGTGAGGCCAGGGAGCAGGGAGCTTTCTGGGAAACGGCCTTTTCTGGCCTCTCCCCTCTTTCCATATCCTGCTTATTAATAATTAATTTTTTCTTTTCATTCCCAGCCTTCTGGCTGGTTTTCTTGGGCCAGGCCAAAGCACACTTCGCCTTTTTAAATTTCCTTTCATTCTAATCCCCACACCCCTCTGGGCTGAGACTCCTTCTCAGAAACCTGAGCAACTAGAAGAGGAAGCCAGGCTCCTGCTAACACTTCACTGGGAGCGTCATCATCAATAAATAACCCCACGTGAGGCTCCGAAAACAAATGGACTCGGTGCCACTGGTGGGAGCTTTCTCCCCAGGGCTTTCAGCCCATTCACACAATCCAGGAAGCAGAGAGGCCTTCCCATTAGCAGGACCGAGTCCCTGCTCCCCACACTTGGAGAGGAAACCACAGCAGCGCTGCTGTTCTGCACTTGAACTTGAGAGTGGCTGCTGCAGCCTGGTCTCAGGTCCTGGACAGGATTTCTCCCCGCAGGATCTCACAGGCCCCCCAAGGCTGCAGCTGGCCTCCCACGGGGTTGGTTTCGACCTTCTGCCAGTTGAGCTTTGACCCTCCTGGGGAGGACAGTAGAGGGTGAGAGGTGTGGGCTGCCCGTCGCCTCAACTCAGAGTCTGTCCTGGCTGAATCGTCAGGATGAAGGCGGGCTGGGTGGCTCCTCTCCCTGTGTGTCTTCTCTTCTGTCCTTTCCCTTTTCCTACTTCCTTTGCTTTCCTTTCCTCCTTTTCCTCTCTCTCAGCTGGGCTGAAATTCACATAACATCAAGTTACCCAGTTCAGTCGCAGAAGGACAGATTATTGTGTGATTCCATGTATCAGAGGCACTTATAGGGGTCACAGTCCTAGAGACAGGAAGTAGGAGGGTCTGGGGCATGGGGAGGATTCATCTTTTGTGGGGACAGTTTCTTGGAAACACGCTGAACCATATACACCGAAAAGTGGGTAAGATGGTCAATTAAAAATGTGACCTATATTTGACCACAAAAATCCTTATATAGCCCTGGCTGGTGGCACACTGAATAAGGCGCCAGCCTGTGAACCCAAAGGTCACTGGTTCGATTCCCAGACAGGGCACATAGCCGAGTCTCCAGCCAGGTTTGTGGCTGGAGGCAGGTGAAAGGCAACCATACATGGATATTTCTCTCCCTCTCTGCCTCTCTCCCTTCTCCTCTCTCTGAGAATAGTAAATAGAATCTTAAAAAAAAAAAAAAAAATCTTTATATAATTTTAAAAAGTAGCCATTGGAAAGTGCATATGTTGTGCACTTTCCACTACCTTGAACTAATTCCAAACATTCTCACCTTCTCAAAGGGCACCGCACACCTTGTAAGCGGCCACTCCGTGTCCCCACTGTCCCCCAGGCATGGCAACCACCAACCTGCCTCAGCCCCTGTGAATGTGCTCATTCCAGATATTTCATATAAATGGAGCCATGCAACATGTGGGCCTTTGAGTCTGGCGTCTTCCAGGGCTGGCGGTTCCTCACAGCACGTGTCAGGGCTCCATTCCTTTTCATGGCTGGGTAATATTCCGCTGGAGGAAACTGCCCCCGCTTCCTTGTCCACCTGCTGAGGGACACCTGGGGTGTCTCCACCGTCAGCCTGTGTGTCTCGTGCTGCGGGAAGGTGTGTGCACACGGATTGGCTTGGGCACGTTTGCTGGGATTAGGGACTGCTCTTTCCCTCTGTGTTTTGTTTTTTTCTCTCCTTGTCCCGAAGGCTTAAAGCAGCTCCTCCTCACCTGTGGCTGAGTTAGTCCTGCCGTGACCTCCTGCGGCTTGTGGGACAAGCAGCCCCTCTTGGAGAACCTGCCCAGTGACATGTCTCACAAGGTCACAGCATTCAGAGGCCACCCAGCAATTAAGGCGTGGCCTTGTCATGCTCCCCGGGGAGGGTGCCCAGGGATGTGGGCGGGGAGTTGCACCTGTCATCAGCTTTCTGGAAGGGCCACAGAAGGGAAATCACAGCCTCCAAGGGACAGGTGTGTCCCAGAATCCATCTCCCTGAGTCACGTTTCAGCAAGCCTGACCTTAGGTCTCTGGGACTCCGTCTCACCTCAGCTTTAGTGTGCACAGATATGTAAGACGCGGGATGCCCAGATGGAAGTGGGGGGACACTGCAGCCACAAATCTGCCTCAGCACAGCTCTCCTAATGACCCTGTACACCATGGGGGGCCTGGGGGAGCCTGGGCACGTGTGATGAGGGTGTGGTCCCGGCAGAGGAATAGGCATGGGGGGCTTTCAGGCCAGAGAACATTACAAATAATCAGCCGTGAAGTCCCTTTGTTCCTTTCTTCCAGAGGCCGATGAACCCCACAGCATGTGAACCAGTTTAACGTGTACGGCTCAGTAGGTCACATTGTTGTGCCACCGTGACCTCTGCCTGGTTCCGAAGTATTTGCATCACCCCAAAAGGAGACCCCGCGCCCATACGGCAGTCACTCCCAACCCAAACCCTGCGAGAGTGGTTGGGAAGGTCAGGGGTCCGTGCGAAGTTGGTTCCTGGTCAGCACTGGTGCCATGTCACGGCAGGGGCTGCGCAGAGACCGGAGGGGAGGGGGAAAGGGGGTGGACAGACAGGGGCTCGGGATGTGTCTGGGCGCAGGCTGGGAACTCCCTAGGCCTGCGCCACCACCGCGGGAGTAGCTGGAATGGTTTCCGTGTTTGGTATCGGAGGCTGACTGGTGTCCAAACTCGGGGATGGTGGAGGCAGGAACATGGCCGGCTGCTCCACCTTCTGCATGTGTGGTCCAGGCAAGTTGGCTCCTGCCTGAGCCTCAGCCTCCGAGTCTCCGAGGGGCTGCACCTGACCAGGCACGGGGAGGGCGGCAGGGCGGGTATGCGGCTGGCGCACTGTGGGTGCAGCAGGGCAGGTACTGCGTTGTACCTGTTCTCCGATGCCCATGTGATGGCAGTGGTGGTAAGGACGATGCTGGTGTTGGCGGAGGGGCTGGGGAAACTCAAGCACCCGCCTGCCTGCTCTCATCTTAAGTCCAGGAGGGAAAAGCAGACTGAAGGGGAAAGAATGAGGGAGAGGCGTTGGGAGGAACCTGCCTCCAAACTCAGAAGCCAGGGAACCTGAAAGCCTTTTAAGAAACTCGGAGGCTGTCTCTGCAGGATTCCCCTTCCCGGAGGGGGTCTCCCTGCGATGCTCCGATGCTCCGCAGAGGCTCTGCCTCCTGTTGTGAACACCAGGCCTTGCAGGAGGGGAGAGGCCGTGACTCAGCCCCCAGCCCACAGGCTCACAGCCTCTGCTGAGCCAGCGGTGCCCCGGGGAGAACCTGCCCCAGCAGTGCCCGACGTGACCCTGCAAGAATGTGATTTCGGTTCGCCGGGTGCCTAGCCCGTCTACGGGCGGAAAAATGTGGCCCGTCTGAGGGTGTGTCTGTCTTCTCCTCGGGCAGCAGACGGTTCTTCCTCCACCAGGCAGAGTCTGGAATGCAGGGGACAGGCTTCCCTTCCGCTGGAAAACCTGGGCGAGGCTCCAGGTGGTACACTCGAGACCCAGGTGCCAGTTTCCTAGAGCTACGGACACAGCCGGAAGCCTGAAATCACAGTGGCAGCTGGGCCCCACCGTGCCCTCTGCCCTCTGTGGGAGGGTCGGGGCGGCCCTCCAGTCTCTGCCTCCTCCTTCACGTGGCCATCTTCCCTGTGGGCGACCTCTATTTCCCTCATCGGAACACCAGTGGGGCCCCACGTTAACTACCTGCCAAGACTGCTATCTGCAACTACCGTCCCGCTCTGAGGGTCTGCATGGGCATGAATTTGGGGCTGGGGTACACGAATCAACTTAGTACACACACAGAACCTCCAAATGATAGCAATGACCCCAAAATCCTAAATGCGTAGGGCTGATTCCCACAAACACACATTCAGAGCCAGACTACCTGTGTTCCCCTCTTTCTTTCAAAAGCTACTAACTACATTTTGTAGGGTTTTTTTCTTTTTAAATTTTAATTTATTATTTCCAGAGAGAGGGGAAAGGAGAGAGGCAGAGAGGGAGAGAGACATCCATGTACGGTTGCCTTTCACCTGCCTCCAGCTATGGACCTGGCTGACCTGGCTTGCAACCTGGTTATGTGCCCTGGCTGGGGAATCGAACCAGCGACCTTTGGGTTCACAGGCTGGCACCTTATCCACTGTGCCACCAGCCAGGGCCTGTTTTTGTTTTGTAATATTTTATGTATTTATTTTAGAGAGAGGGGAAGGGAGGGAGAAAGAGAAGGAGAGAAACCTCCATGTGTGGTTGCCTCTTGCACACCCCCACTGGGGATCCAGCCCACAACCCAGGCATGTGCCCCGACTAGGAATCGAACTGGCAATTTCTTGGTGTGCAGGCCAGCGCTCCATCCACTGAGCTACACCAGCCAGGGCTTTTGCTTTTTTTTTTTTTTTTTTTTTAGGTTAAAACTTCTATAGCTCCCCTGTGCCCCTTCCGTGGCAACACCGGCCCCACCCCAGTAGCCACTGTGCAGTTAGAGGTACAGGGGCTTCTCCAGGGTGGGTGCAGTGAGGGAGATGGAAGAGCAGGGACCTTCAGAGATCAGGTCAGACACCTGGGAAGAGACAGGAGAAGGCGGCTCCATGGGGAGCCCCAGAAAAGGACCACCTGTGAGAGGAGCCCCAGATGGCCTCCCCCGTGCCGTGCAAGTCCACAGCCTCCACTAGGCCTCAGTGGGCACCCTGGGGGAGGGCCCCTCAGTGCTGTGAGTGGAGATAAGACGTCCAGGGTCCCCCAGGCGTCTGCTGCTACCGTCTTGGCTGGGCGGGGCCGGGGTGCTTCATTTCTGCTCCCCACGTGGCCTGCACTGAGACCGCAGGGGGCAGGTAGGCTTGTCACCGCTGGGGTTGTCAGTCCTCTCACGTGACTTCCTCCTACATCGCCCCCTCGGCTGGAGAAGGCCAGCCGTTAACTGCCTGGCTGGAATGAACATCTGGCTTCTCTATTCTGCCTTTTTTGACACAGTTCAGAGCGAGGGGCATTGGTTTGAGGTATCTCCCTTTAGCCTGTGGAGGTGGAGGTCCAGGCTCACCTCTCACCCTTTTGGTGCCGTTGGTGAGGGCCTGGCTGGCTGCCTCAAAGTTTTCTGTCTTGCTAGGGTGCGCTTCCTGACCTTTGGCTGGAGAGCAGGTTTTGCTGCGGTTTTCTGTTTTTGTCTGCCCCTCCCTTGTTGCTTCTGGGTTCCTGGTTTCTCCAGCATCAAACCTGGGAACTCAGCGTTGTGTTGCTCCTGGGGGCCCAAGGTCCCTGGTCCCTCTGCCCTCCATGCCTTTTGGAGTCTGACCGTATTTGGCTCCTATATAATGTCCGCGGATTTTTGTTCCACCTGGTGGGAGGAACAGGGAACAGTACATCCATTCTGCCTTTCTGGAACCAGCAGTCTGTCTCAACTACATTCGTTTTAACAACAAAAGTGATCAGGAAGTTGGGAATTGGCCCTGGATTGTTGTTAAGGGAGAGGAAGAGCGATTGAACTGTTGTTAAGAATGTTAACAAGCCCTGGCTGGTGGCACAGTGGATAAGGCGCCAGCCTGCGAACCCAAAGGTCGCTGGTTCGATTCCCAGCCAGGGCACATAACCAGGTTGCAAACCAGGTCTCCAGCCAGGTCCGTGGCTGGAGGCAGGTGAAAGGCAACCACACATCAACACTTCTCTCCCTTTCTTCCTCCCTCCCTGCCCTTCTCTCTAAACTAATAAATAAAATCTTAAAAAAAAACCCAAAACAAAAAATATGTTAACAATGTTACACTGTCAAAGAGAGCTCGGAAGACGTGCAATCATTTCTTGTTTTTACTTCAATGAATTAGGGTCCTCAATAGTGGGTTTACATATTGAAACCTCAGTGACGAAACTTTATAACGTTCATTCAAGGCTACAAATGCCTTGGCCGAACAGCAGACCGCTAACATTTAATTTATATGATTGCTCCGTGTGGAGGGAGAAGGATCGGAGCAGGGTGTGTTCCCCTGACCCTTCCTGCCCCCTTTGTTTCTGAGAAGAGGCACCTTGTCGGCTGCAAGGGTTCCTGGGCTGGTGTAGCCACTCGGGTCCTGAGGTCTGGCATGTCCATCATGAAGCCACTGGCTGCTGCCTGCGGTGGAATCCCCAGGGCCTGCAGGGTGGAGGTGCTCAGAAGCAGGTGGTCGAGTGAATCAAGTAACATCAAAGGAAGGGCACAGCACACAGTCTCCTGATTCCCCTCTGGAAATGCGTGTGACCGTGACCTTAAGAACCTGGATTTTTAGCAGACTGATGAGGTATGAAATGTGGAAAAATTCATTAGCAGAGGGCACAGAGCAAGACCTGGGGGGAAAGACAACAGCTAGAAGGTGGCAGAGAACTTGGGGAGCCCTTATTGAGGTTCAGCTTCGCCTCCCAGTCAGTCACATGGATTCTGCCTGACTTGTGAATGAGGGAGCAGAGAAACTTCTGGGTCAGCTGAGCTCTGCTTCGTGACGATAGCTTCTTGTTCTTGTCCTCAGCGAACTGTATGGGGAAGAGCTATCAGTTCCATTCCAGATGCGGAAACTAGGGCACAGAGAGGTGAAGTAATTTGCCTGTGGTCACACAGCCAAGACCTGGGTGGAAGAAGCTGTGTTATCCAGTGACCAGTGCTGGGGGCCTGTGATGCACCCAGGCTGGGACCTAAAGACCTTACTGGGTCATATGTGATCTGAACTCGTGGCTAACTTTCACCATCCTGCAAGTCAAACTGTGGAGTCACATTTGCTTGGACACAATTAGACTGTCTGGGTCACACAGTGCTCTGGGGCGGATGCTGTGCTGTCACTTGGTTGTGGGCTGGGAGTACAGACAGATGTTCTGCATCCTCACGGTTGTCATTTTCACCATTTTTCTTTTTAACTGCCTGTCCGATAGTACACTCTGACCCCTCCCCCACACATGGATTTTCTTGATGACTTGAAGCTGCGCACTGCACACTCAGGTCAGCTCCTGAAGGGGGTGTCTTTGCATGGAGCAAAAACAGTTATTTTTGATTTGTTTTTAGTAGGCCAGGGACACGCCTCAAAAATGAAGAACTGGGTGAAAATAACACGGCTCCTTAGTACTATAGAAGACTCCTTGTATGTCATAACTTAATACCGATGCTACTTCAAGTGGGTAGCTTGAAATGGTAGCCAAGTTATTTTCTCCAAGTTGACCGCTAATGAGAAATCTGACCTTCTTTGTTCTTGCAAAATTGGAAGTTACTAATCAATGTAGAAGGAATTAAGCTGCCCTTGGTAATGGGAGGCCAGAGGACTGTCGTCAACTGTGTGGGTTCTGGGGGGAGAATATGAACAAGGCAGACTGCACTGAAGGCCTGCAAAGCAAGACGGAGCGCCAGGGAGGACCTGCCGTCTGGGCCCTTTAAAATTTAATGCGGATGGGACTTGACACTTGCAGCCCTGCTGTTGGTCTAGGCAGAGAGGAGAGTGCTGGTCTGCACAAGATCATCTCCAGTCCAATGAGATGTGTTCTGGCCTAGATGAAATTAGATTTCAGAAAACATTGCTTTCCTTTCATGACCGTGAATTGGCTACTGTGTGCACCTCCTAGCTGGGCCGGGCCAGCCCTGGAGCGGATGCAGCAGATTAGTCAAGGTTCCCATCTGCGAATGGCCACTGCTGCCTCTGCATTTCCTGACCGGTGCTAGAGGAGAAGGGATCTCAGGTGGCCTGGGCAGCCTCTTCACCGCTGAGCAGGAACAAAGTCGCCTCAGCAGGGGTTTGACTCTCGTGACCGAGTGCTGGAAAAGGGACACCGCTGTCCGGTTTCACACTCCCACTTGGAAGATGGGGGTGAAGATACAAAGAGGTCCTTGGGCCTTCCCAGAATGTGGGGCACCTTCTTGATTTTGTAAAAGCCATTTCTGCAATGGTCAAAGGGCTGCTAGATGGGTCTTGACGTGTTTTTAAGATGGCTCCTGGTTTTGACCACCCCCTCCATTCAGCAGCATAACAATTATCCTGGGCTTCCTCCCCGATTTCAACAGCCAGGCCCTGCGGTGGATCATGGAGAGAGGAAAAACAGGCCACAGTCTTGACTAGAAGGCCTTTCAAGGCTGCAAAGCCAATACACAAGAAACAGCAGAGCCCGTGAGAAAGTCTAAAAGTAGGGTCAGATACAACATTTTCAATGAAACAACTATTTGTGTAATTATGTGCTTCATGGCTGCGTATCTTCTAGGCCAAACATCCCTTAAGGAGGGGAACCAAGTAGTATCATTTTCATTATCATAGTCCCAGCATTCAGGGCAGGTGCCCAAATATTTTTCCCTAACTGAATGATGGTAACAAGGATTTAAGACTTGTTATCTTGGGGCCATGTCTCCTGCATGAGTTATTGTCCTTAAAAAAAAAAAATCACAAAGATACTGTAGTATTGTGTCTACCCATAACTGAGCTACGCTTTATTCTGATAGAAAGCAACTGGGAGATCAGAGAAGCCATGCGCAGATTCCAACTTTGAGAGAAACACCCATGAATCACATTCTAAGAAACCTAAAGAATGAGGAATTGACATTTCAAAGCATTTTTAATTGATAATATCAAAGCTCCACATGACACCTTATCAAGTTCCACCCTGGCTGGGTGGGTCACTTGGTGAGAGCCTCCTCCTGATAAGCCAAGGCTGGTGGCAAGTTCCAAGTGTGCCGTCATTTTTCGCAGTAACTACAGTGTGATCTCCAAGATTACTGAGCTTAAGGGAACCAGGTCAGGAAGCCAAATCGCAAACCTCCATCTCCTGATGTCCAGACCCATCTTCAGTTGCCTATTTGTCCAATGAAGCGCCAAATATTTTATCTGTGCCCAGTGAGTTGAGAAGACCATAATGCTGGGCGTTTACTTCTTGAGATTATGAGATTGAACTCTTTGGAATCATCCCGCCACCTTAAACGAAAAGGTGAAAACTGTCCACTTTGATAAAGGACAGCAGGAGGATCCTTGGCAGTCCCTGGGCCATTTGTAAATACAAAACAGTTGCTGGAAAATTCTATTAAGAAATACAGTATCTCCTCCATGACCACGTTCCTTTTCTTTAATGCAATTTAGTTGAAGCAAAAAACCCAGAAAGCCTCTGGAGGGGGGGTGGGGGGCGACAGGCCACAACGCTTGGGAGGAGTTCCTGGAAGCAGAAAGGTGATGCAGCAAGACCGGGGCAGGCCGAGGCCTTCGGCCCAGGAGGCCTGCGCCAGGGACCCTGGCTGCGCCCACGAGAAACTGAGTTCAGAGCTGCTTCTGCGTCCTCAGTCCAGGGCGGTGGGCGGCTCCCCAAGGGAGCCTGGACCCGATCCGCGAGGGCATCTGAGGCCGAACTGGCCCATGCCCGCGGGGCTGCCGCGTGGGCCCCAGGTGCCCGCTCGGGACCGCCAGGTGACGTTCATTTCTAAGCTGTATTCTCGGTGGAGGGAAAGGCGCTCGCCGCCGGGGAAGGGGCGCCCCCGTGGTAGATGGCAAGGCTGGAAGGCGGGCATCGCCGAAATTTCTCGGAGCCGGAGGGGGAGGGTCTGACTCGGGGGACGCGCGCGCCTGGGGCTTCTTCCCGAGTGCACGTGCGGGGAGGACCCTCGCCTCCGGGTTTGTGGGCGGGGGACCCCGCGCACCGGCCCCTCGGGGTCTCCAGGTGCCCAAAGGAGGGGGCGGGGCGGGCGCCCACGTGCGTCCCGCCCCCGAGGCTCGGGCTCCGCTCTGCGGGCGGGATCACGGCCCGGGCGTGGCCGCTGGGTCTCGGGCCGCCCCCGGCCGGGCGGGGCCGCGCGTCACGTGACGTCGGGAGCGCGAGCGCCCCGCCCGCGGGGAGGAGGCCCGGCCGCCACCGGCGCGCGCGCTGCTGGAGCCGCCCGGCCGCCTGCGCGCACCGCACTCGCGGCGCCCCTCGCCCGCGGCCCCTCGCCCGCCGGCCCGGGCTCGCCGGCAGCGGGAGCGGCCTCAAGATGGACGAAGGCGGCGGCAGGGAGGGCGGCGGCGGTGAGTGCCGGAGGTGTGGCGGGCGCCGGCGGCCTGGGCGGGGCTCGCGGACGCTCGGCTGGCGCGGGGGTCGGGGGTCCCGGCGGCGGCGGAGACGGGGTCCCGGCAGCTCAGCTTTGGGCTGGCGGCCGCCGAGGCCCGCGGGGCCCGGGACAGAGGCCAGGGTGCGGGCGGGACGGGCGGGGTCGTGGCCGAGCCGACTGGGGCCACCGGAGTCTCGGTCCGCCGGGGTCCCTCCCGGGCGCAGCGCCCCCGGGCCACCTCCCGCCTCCGGTCGCCGAGGGCGTGCGCGCAGCGGGACCCTCAGCCCCTTTCCCGCTGGTGGAAAGAGGGGGCGCCCACGGCAGCGGGAGGGGAAAGTTTGGAATTGGGGTCCCCGAGTCCAGGAGGGGCCGTGCGGGGTCAGGGTTGGAAGCCGAGACAGTTCCCCGGGCGCGGGGGCCGCAGCGGCCGGGGTCGCCGCGAGGAGCGGGCCGCGGGGCGCACGCGTTTTCCGGAGTCGGAAACGTGACCGAGTTGGCGAAACTAAGTGCGGAGCCGCGGCGCGGGGCGCGGACCAGCCGCCCGCCCGCTCGCGCGTCGGACCTGGGTGGGATGGGGAGTCGGGGCCCCGGGACCCCCGCGCTGCGCCGCGAGTGGCGCCTGCGACCAGGGGAACGTGCGGATGTAGGACGTGGGGTCGTCGTGCGGGGAAGCAAAGGGTTAACACCCCCAGTTTTACAGGGAGACCCGAAGTGGGGAGCCCCCGACTTGGGCTACAGACCCCCTTTTTGATTACAAACCGAGTCCTCGGAACCAGGAAGCGTTTTGAAGTGAGTGTCCCCTCCAGGCTGCGGGCGCGGGCGCCTCCATGAACTTTGGGGCGCGGGCGGCGTAGGGCGAACCCCCGAGCCCGGGTTAGGGCGGCCGCGCCGGGTCTCCGCGGGGCGCGCTGACCGCGGCAGGAGGCGCGGCGGGCGGAGCAGCCCCCGGGCAGGTCCCCGCGCCAGCTGCGGGGCGGAGCAGTTCCTCCTCCTCGGAAAAGAAAGGCAAACAATTGCGGTACTTCAGCCTTGGACGTTTGAGTCAAAGTAGCCAGCTGGCTTGGCGATTATTAATTTTTTTTTGGGGGGGGGTGTATGTTATGAGTGACTTAGTTCCATGAATGCAGTTTTTTTAGTTTTGTGATAGCTGACATTGACATTGTTTTCAATTATAGTTGTCGTTCAGTAGTTTATATGCGTTTCAGGTGTACCGCATAGTGGTTAGACAACTACCTAGTCTATAAAGGGATCTCCTGATAATTCTGGTCCCCACCTGACACCTGTATGCATGGTTGTTGTAATATTAGAGACTCTCTTCTCTCCTGGCAGTTTTGGGTGGGAAGGGTTCCTGACTCTGAGTAAAGACATGTGGAAGGCTTGAAGGTAAAAGTGGGTTTCAGGATTCAAAAAAAGGAAGCCTGTGGGCCGTTTATAGACCTTGAGTATTGTAACAAAAGATGGGATTAAGTATCAGAAGACTTAAGGCTTTCTCTGGGCGTTTAATCTCTCTTCTGGGAATGCAATGCTGAAATTAAAAAAAAAATGCGTGCGTGAAGATGTGCGTTACACTATGAGTCGAAAATTGAAAACAGCGGTGCCTAATAGGAGACTGGTGAGGTAAATTATGGGCAGTTTATTGGAAAAATTGTTTTTACAACCATTAAAAATAATCAGTTTTTTAAAAATAATAATACAGGTTTTTATTTTTTTAATATTTTATTCATTATTTTTGGAGAGAGGGGGAAAGGAGGGAGGAAGAAAGGGAGAGAAGCATCAATGTACGGTTGCCTTTGACCTGCCTCCAGCTACGGACCTGGCTGGAGGCCTGGCTTGCAACTATTGATGTGCCCTGGCTGGGAATCAAACCAGCGACCTTTGGGTTTGCAGGTTGGCGTTCAGTCTGCTGAGCCACACCAGCCAGGGAAAAATAATCAGTTTTATACATACCATGGTTGAAACAATGTCAAAACTGGTGATAGTATATTTTATTTTCTTAGTATTTGGGTATTCCAAGCTTCTGGAATGATGTGTACTACTTTCGCATTTGAACAACAGCAAGAAACTTATAACAATTTGCCCTGCAGTAGGAAAAGGGTGTAACTGTTGTAAGATTTAGTGCACCTCACTGGAGCAGTCAATAACGAGCAGATATTTATTGATTGTCTAAGCTGCCAGGCAGTGTGCTGGGTGCTGGAAAACAGCGTTTAACTTGTATTTGTGTGGTTCATTAAGCTTTCTTCCTTGCATTATGGAACTTCAAAATAGGTTTAGCAACCTTAGAATAAGTATATTTTTGAACAAGTAAAAATTTCAGAGTTTGGAAATGTCATTATGTAGTGATTATTGTAAAACTTTGGTGTGCTGCTATGTAGCTCGATTGCTGGGGAGTTTGAAGTGAATGTACCTCTACATTGGTTATTACTACCATTTATATATCTTTAAAAAACTGGCTTCACCAGGTTACAAGCCAGGTCTCCAGCCAGGTCCGTAGCTGGAGGCAGGTGAAAGGCAACCAACCTTAAGTTGATGTTTCTCTCCCTCTCTCCCTTCCCCTCTCTCTAAAGATAATAAATAAAATCTTTAAAAAAAAAAGGCTTCAAAATGCATGTTTAAAAAAGTAAAGTTCAGTCCTTGGGAAGACCATGAAGTTACTTGCCAGCTAATTGTAAAACATAACTTCTGAGGGGGTAGGTTTCAGAGTCTGGTGCTAAATGGGGAAGTCTGGTTCAGCGTGTGTACAAGGGAGGGCAGGTCATCAAACAGTTATGGTGGGGGCAGAAGAGAATTGAAAAGCTCTTTTTGTTAACGTGCTGGTCGGGTTAAAACGCCTGAAAAAGGGTTCCTGCCTGCCGTTTTTATAGTTTAAAATTCGTCCAGGGTGGTATTTGTTCTTTCAGCGTGGGATAAGGAGAGAGGCTGGGAGGCAGCAGGAGGAGGAAGTGGGGGAAGGAGATTACAAGGGTATATTGTTACTTACAGTGTGTGCCCCGTGCAGTTAAGGTATGGCTCATTCCTGTGAGGTTTTGTGAAGCGGTTCTTGGGACGAGGCTCTCCTTGGCAGGTGACTGGCTAGTCGGGCTCGTTGCCACCACCTTAATGCTCTGTTTGGGACCCGGAGTGACGCTCCTGGATGGACTGTCTGGGCAGATGAGGGGAATGACTTTGCTGGCTTTCCCCTCCTTTCTGCCCCCCCCCCCAGCCCCCCATCCGCCCCCATGCAGTGTACATGAGGATTTAAGTCAGTGTTTCACGTGAGAAGATGCTCAGCCTCCCCCCGTAAAATGAAATCAATCTAAATTACCACGAGGTTGGTCCTGGGTTTCACCTGTCAGGCAGGCAATAACCCCCACGTTTGAAACCACCTGTTGGCAATGGGAGGGTAAATTAGTCACAGCTCTTAGGCAGATTGGCTCAGATCCGCTGCTTACCCCCCCCCATGGAGGTGGGGGGGTGGGAGGGGTGTTGGAGGGGCTCTCCTGCAGGCAGCGTTCCTGGCCCTTGGGTCCCCTGGCTCAGCGTAGGTTCAGCCAGTGGGAACCTCTGTGGGACACTGGATGGCGAGAGGAAGGGAGAAACCCTTCCCGTGCTGTCGGCCTAAGTGTGTCTGCTGGGCCTCCCTTGGACCCCCAGCAGAGCGGTGGCAGCCCCCGTTGCTTTCGCGATTGCATGGGCTGCCTTACCGTTTCCTGCCTGGTTTCTCAGCTCTTCCATCACGAGTGAAATTCCCTGGTTCAGCTCCTTGGGGGAGTTCTGTTTCTCTTGGTGTCTATCAATAAAGGGGCACTGGGCAGCAGCTGTCAAAATGACGAGTGTATCTGACCTGTGGGCGTATCTGTACAGGTGCGAGGTTATCCGCTGCATGATCTGTAATAGCAGGTTATCCGCTGCATGATCTGCAATAGTAGAAGAAGGGAAGTAACACAAGGGCCTGTCAGCAGGAGACCGTCAGCAGAATCTCACTCTGCCCAGGCTGCGAACGAGGCTGTGAGGTTGTACGGAGGAATCCGGGGGCCCTTTATGGATTGATATATTTAGAAAGCTCTCCAGAATATTTGCTAAGTTGCAGAAGCCATGGGTAGGAGAATGTGTTGTATGCTACCATTTCTCTATGAAGAGGGCACTTGCACATGCATGAGAATTCTTTAAAAAATAACACTATTATAAAATGTAGGAAGTTATATATCGCCTGGGCATGGGAAATGAATAACCACCGTTTTCTGAATGATGAGCAGGTGACGTGGTAGTAGGTGTTCTCAGTATGCTTAGAATGTATTTTCTAGGCATTGATTTTTTAAGCAAGTAGTGATAGCATCCGTACCAAATGCCAGGTCCTGTGCTTGGGACGAGGGTGAATTGTGAGTAAAGCAGGTGAGTATCCTGTGTGTGAGGAGCTTCTGTTTAGATGGGAGACAGACAAAAAAGGAAACCGGTATATAAAACAATCACAAATTATGCAATTATGTTGAAGGAAATCATGGGCTGAGGGGAGGCGTGAGGATGGGTGGGGACAGGAGAAGCGTGGGTACACACAGGGGCCAGGGAAGGCCTCCTGGAGGACACGCCTTTCAGGTGCAACCTAGCTGGGTAGAGTGGGCCCCTCAGGGCAGGCCCAGGGCTGGTAAGAGCTTTGTGTGGCGCCAGCAGAGAGCAGAGGAGGGGCTAAGGGCCTGGGGCCACTGCAGGCCATTCCTGTAAGAAATTCACATTTTATTCTGAGTAAGGAAGGATCTTAAATAGGAGAATGGCATTTGATTTATCTTTCAATCATTTTAGCTAATATTTACATAATGCCCTGGGTCGGGTTCTGTCCTGTGTGCTTTCCCTATTTTAACCTGTTTACTCTTCAAAGTAACCCTACTAGGTAGGTACTCCTATTATCAGGACTTACAGATGAAATGGAAATGGAGGCAGAGGGGAGCTGAGTAACCTGCTACATTTTACAGCGAGAGGTGGTGGGGGTGAGACTGGAACCCACGCACATACCCACTGTGCACCCTGCGGCCTCGAGAGGTGCCGGTGGCTACTGAGTGGAGAAGGGATGGGGGGAGGGGACGGAAGGACATGGGGACACCGCTGAGGAAGCTGCTGCGGGGGTCAGGTGCGAGTTACAGACTCTGTTTATTTCTTTGAACTGCATTGTCCGTGTACCTGGTGTTGGACCCTTGTGTTTGTTGCCTGTTGTTGCTGCAAACAATGAGGGGAGCCCCGTGTTCCCAGTTCCAGCCGAGTGCGAGTCTGGAGTCGCCGTTCTGTGCTGCAAGTTTGCGTTCGGTTTCCCCACGTGCCGGCAGGTGGCTC
The DNA here is from genome assembly GCA_004026585.1 of Noctilio leporinus. Lineage (NCBI taxonomy): Eukaryota > Metazoa > Chordata > Mammalia > Chiroptera > Noctilionidae > Noctilio > Noctilio leporinus. The sequence goes on along the minus strand of PVIW01000470.1, from coordinate 198,094 downwards.
GCTTATCGGGCGCAGATCAGCGCTCGGGTCCACGCTGGGTGTTCGCCTCGTGACTAGGGAATGCTGCCTCATTTTCACGGACACGGCTGTACATGTGACGCCCTGCGTTTCTGGAGACGCCGGCAGGGCGGTGAGAGGGGAAGGAACTGTGGGAACGAGGGCTGGCGCCCAGGCTTCTGGCCGCGTGTTTGTGTGGGAGGTGTTGCTGCTTAGTGACTGGGAGGCGGGGCTGGGACAAAATCATTTGGTTGGGTCCACTTGTTTAATTTTTTTTGTTGTCAGAAATGTCACCATTTTGGGCCCTGGCTGGTGGCACAGTGGATAAGGCCCCAGCCTGCGAACCCAAAGGTCGCTGGTTCAATCCCCAGCCAGGGCAACATAGGTTGCAAGCCAGGTCTCCAGCCAGGTCCGTAGTTGGAGGCAGGTGAAAGGGAATCACACAATGAAAACAAACAAAAAAGTCACCATTTTGCCTCACTTTGGAAGGGTATTTTCACTGGGGGTACAATTGTAGGTTACGTTAATTTTTTTTGTGATGATTTGACTTATCACTGCCTTGCTGCTGGTTTCCGTGGTTTCTGTTGAGAAATCAGCTGTGTGTCTTGTTCTTTTGAAGGTGTTGCGTCTTGGGCTGCTTTGAAGAGTCTTCCTCTTTGTCTTTTTGGTCTTCAGGTGCGTTACTGTGATGCGTCCAGATGTGGTTCTTTGCATGTGTCCTGCGTGGGATGGCCGGTGGTGCTTCCTCGTGGGGGTGCCCTGATGGAACTTGATCTTCCACTGGGCTGGGAGCTTTCTTGGGCATCATCTTCATTTGTGACTTTGGCCTGTTCCTCACCTCCTCTCCTCCCTGGACGACTCTACCTTTTTCTCAAGTTCTGCCTGTCTCCCAGACTCCCATGTGTCCTCACCTCTCCATTCTAAGTGCTGCACCTCCTTCTCCATAGGCCAGTGTATTCCTTCTTTCTTGAGCTCTAATCTGTTATTCCGAGGTCTGTTCTGAAAGTGTCGAGCCAATGTCAGCGTAATTAAAACAGTTTGCACGGCCCGTACTTTCGGGACAGACCTTGTAAATCCGTTGATGGAGTTCTTAATTTTAGTTGTTGTCTTTTTCACTTCAATTTTATTGTTGTGTGACATTGGTCGCATTTTCCCCATTGCTCTGCTCCACTCCACCCACCCCATCCCAATCTCACTTTTCTTGGAATGTATTTCTTTATTCTCTCTCAAGGACATGCCTAATGACTTGACAGAGAGGGAGGGAAACATGAGTGTGACAGAGAAACATCCATCGATGCCTCTCATGGGTGCCCTGGCTTGGGACTGAACCCACCTCCTGGGCACGTGTCCCTGACAGGAAGTCAGACCCACCACCCTTCCGTTTCTGGGACAGTGAACCCTTCAGCCGACTGAGGCTCGCTGCCAGGGCGATTCCCGTTTTTGTTTCAGATTTCGCCTTTCTGCTGAAAATGTCAGCTAGTTTATTGCATTAACTACAGTTGTTACAACGTCCTTCTGGTATTTGGATACCCCGTGAGTATCTTCTCTTACGTCTTTTCCCGGGGTTTCCAGTCGTGCCATCTGGACCCTAGATCCCCTGTTACGCCTGTGCACAAGGTGTGCGGAACACCGAAGCGGGAACTTGAGACTCGCGCCCGTTCCTCAGGAGAGGCTCCTGGCCGGCAGTTCGAGGAGGGAGGTTGTCGCCTGTGAGCTGTGAGCGCCGGCTTGCGCTTCTCCGAGGTGTCGCTCTTTGGTGGTCCTAGCTCGAAGCCAGGCTGCTGCTGGGGCCCCTTCCACTTGGCAGCCCCTCACGGCTTAGTTTCCATTCCCGGGCCCGGAGGCTGCTGGAGGGCCGCTGGCCTTTGCGGGGTCTCGCCACCTGCCTCTGCTTAGCTCCCTGGCCTCGCAGCCTCGCCCGTGACGGGAAGCACCTCTGGGGCCCCGGGCCCGTCGGTTCCTCCCTGATACCTTCGCACCTGCTCAGCTTTTTCAGTTGTTCTTGGCAGGACTGGTCTGCGGCAAACCAGTCAGCTTTCGCTAGAAGCGGAATCGCAGGCGTGGTTTGGGTATTTAAACTGGGACGTTTTTGTGAGAGAGGTGGTGGAGGTGGTGCGAGGTCAGCTGCCTGCCGCTGAGAACACGGGCCTGGGGAGGTCAGCGCCAGGAAGGCTCCCGTTCTCGTGCGCGGGAGGAGTGCGGCACTTCGGGAGCCCCGGGACTGGGGACAGCCCAGCGTGGGGGCAGAGGAGCGTGTGGCCAGCGAGTCAAGGCCACTTGAAGTTCGCCTATCGCAGCTGCCCTGGAGGAGAGTGATCAGCGGTGTTGAACGCCCCTGAGAGGTGGGCAGAAATGACAGTACGTGCGCTGGATTTGGTGACGCAATGAAAACCCAGTTTGGTAAAAGAGCGGGCCGGACGGGGGTGCTCAGGAGAGGACGGGCGTTGCTCCTGCTGAAGGAGAAGCCTGTGCCGTGGGACCCCGTCCAGAACGCCAGGGCCTCAGGGACTTGGTGGGGAAAGGTAGCAGAACGTTTTTCAGTAAGTCTTTTCCGTAAAGGACCAACAGCACTTCATATCGGGTGACTTCGTAACATGGTTTGCACACACGCGTGTAAATAACTGGGGGAGAGAGATTCATTTGAAGAAGTTACTGTCAGAACCTTCAGGAAGCATGTTGATCAATTTGCAATCAAGGACTATTGAAAGTTTTGAAGAAGAATGGTTTATCAAAGTATTCTAACAGCTACGTAAAAGTAACACATCTTTTGAAGTTGGGGGAAAGGAGTAAGCCATTTGCAGGAGAGTAGAAAATACACGGGGTCTCCATCCTGATTTTTGAAGTTAGAAGAAGACTAACCTTTTATAGGTCATGCCGTTTCCCCAGTGGACAGACGAGAACAGACATGAGAGTCTTGCTCTTTGCCTGGAGACAATTCAGCAAGCTTTTTTCTTTTCTTTTTTTTTGGATATGTATCTTTCAGCATTATGTAAATATGAGAAAAGACTCACCAGAGTCAACTTAGTTGGCTAAGATTTTGCAATTTGCATTCGCAGAGCAAATTTACTTTGGCTGTTTCCAGTCAGCCACCAGGAACTGTTCAGACAGGAGAAAATGAGTTCTCACCCGAAACTCAAGGCAGAGCTATTTTTAATTCTGTCCTCCTCTGTTTGAAAACCTCATTCCTATGATTAATATATGAAAACAGCAGGTTGCTATGAAACTGGCCATTTTAGTGATGACTGAAAAGTATTTCCCAATATCTAGGTAATTAGCGATTTATTTTCCCTTTTCATCCAGATGTTTGGCGGCGCACAGGCGCGGTCCTGCTGCAGCTCCCAGGTGCGCTTTCTTGGGAACGCACCGCGCGCCCCATTTGTTTCAGACCACGGGGTTTCCTTTTGTGTGGACGGGCACATGCGAAACACATGCTTTTCCAGTGGAGTTTGTGGTCCCCCGAGAATTCTCTGCAGGAGGAAATGGGTTGACCTATTTGGTTGCTATGAAGCAAAAACAATCTTGTTTTCATTTTTTAGTGCACATCTGGGTTGCATTTATTATTTTACGTTTTGGAGGCTCTTTAAAGCCACAACTTGATAATGTGAGGGTGCGTTAAAGCGGTACCCCTACGTAGCTATTTTTGTAATTGAATGAAGTGCTAGAGCAGCTGATAGATTTTTTTTAAAATATTTTTTCCCTTTTGTATAAAACGTAACTCTTAAATAACAACCCCTGGTAGTATTTTACTTTATTTTTCTAAAAGATTTGATTTCATTTTTAGAGAGAGGGAAAGAGAGGGACAAAGAGGCTTGCACCCCAGGCATGTGCCCTGACGGGGAATTGAACCAGTGACCTCTTGGTTTGCAGGCCAGCACTCAGTCCACTGAGCGCCACCAGACAGGGCGCAACCCTTGGTTTTAAATCATAAAATGGGATATAAATCTTTTGGGGGTAAGGATCGCCCAACCAGCTGACTTCCTGTCCCAGGCAGTGCAGTTCGTGGCCATTGTCCCAGCTGCGTTGGGCTCTGTGAGATGCACCCCAAACACAAGTTCATCCCCTTCTTTCTGGGGAAAAACCATCGTTTGTCCAGCTGTCTGCTTCTGGGGAAGGGCCTCATCCCCACAGGGAAGTGGGTTAAACGGTGGAAGCCCGGCAAGGCCACCCCTTTTTCCTCATTGCGGGTGGGGAAGCAGTTTGTAACCCTAGTCTGGCCCGTGGGCTCTGAAGGGCAGTTGCAGGGCTGCTTCTTGGAAAATATCTTCCTCCTCAGAAACGCAAGCAAGGGGGAACGGTTCCCCTTCGCACGCGGGCTCTGTCGGGCGTGTTGTTGGGGAGCCAGGGTACACTCATGACGTCCCTGAAGCTTGTCCAGTTCCCAGCTCGCGAGCTGAGGATGACCAGCTGGATCCTCGACCACGTGCTTGAGTGGCTGAATCTCACCCGCCCAGCAGCCGTCCTGTCTCCACACTTCCTGCTGTTCCCGACAGTAAATCCCTCCTTGTTTACATGCTGGTAGAAGGAGGTTCCCTGGGACAGGAGCAGCCGTGGCGTCCTGCCTGGGACTGGCTGCAGCAGCACCAGGTTTCCACCCCACTCACCCACCAAGGATGTCATCCCCATAGATGCTCAGAGGAATCCTCTGCTCTTCCCTAAGCACTCGTTAAACATGCACAGGGGCCCGGGCTGGTGTGGCTCAGTGGATTGAGTGCCGGCCTACGAACCCAAGTGTTGCAGGTTCGATTCCCAGCCAGGGCATATGCGCAGGTTGCAAGCCAGGTCTCCAGCCAGGTTTGTAGCTGGAGGCAGGTGAAAGGCAACCCACACTGATGTTTCTCTCCCTTTCTTCCTTCCCACCTTCCCCCCTCTCTAAAAATAATGAATAAAGTCTTTAAAAACACAGACACGTACACAGGGATGGGCAACAGGTTTACAGTTCGGATGGAAAGACCCATGCAGGGTACGAGGGTTACAGTGGCTTCATTAACTCAAAGGACTGCGCGGTAGCCAGTGCGCTTAGGTCCGGTCATCCGGGAGGTGTGCGGGTCGCAGGCCTTCGTTCCTGGCTCACGCTGCAGTCTTTGAAAGTCAGGACACAGCCCTGAATTTCCCTGACCCGCTTGGGTCGGCCCCGCTGCTTCCTGCAGTGGGTGGATTCTGACCTGCTCTTGCCCACCCCTGTATGCTTATCACTTTAAGAACCGAGTTAGATTATGTTTTCTTTCTTGAGTTAACACAAATCTTACTTAAAATGCAGGCATGAAAAGTGGCTGATGTTGGCCTTTTAGTATTCTGTTAGGAGATGGACTTCCTTTCCGCTTGTAGCAGAGAGGAAATAAAATGATCAAGAAGATATTTCCCCCCCATGCTTCAGTAATTAGATTAAAATTTTTGAACTGAGACAGAAATGAATTCACTTTTGTTTGTGTTAGCCTGTGGGAACGGTGGACGGCGCTCGGGACTCTGAAGTGTGGCGGGTCCGCAGGCAGTCCAGTCCCCTCTGGGTGTGGGGGGCCGGGGGTGGCAGGTTACAACTGCGCGCCTGGCGGTGCCCCTGGGACATTCAGTGGGCTCATTGGCTTGTGTCAAAAGAAAGAACCCTAATACTGGCCGAGGGTTCTAAAATGTTGCATTTTCTTGGGAATCACAGAGTGTCTCCTGTGGATTCCCCAATGTAATGTTTCTAAAACTTCATGTTTTCATTCAGAGTAGTGGTTCAGCTGTGGACTGGTCAGCGGGTTCCCATGATGTTTTTATTTTTGCAGAAGCAGCTCAGATGCCTTCTTCCCGCCTCCCTGTGGTCAGACTGGTCTTTTAAGCCCTTCAGCTCTTGTTCATTAGACCCTGTCCCTTCGGCGTCCCTCCCCGTGGCGGCGGACAGGGGGGCAGAGGCCCCATGTGTGTGTGGCCCACCCTCGTTTGGCACCTCACAGCTCTGCCTCGCGGATGCCCAGCCATTTGGCTGGACAGGCAGAACATGACTAATTTTTTAAAGTCTGGACAGAACATAAGCAGACGCTTCCCTGGGGCCCTGCTGCTGTGAGGGCTTAGACACTTGGGTTCAGGATTACTGCCTTCCTGGCCGCCTCAGCACAGAGGGGCCCGGGCCCGCCTGCCTTCCGTCCAGTGTGTCCCCTCATCACATCGCAGTCTGTCCTGCACGTAGGGATAACGAAGACTCTTCCAGGAGCGTTCCTGCTTGTTCTGTGTTAGGGATTTTATTTCTCTTTCCCGTTGTACCTGTGAAGATTTGCGGCAGGGTGAAAACAAAAGACTTGCACTCTTGAGGGAGAAGCCAGTGTCCTGGGTGTCCCGGCCGCCTGGAGATGGGGTGCGGGCCTGCCCACCGCCTGGCTCGGGTGGTTGCCAGCTGCTGGCCGTCTCCTGCTGGAACATCTCGAAGTTGCCTCGTCGCTGGAGCCGGCTGCAGCAGTAGAAACAGACTGGCGACGGGGCACTTCAGGGACAGATGAGACAGGAGAGCCATTTCCTTAACTGAAGTTGTAAAGTCACTGACAGTCACGAGCCGTCCAAGTGCCACTGGTTAGAAAGGTGAAAAAGCCCCACTGCCTGGGGCGGTGGTCCTCACCTGCGCATCTTCCCGTGGACTGGAGAGGGGAGTCACCCTCTTAGTACAGGCTGTTCATTCTCTGAGGCTGTTTCAGGTGTTTTATTGCAGCTCCTTTCTCCTAAGCCTCTAGCCAGGCATGCCTGCTCTCCCTCCCTCCCAAGATGGGTTGCTCCTTTCTTTCATGGGGGTCTGGACCCCCGGGTGCGCAGCCGCGGCTGTGGCGGGCTGCCTTTCTGTCCTGGGCAAACCTCCGCCTTGGCTGACCCCGTTGAGCCGAGCCATGCCGGAGATGACCAGCAAGCTCTTCCTTCCCAGTCCTGTGGGGCGCCCTGGGGAGGCCCCCCAGCTCCCCGTGGTCCCTGGGAATCAAGATTTCAGAATTCTCGCCTGTTTGCTGTGGCAGGTCAGCCATGGAAGGATATTTCAGAAACTTCCCTCAGTTCAAGGCAGGAAACAGTCAGCTGTGATGTTGATGATTTGTTCTGAGAATCTGTCTACTTTCCATGTACTTACTTAAGTTTGTTTAACCGTCTGAATGGACTGTTATTTGTGGACATATTTTTAAGTAAATTATGCAGCTCTGGGCACTTCCAGCCTTGAGCCATTGTGTCAGTGGTGGCTTCTCTTTGTATGTGAAATGGACGTTAAAAAACTCCAGTAAAATAGCCGAATGAAGAATTTATCAAAAGTTCCAAACAATTAGTAGGCATTTAAAATGGTCACAGTCATGGTTAGCCCCTTGTGCACATTTCTACACTGACCAGTTACTCAGAAAAACTTGTGTATGTGGGTTTAGGAACAAGAGTTGAAGGAATAGGATAATCAATACTTGCATATCTTCCACCAGAATTTATCATTGCTAACATGTTGCTGCATTTGCTTTCTGCCTCCAGTACATACTGTAGTTTTCTCCAGAACCATTTGAAAGTAAGTTACATACATCACAACAGTTTATCCCTCAATACTTTCTTCTTCTCAGAATGTTGTCTTAACCACAACCATCAACTTTCCTAAGAAAACGAACAGGAATTCAGTCTTGGTTCACATGTAGTCCACACTCTGCCTTTTCCCGGTGCGTTCAGAATGTCTTTCAGAGCTAGTTTCCTGCGTATCTGGTCTCTGATCAGGGTTTACACCTTGTACGTGGTCCCGTCTTTAAATATTTTGTTGTGGCAACTGTGACTTCTTTTGAAGAGTAGTTGCCTCACATGATTTGCATCCTATATTCTAGATTCACACGTGAAAACAGGAGAGAGAAGTGCTCTGTTTTCTCAATGTTATTTTTAACTTTTATGCATAGGTTAAAATCATCCACTTGACTCAAGGTCAGAGTCCCATTCATTTTTCTTGTTCTTGGGTAAATGTGGATTAGCCGGGTAACCAAAAGGAGTTACTAAATGGCTCAGATGTCGCTGAAGTATGTGCGTGGGGGAGCTTGGCATGGACACACACAGTGGTTTGTCAGTCCTACCCCCATATGGAAGCGATTAGTTTCTGGCTTCACGTAGCAAGGGTTTTATTTTAATATTTGGCCCGGGCTTGGTAAAGCAATGAGTTTGAGAACTGGGAAGTGGAGGAAGACAAACTGCATTTACATAAAACTGAGGAGCTCCTTTTGCTGCCAGGTCCTCGGATGGAGAACAAACCCTAAATCTCTCAGGGACGAGTCTTCCTCTTTCCTCCCTCCCTCCTGCCTCCCTCGGCGCTTTCCCACCGGCCCCGAACATTTTCAAACTTGACTCGCAGCTGCGTCTGATACAGGATCCAGCTGTAACATTTTTGTTGTTGCTAGTACATCCGGTGATGGTCGCAGCAAACTCATTGTACGGAAATTCAATGAAGGGAAGGGCAGGGTGGGAAAAAAGTGACACCCTGTGAAAGTATTCAGGAACCAGCAGCGGGAGCTAGGAGTCCCCCCTTCAGACGACTGACTGAGATTCCACCCTCAAGTACTCATTTTGTTTGTGACCGGTCTCATGGGCGTTTTTGGTTTTTCCCTTGTCATCCTACGGTGCGTACAACCATGGAACCCGGGAATATCATGAGGCCGGGGCGTTGTTTTCCGGGGGAAGCAGAAAAGAGCGGCTGAGAGGATGGAGCCCCCCTAAGGTTGGACTCGGGTAGGTGGGCTCCTGCCTGCCTGAGCGGCGCCCACGGCCGGCCGGGCTCTTTCCTCTGGCCCGTGTTCGCCGGAGGGCAGAGACGCACGGACGGAAGTCCCAGGCTGGCAGTCTGCTTTCGCGCAGCAGCTGTGGCCCGAGGACCGAGGGTGCGTCCCCAGCCTGCAGCTGAGGGTGGGGCCGGCAGTAAGTGTAATTATCGCAAGACCAGTGATTTTTTACATTCTTGGGAGTCTCGAACATGTTGTTTTCCATGTTTTCTGCGGAGGAGGTCAGGTTTCTCCTAATTGGAGCCAGACATCCTGTTTGGGGGCATGTGAGGCCGACCAGGGTTGGCGGCCCTGCTGTCGCCCCGCGAGCTGCCCCGAGGTGCCAGGGCTCCGCGGCACCCCGGTCCGTCTGTCGGTGATCCCTTCACGTCCCTGCGTCACGGCCGCAGGGGGAGCTGCGCTGCTGCTCCCACGAGCACTGCGGGCTGTCTCAAGGCTGTTTGGACTTCTAGGGAGAACGAGCCATCGCGCTGGAGGGCCATGATGCGTGAGGTCCACGGACACGCAGGGGAGCCGCGTCCTGCCTCAGTGTCACTGCTCCGTGTGCGCCCGCTGCAGCCGGGAGGACCCTCACCCGCAGCCTCCAGGGTCTCGCACGACACTGTTTCTGTCTCCACCGGAGGAAACGGCCTGGAACCCTTCAGGGAGCGGCCTAACCTGTGCTTATCACAGGAGGGAGGGGTTGTGAACCTTGGTCGGATTTGGTACAAAGGTACCTGTTCTCTTCTTTAAAAATGGAGCTGTGATCCACAGAACATAATAGTCACCCCTTGAAAAGTATGCAGTTCAGTGGCTTTTCCTGTGCTCCCATGTTCATGGTTGTGCAAGCTGCACCAACGGGCTAATTGTAGAACGTTTTCAGCACCTCAGAAAGACACCCTGTCCTCACCAGCAGCCGCTGATCTACTTTCCGTCTCTGGATTGGCCTGTTCCGAGCACCCCTCGTAAATGGAATCATTCAGCAAGCGGCCTTCTGTGTCTGGTCTCTCCCGTGGCGGGTCTGTCCCTGCTGCCGCCGATTCGGCTTTCCAGGTTCATCCGCATTGCGATTGAGCAGAAAGTTACTACCTGGGCTTTGCCTGGGAGTGGAGTTGAGGCCTGGGCTGGTTTTAGGGGTTGAGTTTTCTCACCTCCGTCACGTGGTTGAATGTGTAGCTGTGTGGTCTTTTTTTTTTTCTTTTCCTTTTTTTAGCTCGAAACAGCACATATTGCTGATTTTATAATTTCAGGGCTAGAGTCCAGGCCTGGATTCCCAGGGTCCCCAGCTCTGCCTGGCTGTCAGCTTACCTCCTCCCTGCAGTCTTGTCCCAGCTCACGTTGCCGGCAGAATTCCCCGACTTCAGCCCTTCGTGGCCGCTGTTGGGTGGGAGTCGCTCTTAGTTTCCGGAGGAGGCCCCCCCTGGTCCCAGCCACGAGACCTTTCATGCCAACGTGCTGCCTCAGAGGTAGCAGGGCGCCCACTGACTGTCCCGACGTGTGCCGTCCGGAAGGTGTCAGGCTGGCCTGTGCTCCTTCCCCTGAGCAGGTCGAAGCTGGTTTCCAGCCTCGTCATTTGGACAAGGTCTGAACGGAGCCCTTGCTGTCCTAGTCCCTTAGTTTGCAGCAGCAGGTTCGGTCGCATGCAGAGCGGAACCTCGTTGCCTGTAGAAAATTGTGCTCTGGAGACGAGCAGGTGGGTCTGAGAAGCCGCATCTCCCCGGGAGCTGGACCGACACCTGCTCAGGGAGGCACCAGGGCTCCTTCTCGGACTCACGAGGCTGCCAACCCAGGGGGCCCATGAGACCCAGCTCACCCGCCTCTGGGCCAGGCAGCCAGGCAGCGAGCGGAGGGAGGGGGCACATTTACAAAGAGGGAGAAACCCGGACGGCTTTAGCATTTTCTGCGCACGCAGCAGACAGCCCTGCTCCGTTCTCACCTGCCCTTGCGGGCAGCGCGAGCGCCCCTTCTCTCCCTGTCCTGCGGCAAAGAAATAGTCATTTTCATTGGCTTCTTGTGTAGCCTTACGGCGTTTACATATGCGATTATAATGACTATATATGTACTCACAACTATCAACAATAGAAATCTAAAAAATACAAGCGAAACCTAAGCAGACAACCCGAGAGGGAACAGAATCAAAGATACGGGGACAGTTAGAGGGGTGTCAGCTGGCAGGGGAAGAAGTGGCGGAAGGTGCAGGGATGAAGGAGCGTAGTTGGTGGGTACAGAACGGACAGGGAGATGTTAAGAATAGTACAGGACACGGGAAAGCCAAAGGTCTCACATGCATGACCCATGGACAGGAGCTAACGGGGGTGGGATTGATTGCTGGAGGGAGGGGGGTGCTGGGCAGAGGGGAGCAAAGGGAACAGAAATGGGGACAAATGGAGCAGCCTAGTCCATTTTAAAAAAGAAAATACAAATTATCGCTGCCTTCTCTTATACCTTGCCTTGTTCGTTATTTTCTGGGAGTCATTCCACATTCCATATGTGGAGGTTTCTCACTTTTTTGAAACCGCTGCATAGCCCTCAAGGGGCGTGTTCATTGTGGCAGGGGTCCTGCCAGGACGGGGTGGGAAAGCCTCCCAGGACCAGAGCAGCGGCACCTGAGGGAGGCGTCCGTGGCCGCCCTGCCTGGGCCGAGGAGGTGGCGAGGGAAGAATTGATGATGATGGAACGACCTTCAGCAACTGCGGCCCATCCCTTTTTCAGTGCGTCAGTCTCTCCAACTATTAGGCAATCCGCCCTCTCTTTCGGGATGACTCCTCTAGACCTGCCATTGTTCACAGCACCCTGAGGAGTCCGTCAGTCCAAAGGGGTGGGTCCAGCCCTGAGCTGAGGGACCTAGGAGCTGCCAGGCTCCCAGTTGCTCCAGCAGGCTCTCAGCACAGCTGTGCGGCGTGTCACTGGTCCCCAGGCGCTTCCAGGCGTGAGGACACGTTGTGCTGACACTGGCCCTTCCCCTGAGCGGCCGGGCCTGGGTGGTCAGCCCGAGTACCTCTCTCAGGGTGGTGTCCGTGCTGCCCGGCAGACGTCAGTGAGGGACGGTCCCCTTTGAACTTCTAACTGAAAAGGATCCTCTTTTTCTCCAAGAGGCTCCTGGTCCAGGTGCAGATCAGACCCGAGGATTTGAAATTATTTGGGAAGGCAAACCTTGGCCAGAGCCCCGAAGATCAGCTCCTCCTTTTTCCAGGGCCCTGCGAGCCTGCAGCCTGGTGCCGAGAGCGGTTGTTGGCCCGTCCGGGGGTCCGTCTCCGCTCGCTGGGCTGGTGCCCAGGCGGAGTCAGGCCCTGGGTGGGGAGGGAGCCCACCAGCCGCGTGACTTACAAGGACCACGCCCGTGGTGTCCAGGTTGGGTAGTGAGTAGGTTGAAACAGGGTAGAAACTGGGACTACAGCCGGAGAGGCAGATGGACTACCCGAAAGACGTAAAATGAAACTTGTTTCTAAGGAAGAACGGGCGGGACCTGGTGGCTTGGTAGATGCGCCCAGCAGAAAGCCGTGTGCCTTGGTGCGCGGGGACAGCGCGGGGCAGGCCAGGGCGTCTCAGTCACGCTGCCTCTCGTGGGGGCCGGAGGATGTGCCGGCGAGGCCGTTGGCAGGCAGGTGAACGTACCAGGGGAACATCAGGAAAGTGGGGCGCTGGGGGGTGACAGGCAGCAGAGCAGACCCCGTTCAAGAACCGTTCGGAGACCAGAGGTGCTGCAGGGAGGACAGTCCAGGGTGTAGGTGCCGACAGTGGACGCCTGACCATCACGGGGCTCATTAGCAACCCGGGCTAATTTCCGTGTGTAAGGACACCGGCGGAGAGACAGTTACAGTCCAGAGGGCCACGCCCGGACACAGGCGGAAACCACAGGAAGCCGGGTGGGCCTGGCCGGCCGCTGGAGCCGCCTGGTTGGGGCTGTCACCCCGGGCCCGGGGGTTGCTGGCCCCGGAGAAGCAATTTCCAAGTTCCCCATTCAGTGTCCACTCCTTTGGTCAGAGCCCTGGGCTGAAGGGCGAGAACTGGCACAGGTCTTCTGTCTCCTGATGGGAGGGCGTCCATGACAAAGGTCACTGTGTCCTTGGCGGTCTCAGCAGGAACAGGGCAGCAGTTGGGAGAAGGGTAGGAGGGTGGGAGCCCTGGTCACCCCTCGTCAGAAACCTAACCCTGCGCCGCTGAGTGGCTCTGTCCCTCGAATGTGTGCTGCGTCTCCTCCTGTGAACCCACAGGATCGTGCGGTTTTTGCCATGTGAATTACATGACGAACATTCCTCAAAGTGTAATTTCCTTCCTCCAAGTCACGGAACTTTCCTTCAGGAGCTGCGAACTGGGATTCCAGGCTTTTATCTCTGACGTGTTCTGTCGGGGGTTTGCATGAATCATTGGATGCTTTCCATCGGTGAAAAGGAAACAAAACCCTCCAAAGCAAGTTCTGTTATCCCTAGTGGAATGGGAGTGGCTGTGCTTAGCTTCAGGGGCCTGGGGGTGTGAAGGATGTTCATGGCAGCAGGTGCTGGGACAGCAGCGGTGCCTTCCAGCTGTGGACTGTGGTGCGCTGGGCGCATGGCGTGTGGCGTGTCAGCTCAGCTCTGGTGCTCACAGCAGCCTGTGGCTGGGCCCGTGGCGCAGGTGAGGAAGCTGAGCCTTGGCGAGGTGAGTGACTTGTGCGGGGCTCTCAGGGTGCAGCGGGGCGGTTGCCCTTCCCTGGGGTCCGCTCGGCAGCACAGTTGTTTGTAGAAACAGCAGAAACAGGTTACAATTTGGGGGCATATTTTAAAATACTGAAAACTCAGGTATCTGACCGATGAGGCAGCCGGGCATCCTGGCCGGACTTCCCTTCAGAACTGCCGGCCGCCTCCGCAGATTTCCCCCCACGTCTCCTGGCTAATCCAGGTTCTGCTCTGGCTCCTGCTTTCCGTCCTGGACCAGGACGGCTGTTCCGCAGCCCGGCCTCCGCCCTGCGGTCGCATCACTGCAGGAACAAGGGTGTCAGGCGGGCTGCCGGGGTCCCACATTTTCCGTCGCTGCCGCATCCTCAGACACACCAGCTGCCCAGACTGCCCCACGCATGGGGTGCTTTCCCCATCCCAGGGATGAAGGAAAAGAGACAGCGGAAGGGGACGTCCATGAAAAAGTGGTTTTACGGTCTTGAAAGTCCAGGTCTCGAGTGGGAGGGGCTCCTCCTGTGGCTCCTGGAGGACAGAGGAGGGGGCAGCAGTCCGCTGCACGTCCAGAAGCTAAATGTTAAAGTTGAGCGAGGTTTGGACGCAGATAAGAAGTTCTTTGGCTTTTTCCATTCACTTTAAAATTGTTCATGTTTCATTTTTAAGGTCACTTGTTGGGAGGGGGGTTTCTCTTCTCTGCCAGCCTGGCCCTTTCAGTGCAGCCTGACCCCTGCCTCCCCCTCTCCTGCACAACTTGGGAACTCCATTCTTCCCTCACAAAGACTTCTTTCCAGTCCCTTCCCTCCCCCAAACCCTCCGTTGGAGCTGAGGCTTTTGGACAGAGCCTGCCTGCCAGAGGGCTCTGGTGTCCTCTGTCCCCGGGGCACGGAGAAGGGTGGGTTCTGAAGCCAGTGCACGTACCCCGGGAAGGGCCCTGGGACGCAGGGACACACTGCTTCCTCTGCGCGTCCTGCATGGAAGGGGTGAGGCAGGCAGCAGGTAGGCGGTTGAGTAACGGAAGGGAGTAGAGACCCAAGGCCGCCTTTCCTTAGATGATCCTGTGCTGAGCAGAGTGAGACATTTTAAGCAATTGGATACAGTCCTGGACGGTCTTGGATTGGGTCACCGGTTTGAGCCCCGGTCAAGGCACAGGCCTGGGTGACAGTCTAGGTCCCCAAGTTGGGGGCATGGGAGAGGCAACCACACATGGATATTTCTCTCCCTTTCTCCCTTCTCCTCTTTCTAAAAATAAAATCTTTTTAAAATAAAATAAATTGGATATAAAATGAGGGCAAGTGTCCCATCTTCGCAGACATTTTTTACAGATTTCTAAATTAGAGAGCCTGAGTTGAGGGAACCCACGTGATGGTCTGGTTGAAATCTAGTCCATCTGTCCCCTTGGCGTGATCAGAACAGACCCAAAGCAAAGGTCAGAGGGGCGAACGTCCTCTCCCCAAAGTGACAGCGTCTGGGCCCTGATGCTGCTCGGGTCCCCTGAGTTCCTTGTTCTTCACGGTGCAGTTTCCCACTTGAGGAATCCTTACGCTTCTCAGTCAAGTTTACGAGATGTTGTTGGCTTGGAAGATATGCGAGGAATTCAGTAGTCCATTTGGGTGGGGAAACACAAACCCAATTGTGGAAAACGGGGTTGATGTAAATGCTGCCCTTTGGTTCGCTAGCGAGCGCCCAGCCGGTCTTCCGGCCCCGGACGCGGTGCCAGGCCTCGCGTGCGCACGCAGCC
Organism: Noctilio leporinus; assembly: GCA_004026585.1. NCBI lineage: Eukaryota > Metazoa > Chordata > Mammalia > Chiroptera > Noctilionidae > Noctilio > Noctilio leporinus. The sequence goes on along the minus strand of PVIW01000470.1, from coordinate 182,987 downwards.
CCCGCCTCGGTCCGTCCTCGCTGGGACCGCGTCCAGGCCGCTGCCTGTCGTGCCTCCTGCCACAGATCCTTCCCCGGGTTCACAGATCTGCTATTCTTAGCTCACCGCATTTTTTGAAAAACTCCGGAAGCACTGTTGAATTTTATCGAAAGCGGTTTTTCCATCCACTGAGCGGGTCGTGTGTTTTCCTTACGAGCCTGGCAGTGCTGCTGGGCCTGGGCGCCGTCCGAACCGTCTGCCCACAGCGTGTCCGTGACGCGCGCCCGGGGCCGCCGCTGCCGCCGCGGCTGCCCGGGTGTCCCTTGGCTTTGATTTCTTCTGCCACCGTTCCTGTCCACCTTCGTTTCTTGCAGTGACTTCTTTTAAATGCCTCTCCTGTCATCTCCCGGGATTAGGGGAGAGGGCGCTCGCACCCAGGTCTCTTGACCCTGCCTTGGGCCCTTGAGGAGTCGCCCCCCGGCCCGTGGCCTGCCCTCCTGCAGCAGCCTGGTTCCTGTGTCTCCAGGGTGCCCTGTCGCCCGGTTCCCAGGACCTCGGCCGCGCCGTCCAGCCCAGACCGCTGGCTTTGCCTTCCTTCCTAGACCGCAAGATGAAAACCACATGGATTCCAGCGGGGTTGCAGCTTTGCCCTAAATAGCACTCCCCCACCCCCTTGCCCCATTAAATTCCTCAGCTTTCTCCCGTTTGGACGTTTGTGAATGGAAGGGCGGCATCAGATGTGCAGCTGTGTCTCATCTGCAGGCGGAAGTTGGGTCCCGGGTCCCGGCTCCCGGCAGGAGGGAGCGAATGTGCCCCCTGCTTTGTGGGTGAGGACGCCGGGCAGTGTCGGTGGCTGTGCGGTGGGCAGGGCAGGAACTGGGGTCTTTAGACAGAGCCTGTCTCAGCCTTTAGCCTAAAGCAGAAGGCAGGGGGGCCCAGGTTCTTACCTGGTTAAAACCCAGCTGGGCTGGTGCTCCGGGCCACCTCATGATTGATGAACAGTTTAGAGACAAAGTTTTATTTTATTTTTAAATTTTATTTATTACTTTTAGAGAGAGGGGCAGGCAGAGAGGGAGAGAGACATTAGTGTACGATTGCCTTTCACCTGCCTCCAGCTGGGAACCTGACTTGCAACCTGGGTATGTGCCCTGGCTGGGAATCGAACCGGCGACCTTTGGGTTCACAGGCCAGCACCAATGCACTAAGCCACACCAGCCAGGGCCAAAATTTTATTTAAAAAATTTTTTCAGCATACATTTTCTCTGCTTGTAATTTCTACAAATTTCGTAGTAAGATAAGGTCCATTGGGAAAATATTTATCTGTAGCTTGGCCTTTGCACGCTGAGCGCTTTTGTGAGCAACACATGGGGTGTGTGATAGTGAATACGGACGCATCTGTTAGAAACGTAAATGATGCTGTACTGTCGGGGTTCAGCTTGTAATTCAGACTTTATTACTAAGAGGTATTCTGTTCAGGTTAACCGCTAGTTTGGCGTCCGTTTGGGGCCCACCACCGTGTATTGCGTGTGCCCATCCTGTTTCCGTTGGAGACACAGCCAATGACAACGGAGAGCAGGCACGTGGCTCACGGGAAGGAACCGGGGATCCCAGGTGCCGGGGTTCCAGCACCTTGATTGGCATACGATGTACGCACCTCAGAATTCACCCACTTCAAGTGCCCAGTTCAGTGACCTTCAGGGAGGCTGCGGCGTCGTGGAGCTGTCACCCCGACAAGCCCCTGAGCCTAGCCCCCATTCTCCTGTCGTCTCTGTCACTTGACCTTTTCTGGATGCTTAACGTCAGCAGAATCGTGTACAGTGTGTGGTCCTTGGCATCTGGCTTCTCTCACTCACCGTGTTCTTGTTTTTTAAGATTTTATTGATTCATTTGTCGAGAGAGAAGAGAAGGGAGGCAGAGAAGCATCCATGTGTGGTTGCCTCTGGCCTGTCACCCAGGCCTGCGCCCCGACCGGGAATAGAACCGCGACCCCTTGGTTGGCAGGCCGGTGCTCAGGGCCCACTCAGCGTGCTTTTAAGGTTCGTCTGTGTGGTAGCAGGTTCTAGTTCTTTCTTTCTTTTTCGTAATAGTACTCTGTTGTATGGACATACCACCCCTTGTTCGTCCATTGGTCTGTTGATGAACGTTCGGGTGGTTTCCACGTCTTCCGGTTATTCTCAGTAGTGCTCTCACGAACATTCGTGGACTGCCAGGCCATATAATTCTGCAATTAAGTTTTTGAGAAACTGCTAGAGTGTCTTCCAGAGCCACGGAACCATTTTACAGCAACGGATGAAGGTTCCAATTCTCCACCTCCTGGCCAAGTTAATCATCTTTAAAACATTACTGTAGCCATTCTGGTGTGTACGACACGCGGTCTTACTGTGGTTTTAATTTGCGTTTCCTCATGACGTTGGGCATCATTTGTTGTGTTTGTTGGTTATTTGTATATCTTTAGGGACGTGTCTGTTTCTAGCCTTTGAATTTTTAAACTGGGTTGTTTGTTGAGTTGTAAGAGTTCTTTATGTATTTTCGATACTGGACTCTTACCGGAGCTATGATTTGCAAATATTTTCTCCCATTCTGTAGGTTTTTTCACTTTCTTGATAGTGTCCTTTAATACACACTTTTTAAAAAACGTTTTATTTATTATTTTTATAGAGAGGGGAAGGGAGAGAAGCAGAGAGGAAGAGGGACATCCATGTGTGGTTGCCTTTCACCTGTCTCCAGCTACAGAGCTGGCTGGAGACCTGGCTTGCAACCTGGTTATGTGCCCTGGCTGGGAATCGAACCAGTGACTTCTGGGTTCACAGGCCAGCGCCTTATCCACTGTGCTACCAGCCAGGGCCTTTGTCCATTTTTTAATTGGGCTGTCTGTCTCCTTGGTGTTGAGTCGCATTAGTTCTTTTGGAGATCAAACCCTTGTCTGAGGTATCATTGGCAATTATGTTTTCCCATACAGTTGGTTCCCTTTGAATTTTGCTGGTGTTTTCTTTAGCTGAACAGAACCTTTTCAATTTGATATAGTCCCATTTGTTGATTTGTTCTTTTATTTCCTTTGCCCTTGGTGAAGTATCAGTAAACCTATTTCTGCGCAGGGTATCCAAAAGTTTACTGCCTATATGTTTCTCCAGGACCTTATGGTGACGCTGCTTATGTTTAAATCCTTTATCCATCTTGAGTTTATTTTGGTGTATGGTGTAAGTTGGTGGTCTAGTTTTATGTTTTTGCATGTTGCTGTCCAGTTCTCCCAACACCACTTGTTGAAGACACTGTTTTTACTCGATTTGATGTTCCTTCCCCCTTTGTCGAATATTACTTGACCATAGAGTCCTGGGTTAATTTCTGGGCTCTCTATTCTGTTCCATTGAGCTGTATGTCTATTCTTATGCCAGTACCATGCTGTTTTGATGACAGTGGCCTTGTAGTATTGTTTGAAGTCCGGTATTGTGATTCCTCCTACCTTGTTCTTCTTTCTCAAGATTGCTTTGGCTATTCGTGGGCATTTATGGCTCCATATAAATTTTTAAAGTATTTTTTCAATTTCTGTGAAGTCTTTCATTGGTATTTTCATTGGGATTGCATTAAATCTGTAGATTGCTTTGGGTAGTATGGACATTTTAATGATGTTAATTCTTCCCATCCATGAACATGGTATATGCTTCCATTTATTTGTATCTTCCTTCGTTTCTTTCTTCATTATTTTGTAGTTTTCTGCGTACAGGTCTTTTACCTCCTTAGTTAAGTTGATTCCTAGGTACTTTATTTTTCTTGTTGCTATGGTAAATGGGATTTGTTTTCTCGCTTCTATTTCTGATGTTTCATTGTTGGTATACAAAAATGCTTTTGATTTCTGGATATTGACTTTATACCCAGCTATTTGGCTAAATTTGCTTATTAGGTTGAGTAAGTTTTGGGTGGAGCCCATCGGGTTTTGCATGTACGCCATCATATCATCTGCAAATGATGACAGTTTGACTTCCTCCTTTCCAATTTGGATACCTTTGGTTCCTTTTTCTTCTCTGATGGCTATAGCTAGAACTTCCAAGACAATGTTGAATAGAAGTGGAGAAAGTGGACAGCCTTGTCTCGTTCCTGATCTTAGGGGGAAAGCTTTCAGTTTTTGTCCATTAAGTATGATGTTGGCTGCAGGTTTCTCATAGATGGCCTTGATGATGTTGAGGTATGCTCCCTCTATTCCCATTTTGCTGAGGGTTTTTTATCATAAATGGTTGCTGTACTTTATCAAATGCTTTTTCAGCATCTATTGATATGATCATATGGTTTTTGTCTTTCAATTTGTTGATATATGTGGTGTGTTTATTGATTTGTGAATGTTGTACCATCCTTGAATCCCTGGGATGAAGCCCACTTGATCATGATGTATGATCTTTGTAATGTACTGCTGAATCCGGTTGGCCAATATTTTGTTGAGAATTTTAGCATCTATGTTCATCAGAGATATTGGCCTGTAGCTTTCTTTCTTAGTGTGTCTTGCCCTGGTTTGGGGATTAGAATAATATTGGCCTCATAGAAAGAGTTTGGGAGTCTTCCCTCTTCCTGTATTCTTTGGTATAGGTTGAGAAGGATAGGAGTTAGTTCTTCTTTAAATGTTTGGTAAAATTCACCTGTGTAGCCATCAGGTCCGGGGCTTTTGTGCTTTGGGAGATTTTGGATTACTTCTTGAACTTCACTAGTTGTTAGTGGCCTATTCAGGCTTTCTGCTTCTTCTGGGTTTAGTTTTGGTAGATTATACCTTCCAGAAATGTGTCCATTTCATCCAGGTTGTCATATTTTTTGTCATATAGTTGTTTGAAGTAATTTCTTACAATCTTTTGTATTTCTGAGGTATCAGTTGTGATTTCTCCTCTGTCAGTTCTGATTCTATTTGGGTCCTCTCTCTCTTTCTCTTGATGAGTCTGGATAAAGGTTTGTCAATTTTGTTTATTTTTTCAAAGAACCAGCTCCTGGACCTGTTGATTCTTCGATGGAGCTAATTTTTGTACATGGTATGGAGGTTCAACTTCACTCTCCCACATGTGGGTTTCCCAGCTTTGTCTGTGGAAGGGACAGCTCTCTGAAATGTTCTGTATACGTGATTCTGTGGAAGGCTTTATGTTCTGTCCCATTGATCTTTCTGCTCTTGTTGCTGGTGCTGCGGTGTGTTCGGTGCATGTCTCCCGACTCGAGTTCACTCACTCAGTTGGTGAGTCCACGTGAAGCAGTACCGCGCAGAGCGCCGCCGGAGTTCCTGCGGGGCAGAGGCTGACGCCACGTGGGTTGGGAGTGATGGGGGATCTGAATGTGTTTATAGCTTGATGGGGAGAGGCGGGGAGGAAGAGAAAAGTTACACATAAAAGAGAGGGTGTGGGTTAAGGAGCAAGGTTTTTGGAAGCCCGAGGGCGTAGCTTCCCTGTGCTGGGAGGCCCCGGGAACCCTGCATCAGCCACCTGAGGATGAGGGCACCAACGTGGCGTGACACGCAAGCAGCTGGAGGGAAGTGGGAGCCCTGGCTGGTGTGGCTCGGTGGGTTGGTGGGCGGTGGGGGATGTCCTGCAAACTGAAAGATCAGGGTTTGATTCCCGGTCAGGGCATGTGCCTGGGTGGGCCAGGTCCCCAGCTGGGGGCATGTGAGAGGAAACAGACCGTCACTCGGTGTTTCTCTCCCACCCTCCCCCTCAAAAAGTAAAGCTTAAAAGCTGAAGTGCATGTATGAAAGCCAGCCCTTCTTCCTGGGGGAGGTCCTGCTACTTAGGCCAGGTTGTGTGCTAACGAGTACTCCTTCCCTTTGGGATTGAATTTTGACTTAAATAAACCAAGAGGGATGGAGGTTGAATTTTGACCTAAGAAACGTAGTTTTCATATGAGACATGCTGTGGTTTTTGTTTTTATTGATTACCCTACCTGTAAAGAGTTGTTTTAAAACCTAGAATGGTGTTTTATGAAGGGGTGGGTTATAAAGAGACGTGAGAGTGAGCTGTCTGCCAGCTGTTGGACGGAGTGGCCACCCTGGAGCAACCTGGACCCCGTTAAAGTGTTTTAAGGCCCTGGCTGTGGCTCAGTGGATAAGGCGCCGTCCTGGGAACCCAGAGGTCGCAGGTTCGATCCCCAGCCAGGGCACATAACCGGGTTGCAAGCCAGGTCTCCAGCCAGGTCCGTAGCTGGAGGCAGGTGAAAGGCAACCACACATGGATGCTTCTCTCCCTTTCTTCCGCCCTCCCTGCCCTTCTCTCTAAAAATGATTAATAAAACCTTAAAAGTTTTTCAAACTGCTTGTGTGTATGTATGCGTGTTTATTCTGTAAGGACTGAACCTGGAATGGTAACTGATTCTCTCCGTGGTGGCGTTGCAGCTGCTCTTTCCTTTCCTTCGCCTCACCTGCTGCTGCGGGAGCAGGTTTCCGCCTTCCGTGCCGCGGGACGTGGTGGAGGAGTGGGCGGCGGGGCCGCATACCCTGGAGGCTCAGGCACTGGCCCCCGGCAGGCCGGCCCGCGCTGAGGACCTTGACCGGGCACACGCTGCTGCCACCGCCCCAAATTCATTGCTGCGTAAGCACCTCCCCTCCGTTCAAGTGGCGAAGAGGTGAGACACTCCACTCGCTTTGGCTTATTCCAAGTGATGGCGGAAATGACTTGCCTGTCAGTACACCTGCCAACAAGGGTTTGGTTGATGTTGAACTTGTTCATGACCCACCGCTGTGAGCCAGCCAGCCAGAGTGTTGTGCGGAACCACGTTTTGAAGTGCGCTTTTGTCCTGCACCCCGTGCTGCCGAATGAAGACCCTCACCAGGCAGCGGGGAAGCCTGGCAGTGGGGGGCGTCCTCTGCTTCGGGGGTCCTGACCTTGCGCCGTCTGTTTGAATCGGCGCTCGCAGCCCCTGCTGGGCTGGGCGACACCACGTGCGGTGGGCCGGGGTGCCATCCAGGTGACACGTGTGTGGGGAGGAAGGCTCGTCTGTGCCTGTGCTCAGTGCACCTGTACAGCCTCCGAGGTGAGGTTTGTGCTCATGTGTTTTGCCCCTTTTCTAACTAAATTACTTTTTTACTGTTGTGTTTTGAGAGTCTTTTGTATCTTCCCTTATCTACATGGTTTACAAGTATTTTCCTCCCGTCCGTAGCTTATCGTTTATTCTCTTCGTAGCTTGTTCGTTGCGTTAGTCAAACCTGTATCTCTTTCTACATGTACATCTGCCAGTGTTTGCGTTGTATATTTTTAGGCCAGCGGTTGCATAAATTCAGACTTGTTAATTGTTTGATTCGTTGACTATTAGGCCAATATCTAGTGACTGTTACCTTAATCTGTTATGCCTGTGTTAGTGTAGCGGGATCAACTTTTAGTAAAGTTTGTCTGGTATATACCTTCAATTATTAGGTGTTCTTATATTGCAGACATGTTTGCAGAATTTTTTTAAGAAGACTTTATCATTTTTAGAGAGGGAAAGAGACATCCACATATGGCTGCCTCTCACCTGCCTCCAGCTACGGACCTGGCTGGAGACCTGGCTTGCAACCTGGTTATATGCCCTGGCTGGGAATCGAACCAGCGACCTTTGGGTCCGCAGTGTTGGCAGTTTTTTTTTTTAATTGTTTGTTTCTTTATATCCAAGTTTCAACCCTTGCTCCTTTTTCCGTCTATGTCCATTGTAAGTGTACCAGTTACCTATGATTGTGTAGCAGAGTATTCCGAAGTGATTGCTATTTCTCAGCTCTGCAGATGGTGGACACAGTCAGCCGCAGGTGAGGTGGGCCGCGCCCCTCCAGGTGCCCTGCTCACTTGTCTGGGGCCTTAGCCAGGTCGCTGCAGTGGCTGGCATGCCTGGGACTCGCCCTGTGTGTGGTTTCTTTGCACAGTGGATTTTATCCTCAAGGTTGCTGGCCTGGGTGTCCCCAGAGCACAGTGGGGCAGGGTCCAAGGGTAGGAGAGGTTCTGGGCCTTGCGCACCGTCACTCGGGCCACATTCTCTCTGTCAAAGGAAGTCCCAAAGCCAGTCTGGATTCGGCAGCGGCAGATGTTAAGCAGTGCGTGACCGTCATCCACGCAGAGCGAGGGACGTAGACATGGTGGCAAATGGTGACCTTCAGTACGAGGCTGTCAGCAAACAGCTGTGTCAGTTAAACCTTCAGCCCCCCTCACCCTGTGCCCCACACTCCCCCCCTCCTGGAGCCTGTTTCCACCCACCCAGCCGTCTCAGGAGGAACCGCCGCCAGGAACGGGGTATCTGTCCGTCTGCACGTTCACGTCTGCGCTGCTGTGAGACGCGCACGTTTCCGGCATGTTCCAGAGCCACGTGCCCGCGCTATGCCCGCTGTGCCAGGTGTCCCTGCAGCAGGGCCCTCGGCCCGCCCGGCCCGCTCTGTCTGCTCCGAGAGGCTGGTGGGTGTTGGGGGACTGAACTCGGCCTCTTTCCTAGTTGTGTGGGTCTGTTTCATAGACCCCATCACTGAGTCCTCACCAGTGGGTTAGGCTTTTTCCCACTGCAGACAGCGGGTCCCTTCAGGGCAGACAGCTGGCGCGGGTCGCTGCCCGTTCCAGCCGGTGCCGGGCGGTGCCCCGGGCGGGAGGTAGTTCCGTTGTCCAATCTGATTCATTCTCTTTCAGTGCCCGAAGACCTCTCCTTGCAAGAGCGGGAAGAGCTCTTAGACATCCGTCGGAGAAAGAAGGAACTTATTGATGACATTGAGGTACAAATGACTCCGTTTTTGCTTTGGGGTCAAAGAGTAAGTCACGCAGCCTCGTTGGGGTATAAAACGTGGGTGCACATCCGCACTGGCGAACAGACGCGCGAGTCTGCTGGTTCAGTAAAGCGGGGACCTTGCTTACCAGGCAGGCCGGGCCTGGTATCCTTCCAGACGCCACAGACCTGCAGTGGGCAGTGGGTGACATGTGACGCCATAGTCAAAACAGTCTTTTTGCAAAGCAAAAAGAAGTTTTATTTAGGGTCCTTAGGAATTGCAATTCTGACGCTGCAAATTTGGGTAGAAATCCAACTGTGTCTCGGCAGAGAGCATTTAGTGGGACAGAAAGGGGGTACTGCGGGAAGGTTCCAGAGGTGGTTTTAGGAGCGGTGGTTGGTGCTGTCAAACAGACTTCCGTTGCCTGTCTGTACATGACGTCGCTTTGTCAATTTTTAGTTTGTTGTAAAGGAGTTTATTTATTATTTCCAGAGAGAGGGAGAGATGGGGAGAAACATCAATGTGTGGTTGCCTTTCCACCTGCCTCCAACTAGGCACCTGGCTGGAGACCTGGTTATGTGCCTTGGCTGGGGATTGAACCAGCGACCTTCGGGTCCACAGGCTGGCGCATTATCCTCTGAGAAAACAGTCATTTTTAACAGCAGTGATCTGTAGCTGTGTTGTTCTCTAAAATTGTAGAGTGAGACCCAGTTTTGCGTAGCAGTACCCCCAGCCCTAGATTGCGGCTGTTCCATTTCCGTGACTTGGGCACCTTTGGAGTCAGAGATTATGCCGCGTGGGTTCCATCTGGGCGCTGGGGGCCTGGCAGCTGGTGTGAGAAGCAGGTATGCTTCGTGCTTCCCGTGTTGTGTGCCCTCAGGGAGGGCAGGCGTCCCACAGGAGAGCAGGGGTGACATAGGGGGTCTCACAGGAGAGTAGAGGGTGATGCCAGGGGTACCCACAGGAGAATAGGCGGTGACACTGGGGGCGGGTCCCACAGGAGAGCAGCAGGGGGTGATGCCAGCGTCAGCTGGAGTGTCTGCAGTTGCAAAGGGCATTGGAAGACCCGCATGCAGGCCTCCTCGGGAAGCCAGCCAGACGTGTGGCTCTTTCCCTGCTGTCAGGTCATTCCACTGCTGTTATGCCAAAGTTGATGCGGCCTCCTGGGCCGCCGGCTGCCAGATCGCGCCTCGTCCAGACAAGAGTTCCTTTCTAGGAGCCTCAATTTAAGTCCGAAGTTTCTTGGCACACAAAGTAAAAAGGGTTTCTCATGAAGATTTCTTTGTATTTGAATGATAATTCCTGGAAGTTTTTCTTCTAAGGTTACCTTTCGTGCTTGGAAAAATCAGGTACCCAAACTAGGTGCTTTGGTTGAAGAACAGGAGAGTATTTGAAGGTTCAGGGCCTCGTTGGACGTGCGCGGTGGCGGTGCGTGTGGTGGCTGCGGGAGCTCTGTTGTCTGTGGGCCTCAGTTGCAGCTGAGAACCCAGAGGCCCAGGGAGCTGACAACCGTCCTGGCCAGTAAGCGGAGCCACACGGAGGGACCGCGATGCCGGTTCCTTCTGCTGTTCTTGGCATGTCCGAGGGCCACAGGGGGCTCTCTGGTCACTTCCTGGGCTCTGTCCGTGGCGCGGTGTCTCCCGTGGAGAGGCGGAGGCCATCCTGAGGCCAGTGGGCGGCTGCCAGGTGCCTGCAGGCGTCATGTCTCCCTGGGTCTTCCCGTGATCTGAGTCGTGGGTGGCGTGAAGGAGGTGGGTGCGTGTGCTGGTGTGTGCCAGCTGCCGTGAGTGAACTCGGCGCTCTCTCTCCTGCTGGTTTTATCGCTGGCTCCTGTGACATTCTCCTGTCCCTCCTGGATTTTACACACACAAACCCAGAACCCGCCTTGCGGGTGCCTCTGACCTGCCGACGAGGGTGCACAGGCCGTGCTGTCCTCTCCTGCGCTGGGGCGGCGCTGGCTGGGAAATTGCCTGGGCACCGAGAGGTCTGGTGGCCCAGACGCAGGTTGTCCAGGGGAGACCCGGGAGCAGCACCCGGAGTCCGGGGGGCAGGGACAGGCCCCACACTGACATCCATCCTTCCCTTGGACAGAGGCTGAAGTACGAGATTGCGGAGGTGATGACCGAGATCGACAACCTGACCTCCGCGGAGGAGAGGTGACCGGCTGGGGCCTCTCGGAGGGGAGGCTCGGGGGGCGGTGGGGGGGCCTCTGCAGAGCAGCATCGGGGCGCCTTCCCCGGCTCCCCCGAGTTCCTCATCTCAGTGCCGGGAGCAGCCAGCACCCCAGAGCTGACCTCACAGACGGGACTTCCGTGTGACGAGATGCTGTGTATAAGTTGCTGCCCCTGAACTTCTCGGGCGCAAGAAGAGGCGTGGCGGCCTTGGGGGGCAGCTTCCACCGCAAGTGGGGTGCGTGTGCTTCCCCTGAGGCCTGGTGGCCGCAGGGCTGTGCGCTGCATCTGGTGACAGTGTTGTCTCCACGCACAGCAAAACTTCCCAGAGGAACAAGCACATAGCCATGGGGAGGAAGAAGTTCAACATGGACCCCAAAAAGGTAAGAGGACACGCCCGGTTTCCGGCCTGTGAGATGTCGAGTGACTGACTGATCTTTAATTGATGGACTTGAACGGTCTTCTCCCTCTTGGATCAAGGTGTTCATACCACCTCTTAAAAATACAGAGTTAGAGTTAGGTTTTCATCAAGGACAGGGCCGCTGACGAACGGGGGGAGCTGAGATGGCTGAGCTGGTCCCTGAGCGGAGCTCTCCGTGTGGGCTTCCGAGGAGGGGTCCCTGGGCCCTCGCCTCAGGGGGGCTGAGCCCCTGCCTGCTGCGGCCGTGGGGGCAGGGGGGCGGCGGGCCTAGCTGAAGGGACGGGACTCCTGGAGGGTGTCTGTGCAAATCAACCAGGGCCTCTCCCAGCCTAAGTTCTGACGGCGTGGAGCCCCGGGCTCACATCAGGTGATGGTCGGCCGCAGGTACCCGCCCGAGGGGTGGGGTGTCCTCTCACACAGCAGAGGTGCTGCATGGGACCATGGCTCCCAGGTGGCAGGACCAAGGTCCTGTGTTTGTCCCTGTCTGTCCCTCCTCCGGTAGCCGTCAGGGCTCTGGTCGCCGTAGCTGCCTTTGCAGCAGGAAGGGGCAGCCTCTGCTCCCAGGTCCTTTTTCTTGGTCCTCCCTGCAGGCTGCTTCTCCAGGACCGTCACAGGGTCGTTTCTAGTCTGGGAGGCGGGGCGGGCGACCAGGGAGTAAAGGCTGACGAGGGCGGTGGGTTGGGAACCTGTGTTGGGCTGACCCACCAGGGATGCCGTGTCTCCTCAGGTCCAGGACCCACTCTTCTCCTGAGCCTGGGGAGTTGGGTGTTACTGTAATTCTGTAATCACGAATAAGCACTGGACAGAGTTTGTCCTTTCTCCTGCCACATGGCTGGGCAGAAAGCCTGCGCTCCCCTCGGCCGGGCCGGCCGGGCTTATTTCTGCAGCATGCTCCCCCCAGGCGGCTTCTGTCCTTGGAAGGAGTCCCCGTGCTGTCCTAAGCAGCGCCCCTTGCTTGTGCCCCACCGCAGGGAATTCAGTTTCTCATCGAGAACGACCTGCTCCAGAACTCACCGGAGGACGTGGCCCAGTTCCTGTACAAGGGCGAAGGCCTGAACAAGACCGTCATCGGGGACTACCTGGGGGAGCGGTAAGGCCGGACACGGCACCCCCGCTGGGCTGCCGCCTCGTTGGGGTCCGTCCCTGCGAGCGCTGCCCCCTGGGCCGTGGGACAGCTGCGAGCTCAGCTTTCCAGGTGCCTTTTCCACTTCATTCCTCACCCGAGGACATGCCTGTTGATCCCAGAGAAGGAGGGAGGGAGGGAGAGCAACAAACACCAGTGAGAGCGAAACACGGATGGGTTGCCTCTCACACGCACTCCCCCTGGGAGTTGAACCGCAACCCTTGAGTGCGTGGACGACACCCCAGCCCACCAGCCAAGCCGCCGGCCAGGGCTGCCAGTGGGTTTGAAGATGGGGAGCGGGGGGTCCCTCTGCCCAGCACACGCTTGGGGTCAGAGGCTCATCCTCCCTCGTCAGGTGTGCAGTCAAGTCAGTTCCCGTTCCTTGGCACTAAGACTGAAAACAGGTGTCCAGGGAGAACTTTCACCTTCAGTCACGCGAAATGGAAACCGCGAAGATGGGCCCTGGGAAGCGGGTGTCTCAGGACCCTTGCGACAGCCTGCGGGGCTCGAAGGCGCGTGTCCTCTCTTTCCAGGGACGAGTTTAACATTAAAGTCCTCCAGGCGTTTGTGGAGCTGCACGAGTTCGCTGACCTCAACCTCGTCCAGGCCTTGAGGTGAGTGTCCCCTCAGATGCAGCCTGGAGGGGGCAGGGACCAGGCCAGCGGAAGCGGCTGGGAATCCACGCCAGGCCTCTCGGGAGGGCCGCCCGCACCCCCCCCTCCGCGGGGCCTTTTGTGCCGTGTGACCGCTCGTGCCGCGTTTGTGCTTCAGGTTCGCAGGCCTTTGCCGTCTTTCCTTCTTTCTTACAGATTTCATTCGTTACTTTCAGAGAGCGAGGGAGGGAGGGAGGCAGAGAGACATCCATGTGTGGTTGCCTTGCACCTGCCTCCAGCTGGGGACCTGGCCGGAGACCCGGCTTGCAGCCTGGTCATGTGCCCTGGCCGGGAGTTGAACAGCGACCTTTGGGCCGGCGCCCTATCCGCTGAGCCACCAGCCAGGACTCTTTCCTTTGGGATGAGAGTTGGCAGCTGCGCGTGGGCTCGCCCTCTGCTGGCACCGCTGGCTGCCGGCCGGTCGCGCCCTGAGCTGGGCAGCTCGCTGGACTGAACAGGCGCTGCTGGCCCTGGGTGGGGGGCCGGATTCCAGAGTTGAGATTCGGCTTCTGGAAACTCCACCTCGAAGGGAGAAGCAGGGAAGACGAAGGGAGATGGTCGTGGTCACGGGCAGGATCCTGTGTCTCTTGGCTGCTTAGTCTCTGGCCAAAGCCACACGACTTCGACTCATGCCTGCAGGTGCCAGTGGGTGTCCGTGGGCTGGGAGCGGCCTGTCACCCGTCTGTTGCCTGTCACATCCCGTGTCGCAGCGAAAGGAGCACTGGGGGGCCGGGGTTCTCCAGGAGCTGGGGCCTGAGCGGCACGTCACCGCACTGACCTGGGCCCGGGGGCGGACGGTCACTCCCTGTCCCCACTGTCCAGGCAGTTCCTGTGGAGCTTCCGGCTTCCGGGGGAGGCCCAGAAAATCGACCGCATGATGGAGGCGTTCGCCGCCCGCTACTGCCTGTGCAACCCCGGCGTCTTCCAGTCCACAGGTCAGTGACGCCGGCCGCCACGCCCGGCCGCCCCTCAGCTCCGCCCCGGCTGAGCTCCCTGCCCTCCGGCCTCTTGCAGACACGTGCTACGTACTGTCCTTCGCCATCATCATGCTCAACACCAGCCTGCACAACCACAACGTGCGGGACAAGCCCACGGCCGAGCGCTTCGTCACCATGAACCGCGGCATCAACGAGGGCCGCGACCTGCCCGAGGACCTGCTGAGGGTACGTGGCGGCCCCGCGCCGTCGGGACCCGTGTCCCTGCGGTTGGCCGGGGCCCTCGGGACGGGCGCTGTCGAGAGCGGAGGCAGCTGGTGGACGTCACCCGCCTGTAGCGCGTCCCCTGGCACGTGGCGCCTCCGCTGACCGTGCGCTCTGGCTGCCCCGCAGAACCTGTACGAGAGCATCAAGAACGAGCCGTTCAAGATCCCGGAGGACGATGGCAACGACCTCACGCACACGTTCTTCAACCCCGACCGCGAGGGCTGGCTCCTGAAGCTGGGTGAGTGGCCGCGGGCGCCTCCTCGCCGGGCTGCCGGTGGTGCGTGTGGCCCCCACTGTCCCTGCTGGGGTGGAGCTGGGCTTAGGGGCCCACCCAGGTGACACACCTCCGATGAGACGTGTGCTCCCTTGGCCTTGAGAACTGGGCCAGGGACGGCGCCCCCATGTGCTGGAGCCCAGGTGCGAGGAACTGAGAGCCTCCCGGCAAAGCTGCCGCTGCAGGTTCGGAGACAGCGGTCTGGCCTGGGGGGAGCAGGCACAGGACAGTGTGGGGCTACTGGGGCGGTTCTCGGAGGACCGGTTGGGGTTCAGCAGAAGGAAGGCTCTGGGTGGAGCCCCGAGGCCCAAGCCGGCTTGCTGGCTGGCGGAGGGGCCAGTGAGGGCAGCGCATGGCCGAGGAGGCCTCCTGGAGGGTGTCGGCTTCAGGCATCAAGACAGGGGGTCCGTTTACTTTTTCCCAAGACCCTTCCAGCTGCTGTTTGGATGACGGCAGGGGCAGCACAGGGCTGGTGGAGCTGGAGAGGGTCCTGCCCAGCCATGCGGGGCCCAAGGGTGCACCTGACGGCAGGCGTCCGCACTGTCTGCTGTTGCTGGATGGAGCTGGACAGTGAAGTGGGGAGTGGAGCCTGCGCTGGCAGCTAGGGCTGAGGCTGCAGGTGCCCGGGCTCCCTCCACACCTTGCGTGAGGCTGCAGGCAGGGCAGCCCCGAGTCAGAGACACTGGGGTGGCACCAGGCCATCCAGCAGCTGGAGCAGATGCATGAGCTGCGGGTGGGTGTGAGGTCCGAGCCCTTGGAGGGCGCAGCAGGGATCTTGGAAAGGCCTGCGGGAGACCCTTTGGACAGGGACCGGGAGTTGGGGACAGAACGTCAGGGAGGAGGGGAGACCGGCCGGACCTGCCTCTCCAGGGTGGCCCAGGCTCACTCCCGGTGCCTGCGTGCCTGACCTCTGTAGAGGACGACACGTCTGAGCAGTGAGGCAGCTGCGACAGGTCCCAGAGGGGCCTCCAGGGGTCGGTCCAGTGGCACCCACGTCCAACAGTCGGGGCTCCCCACTCCTTAAAGCTGATGTCTCCCCGACCTGGAGCTGTGCAAACCTTAGAGGCTGAGGGGCCCCCTTGCTTCAGCGCCGGGGTGACCTGAGGGCTGGCAGGTGTCCTCCCATGTGCCCTGTGACCCGCACGTCCCCTGTGCAGAGGTGGCATCCGTGACTCAGCCCCGGTGGAACTCATGGGCTTCCATGCACGTTGTAGAGAAAGGTGGGCCAGCTCCGAGAGTCATCGTTGTCACCTTGGGAGGGATGGGCAGGAAGAGCCCACGTGTCACTTCAGCCAGCGACCACGCACGTGTCCTTGTGTTAATGTTTTTGTGACTTTATCAGCAGTAGGGCCTAGAACTTGCAGCCAGTTTGTCCCAGCTAGGTCCTTTAAGGGTGAAACATTCTCTCTCCTGCAGAGAAAGGAGGGGACCCAGAGGCGCTGCGTGTGCTTTACATGTGCGTCCCAGGTCCTGTTAGGAGGTTAATCTAATCTAATATTCCCTGGGCCAGGGAGGCATTGACTTTGATGGACCCCAGGGCTGCCTGGCCTTCTCGGTAATGCGATCAGGCCCTGGGGTAACTGGATTAGGTCCTGGACGGACGCGGTGGCACTGACTTCATCCGGTCGCCATTTCCAGCAGGGAAGTGCGGCCCGTCCATCACGCTAACTTCTCTGGGAGGCGCGTTTTGAAGGCAGCTCTGTGCGCCCCAGGTGCCGTGACGGGCGAGGTGCAGGCCTGGGGTGGGGTGCCTGTGGCCGGGCAAGCAGGGCGCCCTCCTGTCAGCTGGCGGGCCGAGGGCCTGCAGGGCCCCGCGACTTGGTTGGGGTCAGACGGTTGAGCGTTTTCGTACGGAAGGAGACTTGAAACCAAGCGAGGCCTTTCCGAGAACAGCCACGTGCGAGGCCGCCTCACGAGCTTCTGCTTCCAGGGGGGCGCGTGAAGACCTGGAAGCGGCGCTGGTTCATCCTGACCGACAACTGCCTCTATTACTTCGAGTACACGACTGTAAGTGGGGGGGCGGTGGCCGGGCCCCAGGGGTCTGGCAGGCGTGAGGCCAGCGCTGCACTCTTTCCTCGCAGGACAAGGAGCCCCGGGGGATCATCCCACTGGAGAACCTCAGCATCAGGGAGGTGGAGGACCCCCGGAAACCTGTGAGCGGCCTTTCTCTTGTGAACTCCGTCCTCTGCGCAGCTCGGGGGTTGCGGCCGGGGGGCAGCACGACACGGGGTGTCCTCACCCCGCCCTCGCTGACAGCCCCTCTGTCCCCCCAGAACTGTTTTGAGCTGTACAACCCGAGTCACAAAGGACAGGTGATCAAAGCCTGCAAGACGGAGGCCGACGGCCGAGTGGTGGAGGGCAACCACGTGGTCTACCGCATCTCGGCGCCCAGCCCGGAGGAGAAGGAGGAGTGGATGAAGTCCATCAGGTGAGGGGCCTGCAGCCCCGCCGGCCTCGTGCCGCTCCAGGCTGTTAGTAATCAGTGCGGTGGCTGACGATCTGGTGATTCTTACTACGATCACCAGATACCCTTCAACAGTATCTGTCAGAAAATTCTCCGTATAAAGGGGTCATCGCTGAAAAGACCCGGCAATTCCTGTCCAGCTGGAGCCACGCACACTGGCGAGGCGGTTGGGGAAGGGTGCGCACCACCTGGGTGCTGTTTGCTGCTGTGGTTTCACAGAGAGGGAGGAAGGGAGAAATGGGGTTGTTCCACTCACTGTGCTTACGTTGGTTGATTCTCTTCTTTTAAAGATTTTATTATTTAAGGAGAGAGGCAGAGAGGGAGAGAGACATCCATGTATGGTTGCCTTTCACCTGCCTCCAGCTGGGGACCTGGCTGGAGACCTGGCTTGCAACCTGGTTACGTGCCCTGGCTGGGGATCGAACCAGCGACCTTTGAGTTTACAGGCCGGCACCTTATCCACTGAGCCACCAGCCAGAGCCAATCATTCATTCATTGGTTGATTCTTGTATGTGTCCAGGGATCAAACCCACAATCTTGGCAGGTGGGGATGATGCTGTAACCAACTGAGCTACCCAGCCAGGGCATGCATGGGTGCAGCTTTTATTGGGGTTGAGGCTGGGGTTGAGGTTTGAGGGTTCACTATTCATCGATGGGTTTAAAACTTATAACAACCCTGGCTGGTGGCACAGTGGATAAGGCCCCAGCCTGTAAACTCAAAGGTCGCTGGTTCGATTCCCAGCCAGGGCACATAACCAGGTTGCAAGCCAGGTCTCTAGCCAGGTCTGTAGCTGGGGACAGGTGAAAGGCAATTTTCTTCCCTTTCTTCCTCCCTCCCTGCCCTTTAAGAATGATAAAATCTTAAAAACAAAACGAAGAACAACACTCTTTACCACAGCGGGGTTTACAGGAAGAGAAAACAAGCAGCCACATAGCCCTCGATCACCATCAGCGGAGATCTGCAAAGCCGAGGGGCGCGGTGGGGGTGGCTGGTTTGCAGTGGCAGCCGCCCTTGGCGTGGCGGCCTGGCCAGTGCACTCGGGAGGCGGGCGTTTGCAGCTTGAACTAGGAGGCGCAAATGATCAGGGCCAACCCATAGGCAGTTGGGGTCAGCAAACGTGCATGTGTGTGTGTGCTGTGCGGGGACCAGGGGGTCTGCAGACTCAGGTCACGCCTCGCCTTTTCCCGGAGGGCCTCCGGGGTGCTGGCGGGTGGCCCTAACCAGTACATTT
This sequence comes from Noctilio leporinus, assembly GCA_004026585.1. Lineage (NCBI taxonomy): Eukaryota > Metazoa > Chordata > Mammalia > Chiroptera > Noctilionidae > Noctilio > Noctilio leporinus. Next base: position 164,800 of record PVIW01000470.1, on the reverse strand, counting down.
CCCTTTCTCCTCAGAGCGAGCATCAGTAGAGATCCTTTCTATGACATGCTGGCCACCAGGAAAAGGAGGATCGCCAATAAAAAATAGCTTTCCTGGCCTGAACAGGTAAAAGGAAAAACCAAAACCCCACAGCACAGTGACTGGGCCGCCTCCCTGCAACACCCCGGACTCCACACGGCCCTGCACCGGAGTCGTCCCAGGAGGCGGTGCCTCAGCCCAAGTGCCCGGTGCCTGGAGGGCCCGCTGGGTGTCCTGCAGCCTCTGCCCGCGTCGGGCCCAGGCCTCCTGCCCACCCGCCCGGCCGTGGACGCAGCCGGAGGTCTGACCCCGGGACCGCGCGCTCGCCAGTTGCCCTGGGCACGTCCTTGGCTGTGCTCACCATTCTAGAAGCCGCTGTTTCATATCCAAACAGGAAAGGCAAGGCTATCATTTTTACTCAGATTTTTTCTCAGATGTAAAGGATTATAGCTTTTGTATGCCTTTTTATATTTTGAAATTGTAACGAAAGATACTTTCCAATAGTAGTATTTTTAGAATGGCAGCTATAAATTGAACTCCTGACGCAAGTACTTACGTGCACTGAAAAAACAATACAGACGCTCATACGCCGCAGGCAGGGGTAGGTGCAGGTGTGGCAGGGCCGCTGCTCTGCGGGGACCTCATCCCTCCTGGGACAGGCAGGTGTGTCCCTGACGTGTCCAGTTCCCCTGGCACTGCCTCCCCTCAGACTGGGCGGCCCCACAGACACTTCATAAAAAGGCCCATCATTGGAATGTACAATTGGGGGTGTTTTTCCCGTAACTGCAGAACCACGTGAAATGCCGGCATTTGTCTTTGGCCCCAGCAGTGCCGGCATCTGGGTCACTGAGCACGTGCGTCACTACCTGGAACGTCTGGGCAGCACGGACGCTTGTCTCACTGATCTGGTCATTGACTTGGTTCCTTAACACGTTGCTGACCTGCGGTTTTACAGCAAAAACTAATGCAAGTGGAAACACGAGTTAACTCACTGTTGGTCAACATTTGGACTTGAAAACACGCGATTTTGGTGACAGGTCAACAATGTGTTAAGATGGTGAGTAGGTACATGAGTAAAAATAACCTAATTCCGTTTTTTCAGAGGTTGACTCCCCCATCACGTGGCGGGGGAGGGCATGCTGTCACCAGTTGAAAACCCCCAGCACACACCGGCGGCGGAGCGCCCATGCCAGCTGGTCAGGCGGCCGTCAGCGGTGTTTGCTGGGGTCCCCACGTGGGATTGAGGTACACAGGTGGACTGGGCTGGAGGCTGTGTGCAGGGACAGGACGCTTTTGGTCCCTCAGGACAGGGCGAGAGACAGGTGCCTGCCTTTCTGTTGGGGGCTTGAGTTCCATCGCTAAGACCACCTCACCTACCTGCACTGCTGTGGGGGGGGGGGGTCCCTCACTGCACAGCAGCCCCTCTCCCGGCCCCGTCGGCGCACCCTGCGCTTACACCCCTGCGTAAAGTCCCAGAAACACAGCCTGAGACTGACCTGTGTCCGCGTGAAGATGCCAGCAGCAGAGGGCCTGTCTGAGAGTCACCTGGTGACAGGCTGGCCACGGGGCGCCGGCGTAGCTTTAAGCCACGCTAGTCTGCCAAGGGCCTGAGCTCGGGACGCCAACATGCCTTGAACTGGTCACGGCTTCCTCCCAGGCTCTTGGGCTGTTGCTGCACGGATACCTCAGATTCGAAATTTCCGTTTTTGAGAAAGATACGTCACCATTCTTGAAATGCCCGATACCTGCAACTCTGGCCACCCGTCTTCCGTGAACGCAGACGCTGCCTGGACCTCCCAACCCCCAGGATGGCCCTCGGCGCCAACAGATCAGTATTTCCCCTGTGGATGATCTCCCTGACCTTTGTCTGGCCCAGGTAGGACCCTGGGGGTACAGTGCTTTATCTTTGGGGTTTGGCCTCAGTGGGGTTGGGACACGCTCAACAGAGCATTTCCCTAGTCACCCAGGAAGGAGGCGCCTGATGGCCATTTCCCGGAGGCAGCCGGGAAAGCTGCGGTGTACCTGCCGCCAGTGTTAGGTGAGGCCTCTAACTGCAGGTCTCAGAGCCGTCACCCGGCTCAGCCCCTGAAAGGCCTGGTGCCCGAACCTGAGTGTCATCCCGTTCATCCCCTCTCCTGCCTGCGCTCAGTGCTGGATGATTATCCCAGCTCTTGCCCTCCCCCCCGAGAGCAAGGGCAGGAGGCAGAGAGGGCGCCGCTGGCCTTAGCAGCAGGTGAGGCTTGGTTGGACGACCCTGGACAAGCGTGTGTCTTCAGGTTCATGGGACATTTTTGAGCAGTTTGATGTGGTACCAAACTGAGTCCAAGTACAGCTATTTATAGATAAAGCCGCATTTGATGCTTCATAGGAAGCAGTGCATAAAGTTATGATGCATATATCTACATAGATGTGCTTTTGCCCAAGAATTAGGTCTGTTGTAGACCAGGAAGCCAGCCACACGTGATTTCTCGTCTTATTTTTTCCTTAGAAGACGTTTCTATTTACAGTAAATGGTTAATATGTAAATAATGTACATATATGTTGATTTCTGGAGTGTTTATTCAGTGTATATACTCCCACAACTTGCATGAAAAAAATATCCTCTATCAATATTTTGTTGTAAACAGTAAAATGGGACGGTGTATGGCTGTCCAGCTGCAAATATGCACTAAATAAAAATCAAACGCGTTGTTGAAACAAGACTAAGACTTGGTTGTTTCAGCTAGATTGCTGGGCCCCTCACGATCTGCACCTCCGGGCCGGCCAGTCTGCGGCGTGAGTTTTGGTGGTTTTAAGGGAGTGGAGGCGACAGGAGGCGTCACTGAGACGTGTCTGTAAGCAAATGGGGCAAACAGCATAGAAAATAAGACACAAAATGTTTAATTTGCGGTCATTTATATACTATATAAATTTTACATGCTGTATATTTACAGTGGGGCAAGTGCTTTTTTAATCTTTAAAAAAACAAAGATCAAACTTTAGACATCTCTGAACAACACAAACTGTGTAAACCATACAGATTATTCAGATACGAACTGTATTCAATACAGTTTTCCCCACCCTATCTCCTGATGCAGGACCAGTGAATTATATAAGTGTATCACAGTTTGATAGCATATCCATATTAAAAATAAAATCACAGTATGATTTTGTCTGTAACTAGAAACTTTCCAGGGACCAAGCTGACGACTCAGAGTCAAGACAAGAGACGTGTATAAAAAAGTGTTATGTCATAAAAAACGTACTGTCGGCTTTACAAATAATGTTTGGGTTATACATTCATAATGTAAATAATCATAACTGGTAAATTGATTGGAATAGTTCCACGAAGTTCAGAAACAGAACTTGTCTATAAAATACACCTTCAAATCTTGAATACAACTAAAATAGGAAGCAAGTTAGTTTCTAGTGTCAGACGTTACAGAAAACAGACTGCTCTCAAAATCCGAGTTGAGAGCTGGTGAGTCTTTAAATAGGTCTTTAAATTAAATATACGTACTGTCGGCGGTGCGCTCGGGGCGGGTCTGGGTCCCGGCTGCCTGGGCCGGCCGTGGGGCGTGGGGCGAGCGCGTCACGTCACGGGACACAGTGATCAACCTGAGTCGGTGCAGCAGCATTGAGATGTTGAGTCCAGGCGGTGTTTCCATGTGGTTCTATACACGGTAGTTCACAATGCTCAGCAGTTGTAGAAAGTGTTCGTCCATTCGGAATAAGGTAATTAAGAAAAGGTAAAAACTAAAAAAAAAGTTGTCCATGGTAAAATCTGTACAGTATTTACTAAAGAAGCACCACGCAGATTTGAACAAAGTTATTTTCTATATTTATAATTTAAGCTGGGTTGGGGATGGCTTCTGTTGAACATGTTGAATCTGAAAAACAAGAGCAGGAAGTTGGCACAAAGGGCCGGGTGAGTCCCTGGCAGGCGGGGCTTTTCCGAGGGCACCCATCAGCAGGGTCCCGGCCTTTGGGGAGGCTCGTCCTTGGAGGGTGGGCAGGGACGGGACACCCGGGGCAGAAGTGCAGGCAGCGGGCGCCATCTGCTGGGCAGGGCCTCTCAAGGAAAGAACCTGAGTTCCTAGCTCAGGCTTTGGTCTTTCCCTTGAGGACACACTGATGAGGCATGTTGGTTAACTGCAAATTAACCTCTGAAGACTACTTTGAAATTTGGTTTTTAATCCTTCTTGCTGCCCAAAAGCTATACACATTTGGGCAAAAATAGTTCCCTGTCCACTTCCCCTCAGAAGGGTAGGGCTGGCCGCTGTGTGGTCGAACACCCACCTCACTCAAAGCCACGTCCTGCCCCCTGAACGGGGGTGGGGGTGGGTATGGGGACACCTCTCAGGCTCTAAGGCAGCTGGGGATTGAGGGGATGGCTTCTCCTTCTCATCCAATGTTTACCAAAATGACAGTTATGCTGATGCGTTAGAGGGAAAAGTGACAGCAGGCGATTAGGGCCACAGGTGTCCCCTGGGCAGTGTGGGGGTGAGGCGGAGTAAGCACATAGCAGCCTGGGGGGGGGGGTCAGCGGCCCGTGCTTCCGTCCCCCAGCACCCACACCAGCCACTTACCGTAGCGAGTAACGTCTGCTCCGAGGCCACGTTTTCAGTCACCTAGGACGCAAGCAAAGGTCATCCAGTTTAACAGTTTTCCTGACATGCAGGGCCTGTGCCATGTGTGAAGTGACACGCTCAGAACCAGCCCTGGGCGGTGGTCCTGCGTGAGGAAGAGCCAATCTGCCTGTTGGGAGCCATGTGTCCTGTGTCACTGAAGATGCGAGGCACAGAAGGGGGGAGGGGGAGCCCAGCAGGGACGGGCCTGTTGCCTGGCATGTGGTCCTGCCTTCCTACATCAGAACCAGAGAACGGGAGTGTCTGGAAGAGGTCGGTGTGGTCAAGCACCAGAACAGAGGACACGTGTCAGGCAACGGGGTCTGTCCTCAGCCAAGGGTCGGGGATGCTGGTCATGGAAAGCTGAGTGCTTAGCTCTTCCAGGGGGACGCAGGGCCACCCGGTCAGCATGAGGCAGAGCCTGACTGCAGCCCCTGGAGACAGAGCAGAGCTATCAAGTGCCAACGGGCAAGGTCCACACCCCAGGGCCTCTGGCTGTGGTCAGCCAGCTGACCACCACGACACACAAGAGTTCAGCCAGGACACAGGAGAACCCATGGCCACTGGGCCACCAAGATGATGGTCGGAGTCCTAGGTGCGCACCTCAATGTCCAGGCAAGTCAGCCCCATTTCTCAAAAGGCCATAAAAGCTAGGCTGTGCTCCCCTGCCCTTCTAGACATGAAATTGCAATTTTACACAACTTTCACAGGAAATAAGTCTTTGGACTTTTCCAACCACCTGAAATGTTGAAACCATTCTTACTGGCCCACCAGCCCTGCATCAGTCCTGCCAGATGCAGGGCTGCTGTGCAGGTCCAAGGCCAACGCAGCCAGTCAGGATGGGCAGCCAGGACACCACCACTAAGGACCAGGGGACAGGAACCGGCGCTCCAGAAGGCACACACCCACAAGGCATCGGTCCTTCCAGGCCAACAGCTGCTGCCCCTTAAGGACCCACGTCACCCAACTGTGACTTCCAGTTACAATCAGAATGTGAGAGGTTTAAGGATTCAGGAGGAAGACAAAACATGTTTAAAAACAATCCTCCTTTACAAAGCAAATACTCAAGACACAGGGGGCCCTAAATTCCAGAGGTTCTGTTGGGCCAGGCCCAGGCCCCTTGGGTTCCCCATCCACGCCACGGGCTCAGGGCACCCCCTTCCCGTACTCTGGGGGGAGGCAGGGAGGACGCAGGGTGGGAGGGACTCCTGCAAGTCCCACCCCCTCATGCCATGCGTGTTTTCTCCCCACATGTCAACCACCTGCTCCCAGAAGACCTGTTCCTATATTTTTAATGGCAAGTATGTCCTCTTACCCTGGCCGTACTCGGGCAGATGACACCTGTCCTCCCTGCTTTCCATCCGTAAGTGTCTCGTTTTCTCACGAAAGGGCCCAGCGCCTTCCAGAGGCAGGCCGTCGGTTCTCCGGAAACGGTCCACAGTCTCGGCGCTGGCAGCCCTAGCTCCGTGCAGTCCTGCATCTTTCCCGGAGTCCTCTGACTTCCTGGAGTGCCTCCTCTTCTTCTTCTTCTTCTTCTTGTGTCTGTGGAGGTCTGCATCGGAGGACGTGCCCGACAGCTCCGAGTCCGGCTGGTGCCTGCGGAAGAACAAGGCCCTCAGAGCTCCAACCTCCACCGCGACTTTCACACCCACCAGCACACTCCTCACTGCGAATGCCGGTGAAATTCTCACCCAGTTCACACACTCCGACCCCACCCCAGCCACTGCGTCCTGCCTTGCTCAGCAGCTAGGTGGGTGGCCGAAGCATCAGAAGAAGGGCCCTGCGCTTCCCCTGAAGCCAGCAGCTGCGGAAGCAGTTGGGTGGGGCCTGAGCCCCACCCAGTAACCACCCACAGCTGACCTGCGCATCAGGTCAGAGATGTCGAAAGGATACAGTGCAGAATTCTGTTTGTGCTCATCCACCTCATCATGGATAAGTCATTTTCAACACAATCACTGACCAATTTAACAAAAATACAAAAAGAGGCCCTGGCTGGTGGCACAATAGATAAGGAACTTATCTGCAAAGAACCCAAAGGTCACTGGTTCAATTCCCAGCCAGGGCACGTAACCAGGTCTCCAGCCAGGTCTGTAGCTGGAGGCAGGTGAAAAGCAACCACACATGGATGTCTCTCCCCCTCTCCCCCTCCTTTTTTAAAAAAAGATTTTGTGGAGAAACTTCTGGTCAAAATGGCACCACAGGTAAACACAATAGCTGTCATTTTGATGTGGTTCAACAAGGAGGCATGTAAACTATAGAACTATCAGAAATCGAGCTTCATGGAAGTTCTACAGCCACAGAATGGAAGAAGAAACCACATTCACACTAGTAGGAGGGGCGGATACACAAATGGGCTGGTCCCACACCTACGTTGGGGAAGAAAAATCAATTGCGCCCTGGCTGGTAGCTCAGTGGATTGGCATAGGCCTGTGAACCCAAAGGTCGCTGGTTCGATTCCCAGCCAGGGTGCATAGCTAGGTCCGTAGCTGGAGGCAGGTGAAAGGCAACCATACACTGATGTCTCTCTTTCCTTTCCCCTCTCTCTAAAAATAATAAAAGTTAAAAAAAAAAAAAAAATCAATTGGGAGGGCTATCTCAGGAGTAAGGGTCCCAGCTCCACACCAGGCCCCCCATCCCAGGGCTTATGCCAGAAAGAGAAGTTCCTACACCTTCTGGCTACAAAAACGAGTGGGGATTGAGGCTGTGGAAGACAAACTGCTACTGTCCCAGGCAGCTCCTCTCCAAGGACCCCACATAGACAGACTCAGACTCACTCCCTCTGGGCTCCAGCACGGAGGCCGCAGACTGAAAGACAGCAGGGACACACGGAGGAACTGAAGTGTGTGGCATCAGGGTGACAGCTGGGGGGCCGCTTTCTCCCGGACAGAAGTGCTGGCGGAGGCCACTGATCCTTTGATGAGCCCTCCCCGACGGACCCTGCCGGTGGTCCCCATCCCTGAGATGCCGTCAACCTGGCTCACGCTGTCTGTCCCACCCTGGTTGGTTCCCTGGGTCCCTGTCACCCCCAGCTCCTGGGCCCACCCAAGCTGTTTCCAGTGGCTTTTCCATACAAATAGCTTGTCTCGGTCCAAGCTTCAGATTTTCCTAAATTCTCTCAAACAAGCAGCTTCTGGCTTCAGCGAGCCCCGTACCTCTTGCTAAGGGGCTCCGGGCCCAGCGCTAGCAGCAGCTGTCTGCAGGTGGTGTTTCAGCTCATGCTGTGTGACCCTGGACAGAATATAGGCAGGGGCTGACCTTGGACTGCCAGCGGCAACCAAGGCCCAACTCCACGGCCCACCCAATGGTGCCCCTCCAGTTCCCAGCTGGGTGAGAGGGGAGGTTGTGCCATGGGAAACCACAAGACACCTAGTACAGCAGGCCACACTACCAAGCCTGGAGATGCAACAGCTCCAACTGACACACAGAAACAAACACGGGGAAGCTGCCAACACGAGGAGACAAAGAAACATGGTCCAAATGAAAGGACAGACCAAAACACCAGAAAAAGAATTAAGCAAAATGGAGACAAGCAATCTCTATCGGATGCAGAGATCAAAACACTAGTTAATTGTGATGCTTAAGGAACTTAGAAGCTCGACAGCATAGAAAAGAATCAGAAATGAAGGATACACTAACTGAAGTAAACAATTTTAATAAACAGTAGAGTGGATGGAGCCAAGAATCAGATCAGCAATTTAGAATAGAAGGAAGCAAGAAACGCCCAATCAGAACAGCAAGAAGAAAAAAGAATCCAAAAACATGAGGATAGTGTAAGGAGCCTTTGGAACCACTCCAGGATTACGAACATTTGCATCATGGGGGTCCCAGAAGGAAAAGAAGAGATTAAGAAATTGGAAACTTATTTGAAAAAAATGACAGAAAATTCCCTAACTTGGTTAAGAAAATAGACGTACAAGTCCAAAAGGCAGAGAGAGTCCCAAACAAGATGAATCCAAAGAGGACCACACAAAGACACATCATAATTGAAATGCCAAAAGTTAAAGATAAAGAGAGAATCTTAAAAGCAGCACAAGGAAAGAAGTCACCTACAGAGGAGTATCCATAAGACTGTCAGCTGACTTCTCAAAAGAAACTTCAGGCAAGAAGGGACTGGCAAGAAGTATTCAAAGTGATGAAAAGCAAGGACCTCTGTCCAACATCACTCTATTCAGCAAAGCTGTCGTTCAGAATGGAAGGGCAGACAGTGTTTCCCAGACAAGGTAAAGCTAAAGTAGTTCATTACCACCAAACCAGCAGCGTAATATGAAATGATAATCTTTTTTTAAAAAAGATTTTTCCAGGTTGCAAACCAGGTCTCCAGTTAGGTCTGTGGCTGGAGGCAGGTGAAAGGCAACTGTACATGGATGTCTCTCTCCCTCTCTGCCTCTCTCCCTTCCCCTCTCTCTAAAATAATGAAATAAAATCTTAAAAAAAATTTTTTTTAAACACAATAAAATACCAACATGTACATATCAATCAACAACTGACTCTGAAAGAAATAAATAAATGAACAAGCAGAACAGAAACAGACCCACAGATACAGAACACTTGACAGCAGCTGCATGGGCAAGAAGGGAGGGGCTCAGCAGTACAAACTGTGAGTGCGCGAATGGTCAGGGGATGTGAAGCACAGCACAGGGGACGGAGAAGCCACAGAACATGTATGCCTGACCCCTGGACGGGGACCACAGTGTAGGGACTGCCAAAGGGAGAGGGGGGGGAGGTGGCACTGGGTGGAGAAGGGCAAAGGGGAACAACTAGAATTGTGATAGCGTAAGCAATAAAACAAATGCAAAAAATAGCCCTGGCTGGTGGCTCAGTGGACAGACAAGGTGCCGGCCTGCGAACCCAAAGGTGGCTGGTTCGATTCCCCAGCCAGGGCACATAACCAGGTTGCCAGCCAGGTCTCCAGCCAGCTCTGTAGCTGGAGGCAGGTGAAAGACAACCATACGTTGATGTCTCTCTCCCTCTCTCCCAAAATAATAAATAAAAAACCAAAACAAAACACATTCCCCAATTAGATTCCGAAATGAGAAATGGAGACAGAAGATTAAAGGCTGCAAAGGGTGTATCTCAGACCCCCACTTGAGAGCGGGTCTCCCAGTTTCATCCCCCTACAGCCACTGAGGCTGAAGAAAATACTAACCTAAGTACCTGTGACCATGAAGGATACTGGCACCTCCATGGCTGGTGTGCGTCAATGGACTGTGTGCCAGCCTGTGACCAACAGGTTGACGGCACAAGCCTGGGTTGCGGCCAGGTCCCGAGTTGGGGGTGTGTGTGACAGGCAACCAATCCATGTATCTTTCACAGACTGATGCATCTCTCCTCCTCTTTCTCCCTTCCTTCCCCCATATAAAAATAAAGATTTTTTCTTTTTTAAAGGAAAAAGAGGCCCTGGCAGGTGGCACAGTGGATAAGGCGCCAGCCTACGGACCCAAAGGTCGCAGGTTCGATTCCCAGCCAGGGCACATAACCAGGTTGCAAGCCAGGTCTCCAGCCAGGTCCGTAGCTGGAGGCAGGTGAAAGGCAACCATACGTTGATGTGTCTCTCCCTTTCCCTCTCTCTAAAAATAATAAAATCTAAAAAAAAAAAAGGAAAAAGGATATTAGCACCAATTGTGAAGTCACAGACCCCAAGTTTTCATTTACAGAGCATTTGCACACTTACTCCCTGGGGATACAGCATTGGTCAAAAGAGCAACTTTTGAAAAAAGGTTTTACGGCGTTTTGCCACACTATTAAAATACAGCTTAAAAGCAGAGCCGAGTTTCAGAAATTGTAAAACCAGTGCCATCTCGAAACCAACAGGGGGACACAGAGCTCCTAAACGTGCCCCGGCCCCCAGGTTTCCACTTGAACCAGAGGGAAGGGAGCCGCATGACGAGTGACCGTCTCCCCACAGCGCTGGACACACTCGTGTGGCCCACACCCTTACCTGGAATCTCGCTCTCGGTGTTTGTCTTTGGATTTCTTTTTCTTCTTTGACTTCTTGTGCTTCTTCACCTTAGGTTCTTCTAAGGAGTCCCTTTCTAAGCTTCTCCAGGCTTTCTTTTCTACGTATGTGTTATGTTCTGCACTATCGTACCTCCGTTTTCGAGACTTGACATTTTTGTGTTCATGCAACTGGCCAGCGAGGTGACAGCTGCCCCCTTCAGGTGCCAGCGCCACCTTCTCGTGGGCGAACTTCTCCAAGCAGGGAGGCGGGGCGTGGGGCGGGCCCACCCGGGGGCTGAGGTGGTGCCGCCCCCTCTCTCTGGCGCCCAGCTCGAAGCCCTTTGCGCTCCTGTAGTAGTCCTTGTACGGCTGGCCACCGTGCTGCCCCCCGCGGTCACAGTCGCGGTCACCGTGCAAAGGCCTCCACTCCCAAGCCTCCCGCGGGGTGTACAGGGCGTACCGGTCATGGTAATACCTACATTTGTCCCACCTCCTCCTGTCTGGGCAGTACTTCTCCCGGCCCCAGGAGCGCTCCCTCTCCGCATGGTGGTACCTGCTCCAGTCCTGGTCGGAGCGGCCCCGGCTCCGGGAGCGGTGGTGGCGGTGCCTAGCCAGGTCGCGGTGCTGGCAGGGGTGGTGTGGCCCCCCGCTGCAGTGCTCCGGCCGGAAGTGACCCTGCGGGGCCCGCTCTCGCATGTAGGGGTGCCGCCTCCTGTGATAATGGTCCTCTGTCTTGCTCCTACTGTCCCTTGCACGCTCCCCACTGGAGGAGCGGTCTCTCCGGTTACGATAATGTCCTCGGTCAACTTTTCGGAAACTGCTGAGTTTCCCCTTCACTGGAGAACGGTCCTGTCCTCTCTGCCCAGCCTTCATTTCTTCGTGTTGCTCTGCGGGACGCTGGTCGGGAGCCCCGGCCCCTTCTGCGTGGTTTTCCGCGACCTTGTCCAACGGAGGAGACGGCACCCCAGGGCCGCCGGAAGCAGCTTCCGCGTCCAAGCAGCTGTCTCGGCTGCTGTACACCGAGGGCTCCTGCTCGCTGTCACCCTCTGGACGAGCCAGAGGACTTGGGCTCAGCCTCCCGGTGGCTTCCGCTGCTGCCAAGTCCCAGGGTTTCTCTGATGATGTCCCTGCCGCCTCCTGCGGAGCTTTGCTCGGATCACCTGTTAAAACCCCGGGCTCGCACAGTTGGGAAAGGTGATCGTCCCCAGTGGTGTCCTCGCTGGCACCACAAAGATGGTTGACGCTGGGCAAAGACTCCTCAGGTTTTACGGAAATGTTTTCGGAGACTTCTTCTTTGGTAGGTTTGATGCCGGGGTCTGAGAGTGGCGCTGTCTTCTTGAACTTGCCGCTGAGGCTGGCGGTGGTCTCCAGGTCCTCCTGGGATGCAGGGCCGGGGCTGAGGGGTCCCGCCTCGGGACACCCTGGGGGGCTTCCCTCTGCTCCAGTGGCGCTGCAGCCAGACCAAAACAAAGAAACGCACAAGTTAATCCCTCGCAAGTTGCTTCTGGGTTGTCACTGGTTCACGGGACAAACCCTTCCAACATTCATCTATTAGTAACCCTGAGTGTTTTATGCCGTTAATCTGTCCGGCTGAATCCCAGCACCGAGCCTACCATGTTTGGACCCTGGAATTTTCTCTTTCCTTCCTTAAGTATAAAATTGTGTGGCAAGCCTACCTCCTGTCCCATTCTCCCGCAACAGGAATTTGGTGGTTCTAGGGCACTTGAGTAGCTAAACCTGAGCACTCACGCAGGTTGGAGGCAGCCTGGCCCTCTGCGCTCCCGTCCTCCGCAGACAGGGCCACGGCCACGGCCGCCTGTGGGAACCCTGCCGAACAGCCCCTGCGGCGGCGGAGCGCTGCCCTCGACGGCTGTCAAGGTCTGATCTATTCGAGGTTAATGAAACCTGCCAGGAAATCCCTCCAGTAGCCCCATTTTAGCAGGAAACTATCTGGGAGAGGGAACACGTACGAAGTCAACGTGTACAAGTCATCTTGCGTGCAGAGTGAGACCCTCAGGTCACTGTGGGCACATGGCTGTGCACACACCACCTGTAATTCTCACGTCCAAGTTAAGCTGGGCTAGGAAAGAAAAGCGGGGCAGTGGCAGGTGACTGAGCTCAGGTTTTCCCCCGGGTGGCTGGCTGGGAGCGGGAAACCTGTCACCAGCACTGGCTCCAGGCCCCTTGAACAGAGTCTCCAAGCAGGGGTTCAATGAGGGCCATTCTGAGATGTGGGGCCCATTTCTGGGTTGTCACATTGACAGGGGAGCCCCACTGGCACGAACGGGCAGTGGGAAAGCAGCAGGCTCGCATGAGTGTCCTGTACCCCCACGTTCCAGTGGCCATGGGGTGGAAACCCCTGTGACGTTGCTAGTGGCACTACTGTGTCACCTAAAGCTGGTCAGACGTCATTGAATGCTGTCCACCACGGGGACGTGACATCCTGGACAGTGCCTGCGTGTGCTGCCAAGCTCCGACCTTGACTATGCACCCTTGACTGTCATGCCTGCAGCACCCCTACGAGGTCTTGCCTGGTTGTTCACGTGCGGAAGTAACAGTGCTTCGTAAGTTCCTTTCCTTTTACCCCCGTTACATGACATTTAGGTCAACGTACTGATTTTTCTTTAAAAGTGAGTGGGGAGGCAGACTGTCCTATCAGTAAATGGAATCGCAGAATTCTGGAAGAGGCAAAATAAAGCGCTTGTACTTCACAGCTGAGAGGCACTGCTGTATAAACCGCACGCATCTTCCGACATCTGTCACTGAAGGGTTAAGTGAGACAGCGCCTACTGCCAGTGCAGGCCACTGCTGCTGACATCCCTGCCCAGTCGTGGCTGGGCAGGTGGACAGGTCAGCGGGCAGACATCAAGTTTTCCTAGACTCTCAGCCCCTGACTTTATTATTTACTTTTTCTTTTGTTAAGATTTTACTATTTCTAGAGAGAAGGGAAGGGAGAGAGGCAGAAATGGAGAGAGACATCCATGTGTAGTTGCCTTTCACCTGCCTCCAGCTGGGGACCTGGCTGGAGACCTGGCTTGCAACCTGGTCATGTGCCCTGGCTGGGAATTGAACCAACGACCTTTGGGTTTGCAGGCTGGTGCCTTGTCAGCTGTGCCACCAGCCAGGGCCTGCTTTACTTTTCTAAAAGGCAAGTCAACAGGTCTGAAAGATCATTCCAGGTTCAGGACAAGCCCTGCACGGGGCAAACTAGAGACACGCCCACAGGCCCTACTGCGATGCCCGCCCGCAGTTATGTTACCTCATGTCATCTGTTGAGCCTTGACCTTGACTGCTGAGTTTGAAGGTCTCTAAGATTTTGTCTTCCGGGAGAGGTGGCAAAGCAGCTGACATCAACTACAATAAAAAACAGATGCCTCAACTCCAGCGGCCGCTCCGTGCCCCCGAAATCTAGCCAGAGACCCCGTGAGTGAGCCGGCCGGCCGGTCCCGCCCCAGCACCGCGCACCTTTCCAGGGAGCCCGTTAGCCTTGGAAAAGGGACCTTCTGAGAGTAGAGCAGCCTGGACGTGGCAGCCGGCAACATCGAACGACAGGCCGTTTTCCTTCAGGTCGCTGTCCGTACTGTCGTTAGCACCATTTAGAGCCACAGGGTCTCGAAGCGCGAGTGGAGAGGCCGCATCAGCTTCGGCGCCCTGAGGGGCGGCGCCCGAGCCCTCGCCCGCTCCGGCTCCCAGGCCGTTCTCCCTGCCCAGGCCCTTGGCCTCCTCGTCAGACTCCTCCGAGGACTCGGCGCCATAGGGGACCAAGACGCTGGAGCGCAGCTTGGACCTGCCGTTCATCACCGGCTTGGAGCAGGGCTCGCCCGGGGCCGTCTGCCTGGTGCCCTGGCTGGCCGCGGCGGCGGCCGGCGCGCCCGAGGTAGACTGTATTGCAGAAGAAGTGGTAATGGTAGAAGAGGGGACGGGCTTGGCAGCGTTCTCCAAAGAACTGCTGTGCAGGGTAGGCTGCGACTGACCTTGGCGAACAGGTAACTTGTTGTGAATACTGATTGTGATTTTTTGTTTCTTGGGATGTTCCGGAATAACGGGGGACCTGTTCACTGACCAGGTTTGAACAGAGCTCGGAGCGCTCACAGGCCCGGCCCTGCCGACGCTGGGGCTCCCGCTGGGGCTGGACAGGGAGCTGCTGGGCGCCTCCTTCAGCGGTCCGCTCCCGTTCAGGTGAGGCGGGGTCTGGAAGACAGAAGGCGGCCCACCAGTGAGCAATCCAGGACAGGTCGCAAACGCGGGGTCCGTTCTGCCCACGGACCGCGGCACGTCTAGTACCACACCTCACACACCTCCACGCACCCCGTCTTCTCATCGCCCCTGCCTGCCACCACCTTTCATAGGTCGCTGCTGGCTGCTAACCCACCAGCAGATAACTCTGTTTTCCGGAGAAGAGCACCCGGACCAAACCCCTCCGGCCCCGATCGGACAGGAGCAGGCAAGGGGTCACTGTGCTCTCCTTAGCTGGCGTCCAGGCGCCCAGCACTGCACAGGCGGAAGGCAGTGCCAGCCGGCAGGAGTTCTGCGGGAAGGTGGCCTGGGCCGTCATGTGCGAGACACGGAGGAGCTGCTTCAGGCCCTGTGGGCAGGGCTGTCCCTCCCCCATGGCATCTCTGGATTCTGCTCCTGAAGTTCTCCTGCTCAGGATTTCAGCTACTGCTTCCACACCTACAGTGTGCGACCTGGAGGTCACAGGCAAAACCTGGTTTGTAGGTGAGGAAGTCCTGTCTGGCCTCCACAACGTTTCTCAAATACCGGAGCGAGTTCCTACCCTAATATTGGAAGGGTTCATGGGAGGGGCAGGGAGGGGGCCTCGTGAAAAATCAACAGCCATCGCTCAACACAGGGCACATGCTCTTCCGCGGCCAGTGTGCCAATGTCACATTCACAGAGCCCAGCTGGGGAGCCTACCCCAGTGCCCAGGGCCCAGGGCCTGTGAGTCCTGCTACATGGCAGCCATGGTCCAACGTCCGAAGACATAGCAAACCAGTGGGCAAGCTGCTGGTTAAAACAAACTAAACCCAGAACTGAAAGGCTGTTCAAACATGACAGCACGGGTGACAGGGACTATTCCAACCTGCAGACAGGCCACCCATGACCCCGGCACAGAAGTCTACCAAAAGGTGAGCCTCTGCTCCACACGCCTTGGGGCATCCTAAGACCCAAGCATGCCATCTTTTCTTCCCAGGAGGCCATTAGCAGTGTGGTCAAACCCTGCTGAATAGCAGACAGAACAAGGCGACCCTCCTGAAAGGGCTAACTAGACATAATGACAGTGTTGTTGTAACAGGGTCCCTTTCCTGGAGTCCAGGACTAACGAAGGGTCCCCGAACATTTAATCCATTATAGGAAGGGAAACCCAGCATGGGGGCTAAACTCTCTAGCATTTAAATATACTCATATCCAAAGCCTGGCTGGTGTGGCTCAGTGGATAGGTGCCGGCCTGCAAACCCAAGGGTCACTAGTTTGATTCCCAGCCAGGACACGTAATCAGGTTGTAAGCCAGGTCCATAGCTGGAGGCAGGTGAAAGGCAACCATACATGGATGTTTCTCTCCCTCTCTTCCTCCCTTCCTGCCCTTCTCTCTGAAAAAAAAAAAAAATTTTTTTTTTAATCTTAAATAAACAAACTCATACTCAGGCCTTCTTGACCATTTGAAATATTTTATAAGTGACCTGTATGTACCTTTTTGACAAGAAATTCACTTATATGTGACACTGTGGGCAACTTAGTGCAATGCCAGCTGAAAACTGGAATGACACATTTGAAAAAAAAAATTTTATTCATTATTTTCAGAGAGAAGGACAGGGAGGGAGGAAGAAAGGGAGAGAAGCATCCATGCACGGTTGCCTTTCACCTGCCTCCAGCTGGGGACCTGGCTGGGGATCGGAACCAGCGACCTTTGGGTTCGCAGGCTGGCGCCTTATCCACTGTGCCACCAGCCAGGGCAGAATGACACATTTTTTACCAGCAGCATGAAGGTTAGATTCTACGCCGTTACCTTGATCACGTGAGGAGGAAGCTGGGGCCCGATGAACCCCGGTGCAGCCTGCTTGTTGCTGCTGACGACACGCTGGCTGATCACTGGGCGAGGGGAGGGCTGGCCGGGGCTGTGGGCGGAATGAGTAAGTTCGCCTCCATTTTTCACATCGTGGGACCTGGGGGCAGAGAGTGCAACTTGCTTAGGTTACAGAGGACACCCGAGAAGAGCTCCCCATGCGGCATCCTGGTCTGCCGCAGCCGGCAGAGCTGCGCATGGCTCTCCTGGCGGTGCGGGGTAACGTCGGACCCAGGCCGGGGGGCCACAGGGTAACTGGCAGGTGGGACTTTTACCTGTGTGTTCTGAGGATGCTACTACCTGAAAGCTATTTTGCTTTTCAGTTTAATTATATTTTTCTAATTTTAATACACACACACCACTACAGACTCTGTGACATCTGTAAAAGGCAGAAACAAACTCATTGTGCGTCACCTGACCCCTCAGAGGAATCTGCTGCTCAGACTTCGGTGATTTCCCTCCGCACTTTAGCCTATACTGGCTTTTTCAACAGTGTGTAAATCCAAACTGCTTTTTCTTCATATTATTGAGCCCTTTCTTGTGTCATTAAACAAGACTTTATAATAAATCACTTTTAACAGCTGTGTATTTCAACATACGAATATGCTATAATTGACATGCCCATCCTGCTACTGTTGGGAGTTTTAGAATGTTCTTAGTTTTCAGCTGTGATGGAGAAATTCCTTGACGCACACCTCAGGTCATTACCAAGGCCTGAACTTCCAGCCACAGAAACAGCAAGTCAGGGCTAAGCTCGTGTGAGGTGGTGGTGGCGGTGGCGGCGGCGGCAGCGAAAGAGTTTGGCGCGATGTCTCACACCATTTTGCTGGTCCAACCCACCAAGAGGCCAGAAGGCAGAACTTATGCTGACTATGAATCAGTGAATGAATGCATGGAAGGTGTCTGTAAAATGTATGAAGAACATCACATATGATATCAGCCAGTTGTTTGATTTTATTGATGATCTGGCAGACCTCAGCTGTCTTGTTTACCGAGCTGATACTCAGACATACCAGCCTTGTAACAAAGCCTGGATTAAAGAGAAGATCTACGTGCTCCTTCGTCGGCAGGCCCAACAGGCTGGGAAATAGTTGTATTAGGAGCACTAGGGGTTTGTGTTCCAGGGCTTGGAACATAGGTGTGCGCAGCAATCTGTAGTGGAAGTTTTGTATTATAGTAATCCTGTTTCCATTTTGGTATACTCTAGTCAGGATTGAATGTGCTAGATTAAATGTGAGCATCTTGTTCAATCTGAAACTTCCATCACCCCCCTTTTTTTTCCTTTTTACTTAAACATTGTTATGATTTTGAAGAAAGTTTTTTTCTGTCAGTTCATACCTGCTTTATAACATTCACTGTACTAACCCTCCTTCAAGTTGGGGTGGGAGTGGTGACAGAGTTATGTCCTAAGATAAAGTCTTGGTGCAAAACAAATAAATGTTCTTTAGTTATGAAAAAAAAAGAAAAGAAACAGCAAGTCAGCACCAGCAGCGGCACCAGCAGCAGCACCAGGTGAGATGGCCGCAGGGTGCTGGTGCCGCCGGGGCCTGAGTCGGGGGGGCTGCCTGCTTGGACTCAGTCATGGATGGAACCACACCCACGTGCCGAGTCCCCTTCCCGAGACCCCACAGCCCCGGGCCCCTGTCTGTGCCACTGGCTTCCCCTTCCTCCGAGTGTGTTGCACGATTAACCTGCCCGAGAGCTGGAAGTTAGAGCCAACTCAGGACCCAGACTAAAGAGCCGCATTCCTTCCTCTCCCGAGCACCAAGCTGCTGATTTAAAAATAACCCAATGTTGAATGTTAACATGTTGATGAGATGAACAGAAGTGACATAACGGAACACTGAACACTGTTTTCCTGACGATACCTGATATAAAAGAGAACATACGCTTGCTGACTGAGTACCGATCGGATATCACTGGTAGATACGATGGAGTCATTCATCTGGTACCAGAGGCCATTGCTAGCCTGAAAGAGAGCCAGTAAGAGAGGCAGTGAGCATAACCTGGGAAGTAGGAAACACCATCCGGAGAAACCGAAGGACAGTGTAAAAGCGGCACCCTGCCCCGAGTGCTGGTGCTGCCGTGGCGGCATGAAGGAGGCAGCGGCGCAGTCCCCACAGCTCACCTTTATGTAGCAGAAGTAATGGCCGGCATGGCAGTTAAAGCCCGTGTGCACCAGGACTGCGTACAGAACGTAAATGATTGCTTCTCCGTTTGGTTGAGACATGTATGGTCGAATATCAAGATACTCAGGATATTTCACATCCTAACAGAAGCAGGAGGAGGAAAAAGGAACGTCAGTTCTGAAGGCCCGGATCAGTCCACGTGTCCAGAGCTGGGTGTTCTGGGGTGCGGGGCAGGATACCTGCAGACAGGTGACCCAGGCTATTCCAGCAGAACCCTAACTCGCTGAACCACATGATGAACTGAGAACATATCTGAATCTTGGTGTGTTACTTATTTTCTGAAACTTACTGATTTGAGGGAGAGGAGGGAGGGGCAGAGAGAGACACTGACCCGCTGCGCTGCCTGCACCCCCATCCATGCCCTCATCAGGCAAGTCTTGCATGTGCCCTGACTGGTTGGGCATCAAATGCACAACCTTGGCTCATGGGGCCAACCAACTGAGCTCCCTGGGCAGGGCCAGCTGAAATGACTTTCTGTTTTCTTCATCCTCACCTCAAGATGTGTTTACATTGGTGTTTTAGGGAGTGGAAGGGAGAAAAACATCAATCAGTTGTCTCTTGCACATGCCCTGACCAGGGCTGAATCTAGACGTGTTTAATGCAACCCCACTGTAGTCTGTTTTCACTGAACAAGTCATGATCCACATGAAGTGAATTCTTCAAATCCATCCAAAGTGATAACCACAGAATGACAACTCTGGACTTCAGTCATCACTTATTTTGAATGATTCAGCAATTAATTGCTTATTTCTCTTGCATGTTACTGATTTTCTGACCATTTTAAATCTTCAGGAAGTGGAAAGGAAATGAGGAAATTTCCTTTCCCCAGTTGACTACCTACCAATCGGAAAACAATCAATCAAGGAAACAAACTTGGATGAAACCACCTTGGATGGCAAGGTGATTTCAAATGACACACTGTCCCTCTCTGCCTCCACTCATACCTCACTGACTATGAGTCTGAATTTGGAAAACAGCCACCAGCTTGACCATCAAAGTCTGTTCAGCCAAAGGACACAGGAGAAAAAAACACATGGACATACTATTAGCTCAATGCGATGACATTTTTTCCACTACCAAGAGCTGGGAGAGTTTAGAAAATCAGGTAGCAGACTTCAATCAGGCCATTTATAACCCTTATTAGCTACTGACACTTAGCTCAGAAAGGCTCAAGGTTTAGTATCTACTTACCTTTGCGATTTTTCCACCAGTAAAATTTGCAAAGCGTTTCAGAGAAAGCGTAAGAACATTGGAGGATCTGTGTATGGTGAACCTCTTTGAAGCTGGAACCATCTTTTTACATCTTAAACAGAAACAAAGAATTAAGAAGATTAAGGGTTTGTTTCTTTTATCATTTCTCTGAAACATTCAAATTAAACTCCCAAAAGCATACTCCATGAGAAGTACAACCCCTTCCACACACAGTGGAAATGTTAAGTTTTCCAATACGGGGAAGGGAGCTGGGATAAGTCTGAAGTGCAGACACACACAGGCCACCGCTGCTTCTACATCGGGTTAATACAAATTTGTCGACGCAAAACAAACTAAGACTTTCAGGCTGCTACAACCTGTGAAAACAAAGCCCTATCTAGACACAAAAGCCTGGCGGCCATGATCGGCAACGTCCACTGAGTTTAACACGAAGCACAACACTGCCCATGAAGGGGCGTCGGGTGAGGGTGGTTCCCCGTGGCTGGACTATGAAATGCACCGAGACTTACAGCCAGGGACGGGGCTTCCTGAAAACAGGCCCCCTTGCCCTCAGGGGGAAGCATGTTAATTGTCAAAAGTGGAAGGTTCTAGCATGTACCACCTCAACCCTAGGGAAGAACCCCGGAGAGGAAGGGCCTTAACTAGGCTGGGAGGAAGTAGCTGCCCTCCACCCACACTCGACAACCGTGGATACAAGTGCTACTCTGGGCAGACAAGTCCCCCAGGCGGGGCGGCAGCACCTGGGGCTCAGGTGGGCTCCCCTCCGCCCTCCGGGCAGGCCCACCCACCAGTGAGGCCACGTTCCCCATCTGCAGGGTGAACGTGCAGATGCTGCGTCCCGGGGGGAGAGACACGTGTCCCCACAGACAGCATGGGCAGCAAAGGGGACCCTGCCGCCCCAGCCAGCTCCCCGTCGTACTTGCTGCACTTGTACGAGTTCTCTCCATCTAGCTGCTCGGGCTTCACGAACTGCTCCAGGGCCTTGTTCACGCTCTGCGCAGCCTGCGGAGAGAACACACCACGCCTTACGGCTCACGGCTGCTGGTCAGAAAGACGATGCAGCAGGTTTCCAGGTGCAAAGAAAATTTTCTTTTGTTACGATGTTCATGTTCAGATGTGGACACATCAAGTTTTTCCCCTCGTTAAGAAAATGAACAAGAACACGTGTAGAGGTGGCTTGCTGGTGCGTTATTTAAAATAGCATGAAAATGGAAACACCCCACACTGTCCATCAGCAGGGGATCAGGCATGGAAGTGGTGACCTCCCAGCTGGGTGGGTCGCCCCCACAACGCCTAGGCCCATGGACGTCCCCAAGCAGAAGGAAAGGAAAACAGCAAGTGGCGAAACACAATTCCGGGGTCACCCCACTCTGGAGTAGTTTATACACTATCAACACAATAGGAAGAATCCACACTGTGGGACGGGATCATATACACACACACACCTGCGGTCATCATTTTTATTTTAAACATGCATCACATTTGAAATTAGAAAAGCAAAGCTTAACAGCAACAAAAAATAGTTTAGGAAATGCAAGAAGCAAAAAATTTCTAAATAATAACCACGATCTACTTGGTTAACATGGGCTTAGAATCTGGCCTCTACTCAGTGAAATGCCAAAGGGTAGTAGAAAGATTGTTTTAAGTTTCTCATGATGCCTAATACAAAGCTTAAATAATCACTGGTCAATAGGTCTTAGCATGTTGAAATTTAAAGTTCATATTGTCTAACAAGCTAGTCTTAATTATAAATGAACTACAAAAACATAAAATTATGTCAAGTTGCTGATTTTTTAAACTTAACTGCCACAACAATGATCCAACTTACCTTTATCTCCAATGTTATGTCAAGATATGGATCAAAAGTATCCGAAACACCTTTGCAATTTAAACATTTGACTGAAATAAAAATAAAGTGCAAAGAATTAGCAAAGTGTCATTTTTATGGCAATCACAACTATTAAAATGACAATGCAAAAATACTATTTCAAAATAAAAAATTAAAACAAGGTACATTTTTCTATCAAGTCATACAAAATAATTTTAATACTACATAGTGTGAATTCAAGTGTCATGAATCTGGCCCATGTCCACTGTTGATTGGCGTATAAATGGATATAACCTCTTAGAAGGACAATACGTTAGTGTCAAATTATATACACGTACCCTTTGACACAGAAATCCTAATGCTAACATTTGTCCTATATGTACACTTTTATAAGGACACCAAGACATGTGTCCAATGAAGGGTGTTCAATGAGGCACTGATGATAATTTCAAAATTTAGAAATGACCGAGTCTCACTTGACAGGGGCCTAAAGCAAATGGAAAACTACCTGGCTGAGAAAGACGGTACTAGGCTTGCGTGTGCTGAAATGCCGGCAGGAAAAGGCAAGAACATCAACACGCCCCTGCTCTGTTCACGCACAGGGAACTACAGGAGACCCCAGAGCCGGGGGCAGGGACTGTCCTTGAGAACAGGGGACAGAAAGCTGGTCTGGATGGAGGACACACTTCCCAGTCTTCACCCTAGTTTCTGTGAGCAGGCATGTATCTCTTGATTGACCTTTTATAAATAAAAGTTTACCTCTCGATCTCAGGTAGCCTCCGAATATCTGACAAACGAGTGTGGTAGCCTGGGTATGTCTGTCTAACCTGAAAAACAGGGAAACGGTGGCATGAGAGGCGAGCTCGACACGGAGCACAGATGCGACCGCCGGCTCCTAAAAGCTCGTACATCTGTTAAGGGGCAAGTCAGGCAGAGGGTCCACAAGAGGAGGCGTCGGTGCACTGGCAGCCGAGGCGCAGGGAGGGACAGCCCACGCCGCAGGACAAGGCGGAGGAGGGGCTCTGAGTCAGGGCGGGCCCGGGCCCGGGGGCAGGAGGGGCAGGAGGGCACCTTGGCACACGTGGGACACTGAGTGTGCGGCCTGGCCGGTGAGGGCAGGGGCAGACGGCAGTCACTCCCACCCCCGTGCTGGAAGCCTGGCTGAGGGCAGCGTGGACGGGGGCGCAAGGGGAACGGAGAGATGCCGGGCATGCTGGGCAACAGCAGGTGGGTTAGGACTGGCTGTGTAATTTTCTCCTTTCTTCCTCAAGTCTGCATTTATTTAATTTTTCTATCTACTGGTTTGTGTGCGAGAGAAACATCAGTTGGCTGTTTCACTTAATTACGCATTCATTGGTTGATCCTTGTGTGTCCTGACCAGGGAGCGAACCTGCCACCTTGGTGGTTCAGGATGATGCTCTAACCTACGGAGCTACCCAGCCAGAGCTGGAGCCTGCACTGAGGCTTTGAGGGAGAGACTGCAGGAACCAGGACTGCGCAGAGAGACAGGGGCAAATGCAGGTGTCGGAGAATGGGGCAACAAGGAACGCACGGGGCAACCCAGAGAGAAGGGGCTGTGTGGATCTGCAGAAGGGTGCTGGCGCTCAGAGATCAACGAATGGCAAGCCCAATCTTCATCTTCCAGCCTCTTTAACCACACAAACGCAAAGTGGTGAGGTGAGCACAGCTCTGCCGTGACAGCTGTTTGCGGACAACGAGATGCGGCTTGGGCAGAAGGCAGAGCAGAGACAGCAGCTCCGCGCGCCACCAGCGGGTGGCAGGACAGGGGAGGAAGGACTTACTTATTGCTGCCGTTCAAGCAGGCTTTTTGCATAGCATCGACAGTGTATTGAAGGAATTCATGCGCATCTTCTTGGTTTCCAAAGCGGAAGTGCCTCGCTATACCTATGAAGTTTAAGACAAACCTTTACCATCACATGACAGTTCGGGGTGTGACTCCCTAGAACTGGTCTGTTACAACAACGCGTTAGAAAACACCCAATAACCATTCCACGAGGGCAGGGCACTAAGAGAGCTACCCGGAAAACAGCGGGGACAGGCCCTGGAGACCATGAGAAGCCCACATGGGCTAGAGTTTCGGAGCCCAGAGAGCAGAGGCACGGAGATGCTGTGGCTTCAGCAAGCTAATGAAGCTGTACTTGCGTAAGTTCCAGTTTGATTACATCATTTCAAAAATTTGTCCACACACTAGTGTAAGCATCTCAACTCTGGTGCCAACCTCCCTCAGAGAATCCATGAAGAACATCAGTGCCTGAACTGATGTAAATCCCATCCTTATCACCCACACGGTACATTCCCAGTAACATTTCAGTTCTATTTCTAATGGAACAAACAGCTGCAAGTCAAAATTACATAACAGAACATTCAAAACAAAAGTACAAATAAATCATATACAGAATTTTATGCACTCAAATATATGTACACATACACACACACACAATATATATTAGCTCAAGTCTAGAATTGCTAATATTTGAGTAGCTCTGACCTACAAAAATGGCAATTTCATGATTCAACTGCATATGTACAGGGGTGTGCGTACATATATGTTCATGGCTGTGTATGCACACACAAACACACAGCAATGATGTTTGAAAATCTCAGTCATGCCTGCTATATATGTGTGTGCATATATGTAATTAAACAGAAAAAAATCATCCTCGGCTAAAATTTTGTTAGGATGCCCTGATGTTAAAAAACGTTAGGGTTGCCTGTTCCGGCCTGTTACTAACATGCAGGCCAACGTAACGCCTTTCATCTGCAGCAGCTCGTTCGGCAAAGGACTATAGTTTGTAAATGTATAATTATCCACTCCTGTAATTACCTAGATAGCAGATTAAGGGTTTTTTAATTTTTATTTTTTAATTTGCATGCATATGTTATTCCAACTCAGCTAGTTAAGATGATGTAAAACTTTATTGCAAAAACACACAAACTGCGTAAGAGAATTCCATGGAACCTGTCAGTAGCATTATAATGCAAGAGAAAAATTTAAAGTCCTCTAAAAATTAAATAGAAAAAGTAAAATTTATCCACAAATTTGCGAATCCATGAATACAAATTTTTCTTTAAAAGTATAATTAACTTTATTTTGGCAATTACTATCACTGTGTACAGTGTAATATTCATTAACTAAATTAAAACTAATTCAAAACAGTTGATAAAGAATCTGTGGGACATTAGCGTTAGTATTACTCAGCATAGAAATCCAAATATGGGGTGGAGGGGAGGAAATCGTAAAATTATCGATGCTTTTATTAACAAATTGAGTTTTAAAATACTTATTAAAGATTTCATTTATTTTTAGAGAAAGAGGAAGGGAGGGGAAAAGCAAGGGAGAGAAATACTGATGTGTGATACATGCATCCATCAGTTGCCTCTCCCATACCCCCAAATGGGGACCCAGCCCACAACTCAGGCATGTGTCCCAACCGGAAATCGAACTGGTGACCTTTTGGTTTGCAGGCTGGTGCTCAATTCACTGAGCCACACCAGCTAGGGCCAAGCTTTCAAGAATTTTAAATTTGTTTAAACTGAATACTGTCTTCATTTTGCATTGCCATCTTCTACTTTTATATTTCAACATCTGTTTATGTAGTAAATGTTTTACTAAAAATTTGTAATTAAAGCCATCTCCAGACCCTGGCTGGTGGCACAGTAGATAAGGCGCCGGCCTGTGAACCCAAAGGTCTCAGGTTCGATTCCCCAGCCAGGGCACATAACAAGTTGCAAACCAGGTCTCCAGTCAGGTCTGTAGCTGGAGGCAGGTGAAAGGCAACCATACATTGATGTCTCTCTCCCTCTCTGCCTCTCTCTCTTCCCCTCTTTCTAAAAAAAAAGATAATTAAATAAAATCTTTAAAAAAAAAAAGGCATCTCCATATATGATAAAATACATGTTTTTGCAATATACAAGGGGCTCATCTTTCACCAGTTAGACCAATTAGCTAATAAATACTAGGCCGATGGATGTAATACAAGAATAAAATTAAATTTTAATGAATGAATGAATGAGAAAATAACTAAGCCAATTAACTGATAAGTATTAACAGAAACAACCGTAGCTGATACTTACGCCGCATCTCATTAATGACAAACATCGGTTTGATGACGTCCCCAGGGTTACTGAGTGCCTGGGTTATGTGTGCCTGCATTGTACACATCATACAGAACCCTTCCGCATGACCTGCAAGACAGCAGTAAAATATGGCTCTGCACACACATCAAGGGATAGTATAAAAGGGGCCATGCTTGTGAAATGAAGTAACAGTCCCAGCTACCTTATGTTATGCACTGACCCATACACTTCTGTTCACTTTTCACTTACATGTAATGCTCCCAATTACCTCCCTGATAAGTACACAGGTATACTGACTCTATTTAACACTAGAGACGCCTGAAGCTCAGCGTTAGAAATCTGCCCCACGTCAAACACTTACTAAGCATCATAACCAAATCGTATTCTTATCAAAGCCTGTGTTAACAGCGGCCCTCTCTGCTGGAAAAGTTACGGTTGCCCTCACACTCCTACAAGTTTCCCACAGTGGCAGGCTTACTGCTGCTCTGGGACTGGAACTCTCTCTAAACATTTGGCTTTGCTGGCCACACAGGCCATCTCTGCTGCTGTCACTATTTTTTCTTTTTTTACAGCTTTTGGAAAATTTTTTTTTTTTAACGAGAGGGGAAGAAAGGAGAAAGAGGGAGAAAAACATTGGTTGCCTCTTGCAAACCCCCAACTAGAGATCTGGCCCACAACCCAGGCACGCGCCGGGACCAGGAACTGAACTGGCAACCTTTCAGTTCACGGGTCGGTGCCCAACCGCTGACCCACACAAGCCAGGGCTTTGCAACACCCAAACTGTGAAAATCACTCTTAGCTCGAGACCAAGTGTGCGGCTGGCATCTAGTGGGTAGAGGCCACAACTACTGCTAACGTCCAACAAGACAGGCCCGCACAAAGAAGTATCTGACCCGATCAATAGTACAACTGCTGAGACGCTTTCTTTGTTTTTTTTTTTTTTAAAGATTTTATTTCATTATTTTCAGAAAGTGGGGAAAGGAGAGAGGCAGAGAGGGAGAGAGACATCAATGTATGGTTGCGTTTCACCTGCCCCCAGCCACAGACCTGACTGGAGACCTGGTTTGCAACCTGGTTATGTGCCCTGGCTGAGGAATCGAACCTGCGACCTTTGGGTTCACAGGCCGGCGCCTTATCCACTGTGCTACCAGCCAGGGTACCTGAGACACTTTCTTAAACTAAAGGCTGTTCAGAACCTGCCTAACAAAGCTTTATTTTTTAAAAGATAGCACATGTTCATTTTATTTTTTTTTTTAATATTTTATTTATTTATAGAGTGAGGGGAAAGAAGGGAGAAAGAGAGGGAGAGAGACATCAACGTGTGGTTGCCTCTTGCACCCCCAAATGGGGACCTCGCCCACAACCCAGGCCTGTG
This sequence comes from Noctilio leporinus, assembly GCA_004026585.1. Lineage (NCBI taxonomy): Eukaryota > Metazoa > Chordata > Mammalia > Chiroptera > Noctilionidae > Noctilio > Noctilio leporinus. The sequence goes on along the minus strand of PVIW01000470.1, from coordinate 137,472 downwards.
TCCTGACTCGGAATCAATACTGCGACCCTTTGGTTCATAGGCTGGTGCTCAATCCACTGAGCCACACCAGCCAGGGCCTTAAAAAGCTTTAAAAGTCTTGAATGGACCCAAACTACGCTCAATCAACAAGATTGTGTCCCAGGTCCCTGGTTCGATCCCTAGCCAGGGCACATAACCAAGTTACAAGCCAAGTCCCCAGCCAGGTTTGTAGCTGGAGGCAGGTGAAAAGCAACTATACATTGATGTCTCTTTCCCTCTCTGCCTCTCTCCCTTCCCCTCTAAAAGCAATAAATAAAATCTTTAAAAATAATAAAAGCCCTGGCTGGTAGCACAGTGGATAAGGCGCCAGCCTGTGAACCCAAAGGTCGCAGGTTCGATGCCCAGCCAGGGCACATAACCAGGTTGCAAACCAGTTCTCCAGTCAGGTCTGTGGCTGGAGGCATGTGAAAAGCCACCATACATTCATGTCTCTCTCCCTTCCCCTCTTTCTAAAAAAGAAGAATGAAATAAAATCTTTTAAAATAATAATAATAATAATAAAATAAAGTCTGATTCACAGAAATAGAAAAAATACTTCAAAAATTTATATGGAGCCAAAAATGCCCACGAATAGCCACCACAATCTTGAGAAAGAAGAACAAGGTAGGAGGAATCACAATACCGGACTTCAAACAATACTACAAGGCTACTGTCATCAAAACAGCATGGTACTGGCATAAGAATAGACATATAGATCAATGGAACAGAATA